>QXTE01000139.1:3619155-4008983 GCA_003942145.1 Platysternon megacephalum
GGGAAGGAGTGGATAGGGGTGGGGCTCTCCCCACCCCCTGGTCTTTTTTGTTTTTTTAAATATGGTAACCCTAGGCGAGGGGGGAGCCAGGGGCGCATGGGGGCTGGTGCCCGCATGCATCCACTGCAGCCTGCAGGAGCCCCCGGGGGGGGGGCGCCGGGCCGCAGCCTGGGCAGGAGGGGCGGGGGGACGCGGCTGCTCCCCGCTAGCGGCGCTGCCACCTGCACCGTGCCAGCTCCTCCATGGCTGGGGCTCGCTGCCGCCACAAGCGGGACGCTCTGGCGCCTCCAGGGGAGTTCAGGGGGCGGGGAGGGGGGAACCTGGTCTGGGGAGCAGCCCCTGGGCACGGCTGGCCCCTGGGGTCTATAAAGGCTCATTGGGATTTGCCCCTGAATGAACCTATGTGCAGGGGGTGGGGGAGGTGGAAGTTTCACCTAGGGTGCTAAATATCCTTGCACCGGCCCTGCCCCAGGGGGTGCGTGCACCCCAGGTTAAGAACCACTGCACTAAACTGATAAGATCTGAATTTTAATTTAATTTTAAATGAAGCTTCTTAAACATTTTTAAAAACTTTCTTACTTTACATACAACAATAGTTTATAGACTTATAGAGAGAACTTCTAAAAATGTTAAAATGTATTACCGGCATGCGAAACCTTAAATTAGAGTGAATAAATGAAGACTCGGCACACCACTTCTGAAAGGTTGCCGACCCCTGGTCTAGACAGTATTTGGTCCTGCCATGAGGGCAGGGGACTGAACTCGATGACCTCTCGAGGTCCCTTCCAGTCCTAGAATCTATGAATCTATGAAAGTTCTTAGAGTAAATCCATATGTCCAGTCAAGCAAGGATAATTTAAACATACCCTAGGTCCTTGTGGCCCAAGTGAATTGTCCTCCTCTCACCTGTGAGGTAATGCTGGACTGGACTATGGAGTGCAGAAGCTGACACAAGCATAGACATATTAGTGAACAGCAGCATCCCCATTTCTGGGGAGCGCATTGCATCAAGGCTTCAGACTGCAGTGGCCATGCATTGTTGGATATTCCAGCAGGGGGAGCAGTAGAATCCAGGCTACTGGTAAATCCAGATGAGGACAGTGATACGTCTCCAGGCTGATCCAAATGTCATATAACACCAGGGAGGGAGATCTCAGCAGGCTATATGTCTAAATGTGAGCCAGTGGACAGCTCCAACTAGTTCTTGCTGCCTAAAACCCTGGAAGTCAAGCACAGTTATTTGCTCCTTACATGGTCCTTGATTATTTGCTCCTTACATGGTCTGGAGAAGGAGTGAGAAGCAAGTATGCTCATAATTATGCCTCCTGGTGGGGACCTCTCATCTCAAACTAGGAACCCTAACATCACAGTTTGTCAGGACTTACAGGGCTTTGCATCGTTCAGCCTCTGCAGCAGCAGTCTGCACAAATCCAGATCACTTTTGTATAGGAACAAGGGGAAAACCACTATCAGGATTCCCAGTAGTTCACACACCTGCATGGCTGCAGGCAGGCATAGAAACAGCCTCAGGTGTCAAACACAGAATGGGAAATCTCACAGCAGAAAGCTAAAAAAGCTTTAGGGCCATAACAACGGTGTCCAGGGATTGTGACACTTTCCAGGAGCATCCAGGGTTGTAAGGCACCATGTTACCACCTGCCCTTAGCATAGGGAAGCCTTATCTGTGCCTGCAGTGGTCCACTGGACAGTCACAGAATTCACAGATTCGAAGCTCCCAAAACAACAGTACCCCGCCCCAGCTTACCAGTTACACCTTAAATCACAGCTACTCTTAAGACACAGCACTTAGATATGTTTATAGTGAAAACAAAAAAGGTTTATTTAGGAAAGAGTATCATTCAAATGATAGCAAGTAGAAATATTGGAAACAAATGGTTATATATAAAATGAAATCATAACTCGCATTCTAGAACCTAGACTTATTTAACTAGTTACTTTCATCTCTTGTATAGCAAAGCATACCCCACAGTCCTTTCAGTGTTTTTCAGCCAGGCTTTGCTGTGATCTTCAATTCATGTGACAAGTCATGCTGTCATCTTGCCTCCTTGGTGAAAGATTCAAGGTGTCTCCTGGTACCCCAGTTATGCCCCCCAAAACCATAGCTTTCACTCATAAACAGGTCACACACACACACACACACACACTTGTTACTTTTTCCTGGATGCCTCTTTCTTGTTGATTTTACAATCTCTTGATTAGCATTTGGCTCAGACTGTAGGTAGGCTGCCACTGTGAAGGAGTACAGTACACAATACACATAAGACCAGCCAAAGCGAGATAAGCATCTCTTCCCTACTGCCTGACAGGACCATGTTTATCACCTTCTGGTGACCTGCCTTAATTCACATACCTTAAGAACATAATGTTCAGTGAAGATATGTAATTCCTTCAATATTATCCATCCATACATTTTACAGTGATTATGATGACCAGTGGGCTACTGGCTCTTTCTAGAGACCTCACATGCCACCTTTTGATAAATGTAATATGCATACGTCTGACTCAGGGGATCCCTCTAAAACTCTATGCACCCCTTGTGCCCTCTACCAGTTCAGCTGGCACCAAGAGTTTTCTGTGTCATAGAGACAAACCAAGGTGAGCAAGCACTCCCATTCCCCTAAATATTTTACTGCTTGGTGAGATAGATAGAGCAAGAGAACAGGTTTGGGAGGAGCTCTTTGTAAACATCTTCAAAACTAACATCCTCCTTTACATCACTCAGTAAAGCTCTCCTTTGCTGTTATGCCTACAAACTTTGACAGGCTTCTGGTGTGCTGAGACCACTGCCCATTACACTGAGCAATATTGCCCTCTCCCATTTGGTCTGTCTGAATCCATCTGCTTTCTTTTTCTTATGCTTAGATTGTAAGCTCTTTGGGGAAGGACTGTCTTTTTGTTCTGTATTTGTACAGTGCCTAGCACAATTGGATTCTGATCCATGACTGGGTCTCCTACGTGCTCCAGTAATAGTAGAAGAGTAATAGAACATGGTGGAGGCCACAAAAAAGTTTGATCTATTCACTTGCTGAGCAAAGTGTATGGGCAACGTACCCACTTGTTAATATGTGCATCCAATTAGCATACGGAATATTCTGTAAGAACTATGAGCTAAATTCTGCTCAGTTACATTTGTATGCCAGAAGCAACTACAGTGTGATAGGTACTGTCCACACAAACACACAGGAAGACATACTCCCTGTCCTTGAAGAAATTATCTTGATGTAAAGACAAAGAAATTCCATTGACTTCAATGGCTTTCCCCACGTTTTACACATAAATGTCCCATTGTTATGGCCAAGGCACTGAGCTTTAAAGCTTCTTGATGAAATAGCAGGTACTTGTACAGTAGAACCACAGAGTTACAAACACCTCTGGAATGGAGGTTGTTCATAACTCTGAAATGTTTGTAACTCTGAACAAAATGTTATGGTTGTTCTTTCAAAAGTTTACAACTGAACATTGACTTAATACAGCTTTGAAACTTTACTATGCAGAAGAAAAATGCTGCTTTTAACCATCTTAATTTAAATGAAAAAAGCACAGAAAGTTTCCTTACCTTATCAAATCTTTTTTTTAAACTTTTCCTTTTTATTTAGTAGTTTACATTTAACACAATACTGTACTGTATTTGCTTTTTTTTGTGTGTGTGTGTGTGTGTGTGTGTGTCTCTGCTGCTGCCTGATTGCGTACTTCCGATTCCAAATGAGGTGTGTAGCTGACTGGTAAGTTCATAACTCTGGTGTTTGTAACTCTGAGGTGCTACTGTACTTTGAAGTTGCAGCTCAGGCTGGAGCTGGGACCCTGGAACCCACCCCCTCCCTAGGCTTCTGGGCTAGCACCCATTAACAATCGATATTACCCCATGGCTAATCTCATTAAAAACATTGTGTGGGGGTGGGATAGAGTCTGGATTTGAATCAATGTGAAATTCTTAAAGGAAATGTGAGAGTTACATTTTTTATCATTCCTTCGCCTCTTTCTAATGGAATCCACCAAAAACATGTAGTGAATTACAGCAAGCTGTTCCTCTTCACACCCTGCTACTAAAACTCCACAAATCAGGTTTTTTATTATGAATAAACCCAGAGAAGCTTGACTAATTTAAGTACACCAGCCTTATAGAAATTCAGAGTTCATCAAATCCTGCTTTGTGTGTGTCGCTGCAGTATTGCCTGCAGTAAATATTTTGGAAAGTAGTCAGTCAGGGTTCCCAGGAAAAACTGTAGGTGAAATCCAGTTCTGGGTCCACATGGGCTTCAATGTTCAGAGACACTTGGTATAAAGCCATAGAGGCCCATAGCACAAAGGCTGCCAAGAGTAAATTCCAGGGGATCATCACAGCTCAAAAACTGATTGGTGCCAAACTAGTAGGGGGCATGACTAAGGCAGTTAAAGGGATGTGTTGATTCAACACATCACTTTAGCAAGCTGCAGCATCCATGATGATAGGAATTGAAAACTCTGAGAGAAGAGAGGTAACAACACTGACTGCCTCCCACAGAGTGAAATCCTCCCTTTCCCCACAAGCCTGCCAACAATACAAGGAGAGACTGGTGCACTACACTAGTTTCAGTTAATCTGCTTGTGGCGCTATCAGCAAGATGTGAAAACGAAGCTTGCAACATTCAAAATAACAGTCTACTTGGCCACCGTAAAATCATGCTATCAGAAAAGTTTAAGGCAGATGCACTGTCAAGGTGTTTTCACAGTTCAAAAAAATATTTTGGTTAATTTATTTTAAGCTAAAAATAACCACTTGGAAGCTGGAATCAAATAGTTCATGACTGAAAATGAAATTTAACAAGCATCTCTCTATATCCTGTGGGCACACAGAGAGAAAATTTTACATTGTAAGCATTATGTTGACTTGGAAGGTGTCAACATTTTATACCTATCAATCTCCATAGTGTTCCTTTTCCACCAGCTGAACTTTGCAAGCAATGTCATGTTGGTGAGATCATTATTCTTCACCTCTTCTTGCTTGGAAAAATATAAAGTTCTTCAGAATTGCCATTAAAAAAGTTTGGAGATGGCCATACTCAGCTGAATCTACATACAGCAAATCTACAGCAAAGTGCTGAACCACTTCCAAGGAACCCACAAATGGGCAACAGACAGGTTAATGTGGAAACTTTAAGAAGAGAAACTAGTTCGAATACATCTATTTGGGAAAAGTGAGATTTAAATTGATCTTTCCCTCTCCTTGCTAGAGTACAGAACCACAAGAGCTTGAGTTTATGATCTTTAGGTCTTTATTTCAGAACAAAACCTATTATCTACAGTACCAAATGCACCAATGTTCAGTGGTGGAAGTTCAGGAGTTGTGGTAGTTCTTTCTATTTCACAATTACTGTTGTTTCTTAGCACAGTAAGTCACAAGTTGGAAGATGGAACTTGGAGATATGTGTACATGTGGAGACAAAAAAAGAAGCCTGCCCACAAGAAGGTAAAATGGCATAGAGGAAAGGTATACAGGTATTTATACAATATAACACACCAGGATGCAGATGGATAGTATGCAAGAATAGGAGACTAGGTCCCAGGATAGCCAATGTGTCTGCTACCATTACAAGTATGTGCTAGAAGGCAACAGTACCAACATGTAAACTGCTCCTAGCCAGAGGATCAGTAAATGACACTTAGCAGTGTATTCTAGTACTGTCCCACTACAAGCAGCACTGCCTTGCAATAGCAGGATGCCTCTGGTACTGGATGTTTGACTAGCAACATGTCAGTACTTCCCCACTGCACCAACTGCCTGCAGTAAGTAGGACTGAGCCCTGTGTGTTTGCACTGCAAGCCACATAAAAGGAAAAGGTGTTTCAACAAAGCAAAAGACATTACAGTCATTAACAAAAATAGGAAAAGCTCACCCAGCTTGTCCCTTAGATTTCTTGTGGAGGATAAATTACCTTCTGTGAAAGGCACATTCTAGAGCTGTAAATGTTCTTACTACTTACCCATGTTTTGCACCANCAAGTTGGAAGATGGAACTTGGAGATATGTGTACATGTGGAGACAAAAAAAGAAGCCTGCCCACAAGAAGGTAAAATGGCATAGAGGAAAGGTATACAGGTATTTATACAATATAACACACCAGGATGCAGATGGATAGTATGCAAGAATAGGAGACTAGGTCCCAGGATAGTCAATGTGTCTGCTACCATTACAAGTATGTGCTAGAAGGCAACAGTACCAACATGTAAACTGCTCCTAGCCAGAGGATCAGTAAATGACACTTAGCAGTGTATTCTAGTACTGTCCCACTACAAGCAGCACTGCCTTGCAATAGCAGGATGCCTCTGGTACTGGATGTTTGACTAGCAACATGTCAGTACTTCCCCACTGCACCAACTGCCTGCAGTAAGTAGGACTGAGCCCTGTGTGTTTGCACTGCAAGCCACATAAAAGGAAAAGGTGTTTCAACAAAGCAAAAGACATTACAGTCATTAACAAAAATAGGAAAAGCTCACCCAGCTTGTCCCTTAGATTTCTTGTGGAGGATAAATTACCTTCTGTGAAAGGCACATTCTAGAGCTGTAAATGTTCTTACTACTTACCCATGTTTTGCACCAAAATTAAGAACGACCCACAGAGGAACCTAGGATGCTATAGTGGTTCAGTGTCTGCCTCCAAGCTTGTCCTTTAAGTTTGTGGTACCAGCGGTTACTTCAACAACTATTTTCTAAATAGCCCATCACACTGGCCAGTCTTGGGGAATTTTAGTCCAGTTGAGAACTGGCAAATTTCTCATTATTTGAGAGTGTTTACTAGGCAGGAGGTGGGGATTGTGGCCTGAGGATTGAGGAGGAGAGAATGGTCAGGACACCTGTATTTAAGGGGGGGGAGGGTTTCCTTCTTCTGAAAACCATAACCCTGAATATTTTGAATTTAATTACAAGGATAATAGGATATGATCAAAGGACAACAAGGTTGTGGACAACACCAGCAGCTTCCATCATTTAATAGGTGGCAGAATTTGACATATTCTGAGTTTTGCTGTTTCCAACAATGTTAAAAATGCACAAATTGACAGTGATTATTTTATGATTGGTCCAGCTGCGGCCAGGTCAGTGTTGCTGCATGAGCTCCTGCTATGTTGCAAAAGGCAATGGGAGCAGGAGAACACTTGTGACAGATGATCTGGGAAGTCTGTGGATAGGCAAAGTGAGTGCTTCCCAGCAGTAGGGAATGGGCTGCTATTCAAAGTTGCCTACTCAGGTTGCACTGCTCCTCCCATTGCAAGAAAATTGTGAAGACAGTAAGATGCAAATGTGCAGGCAGTATGGACAGTATGAAAATAAACATATGCAAGAAAAAAGCAGTTCTAAAGTGTATAACATAGAGCTGGCCAGAAAAGGGAACTTCCTTTTCAAGGGAAATTTTAGGTTGTTGCATCATAATGAATCAGCATCACCGCAGAATTTTCAGTGAAATAAAACAATCCATTTTGATGCCCTCTGGCCAGACAGCTGGGCAGGCTGCTGGACCATCAGCTAGCTGGACAACTGGGAAGCTGGTCAGCAGCAAGATAGCTGGGCAGCTAGGCAGCCGGGTGACCAGGCAGTAGGGTAACTTGCTTGCCAGCCGGCAAGCTATTCAGGCAGCCAGGGAGTTGTCCAATGGCAAGCTAGCTGTCTTGCTATGCAGCCAGTGACCCAACAAGCCAGCGAGGGAGCTGGCAAGCAGCAAACCAGTCAGGCAAGAGAGGAGAGGGCAGCAGGCCAACTAGGCTACCTGCCTGCCTCTCCTTCTGCAGGTGGGCAGCCTGGCAGATGAGCTGGCAGGAAACTAGGCAGACAGGCCAGCCTTCTATGAGTACGCTGAAAATGTTGATGGAATCCATATATTCCCATTGCATCCATTCAATTATGTCTACTCAGCATTTTCCAATGGAAAACTGTTCAACTTAAATTATTTTACTACCTCCAAATGTAAATGTCACTCCCTTGTTCCACCTACGTGCCCTTGATCTTGTCACCATTGTAAGCCTTGAAGTCTTGTATGACACCACTGCATGTGAGATCATATCTTGACCAAAGATGCAAGTATATTTAGTATACACACAGAGAACACAAAAACGGCTGGAGAGATTTTTCTGAAACTTTACAAAATTTTCCACCCATGGACTGAGACCTACCATACACAACTTCAACTAAAGAGGAATTTGTTACAAGCAATTAAAAAGAGGCATTTAAAATAGATACTGCATTTCAACTTAGCTGTAAATCAGTTGCTTCTGCTGAAATATTGAGGACTAGTTTTCAGTGGTATTTTTAACAGAAACTTGCTATTTTGTACTTACTTGTGTAGGACTCTTGACATGAGTTCCATCTTTCCCTCAGTAGCTTGGAAGGTTTTTCTTGTAGCTGATTTCTGAGGCCTCACAAATAGCCTTGTAAACTTTACTGGTGCCTTTGAGTCTCCATTAATTATCCAATATGTCGGTGGCAGAACCCTGAACTTACTTGCTATTTCTTCTAGTCATGAGGGGGTCTAATACACTGTTGAAAATAATAATAATAAAGAAGTCAAAGCCAGTCATATGAATGAGCTTGTAACTTTGATGAGGTGGTGATTTGTATTGTGTCTTTAAGCCCATCTTTTTACGCATAGATCCAAAACAGCTTATCCTCTGTACTAATGGCCCCCTTGGGGGCTGTCTTAGTATAAAGAGGTTGATTTTACTCTATCAGTAATAATGTGGGATTCAGGAATGGAGCAGATGTAGTGATTAGAATTCACTACATGAGAATACACATAAGTGATTGGAGGAGGGGGAAAGCATCTCAAGTGATTAAGCTCTGGACACCGGCATGTTTGCTATACATTTGTCTGCTCTCTGATAAACCTGACCAATCAGATTATCTAGCTTCACTCTGTGTTGTTCCGTGATGTGTATTCTTCACTGCAGCAAAAAATCTAGCATCTTGCATTCCTTATCAGACTACTTATATTTCCAGGCATTCGTCTTTACAGTGTCTTCTCCATCATCAAATCTTGGGAACAAAGAAAATTGATCCAAAGATAATTCCTTTGCTATTACACCAAATAGAATCTGTGTCAGCCTATCCACTGAATGGCTGATATTTAGCCACTGATATATTCTGACTTTCTTTAAAAAAAAAAAAAAAAACAACTTCAACCTCTGCAAAATCTGTCTAATATTTTAAAATTTGTATACTCCTTATAGATAAACCAATCCCTGACTTGACACAGCACCCAACAGCTTTCTGGTCTAAAGGACTCAAAATGCAGTGTGCTGTGAGATGTTCAGTGATCAGTTGTCACTTCATGGCAACAACATTGATTATATGGAAAAGAATATATCTACATCAGTCATTTGCTATAAAAATAAAAACTTTCCCTTGCTTTATAAAGAAATGTCTTAGCTTTCCCTAGGAACTTCAGGTGTTTTGTGTTAGTGTCCAGTGACACATGAGAGGGCAATAGGTCATGGACCTATAAAACTCAAGAAACAACTAAAGAGTTTATGTATTTTATGAGCTGTCAGCTAGTTCCTATACTTCACACAAACACGTCTTTTTGTTGGTGTCAGGGTGCACAAGCACTAAGTGCACATTGTTAATAGCCTGTATGGAAAATGTTTCCATTTCTCATTTATGGAAGTAAACTAGCTTATTTCAACTAAAATGAAGCTGTATGTTTAACTCTTCCACTGATACTTGTCAGCTCACTGGTATGATTTTTTTCCCCCTAGCAAATACATCGCATTCCATAAATATTGATTCAGTTTTAACTTATTTGACACACAGCATAAGCATAAGCACCAGCAGGGTCATAAATTTCCCAAAGCTGAGTTTTCCACTTCAGATGTCAAATTATATATGTTTTTTCTTAGATCTTCACTTATTATTGATAGTGAATATTTTAAACTACAGAGGGTAGTAAAGGCTTAAATTCCAAACTCTGCTCTATATTTCTTCCTTCCAAAAATCTGTCAGTTTTAAAGCATGAGTGAGGGATCTGCTTCTCAATAGAAAAGCCAGACAAATTCTGGCCTGAGATATACAAATCTGCAAGCCTCACTGTGAACCACCCACTTAATGACATCTTATTAGCCCCTGTCAAGTGCACAAGAGGTTATGCCAAACTGACAGATCATACAGACTTATTCTAGAATGGGTGTAAATATAAAAAGCAGTTGATCACACCTGTAATAATTAAACCACCAGATATTCTGGAAGCAAATAAAACAAAATTGCCCAGTAAAACTATGTCACTCTATTGAACTTGATAATGGCTATTCCTTCACAAAGCATTTATTGAAAAGAATGCAGTTAGGCACAAATTATTATTATTTCAGCAATCTTCAAGCTCCAACAAAGGGAAAAGACGGATTTTTAAAAAGCAGGACGTTCAGAAAATGGAGAAAAGGATAAGTATCAGGGCTGACAAACTTGTGCCTTGTCAGTTGATTACTTTTCATCATAAACTGAAAGGATTACAGGGACCAACCATTTGAGAGTCTGTCCTCCTTCATTCCCCATGCCAGTTAAAATTAAACAAGCTAGGTATTCAGCATTATTCTCTAGCACTGCAGTAGTTGGCAATGGGGAGAGGTAAGATGGGATTTTCAAAAGCACTCACCCTTGGCCTAACTCTGTTAACTGACTTCAGTCAGATCAGAGCTAGGTCAATGGCGAAGGGTTTTGATCACCCCACCCATACTGTATATAATTCCTAGGGTTCTTCAGTGCAGACAAACATGGAATCAGTTATGATTATTGCCCACACCTAGGCTGATTGACAATTAACCAAGGAACCATAAAATGTACGCCAGCCTGATCCAGACCATGGAGTTTAATGCGAGTTTTGGGGGTTCAGCTGCTCTCAGGGTCAGGTCATTTGTGTAGTACTTTTAATTTACATCATGAAAGTTGCAAATTTTAAAAAATGTAAATAGTGACATTTCCCCCATTATCTTTTTTCTCATTCCTGGGAACTGCTTCGGCAATACACTTCTCACCATGCCAGTTTCATATTGTGACTTGCTGTGCTACACATGAAAATTTTGATTTGTAGTACTGCAGGTGAATCTGTTAGCAGCAGAAAGTAAAGTGTCTCTTGATACCATTACCTTTTACACCAGGACTATTCAATAACTGCATGCTGCTTCTGCAAGTCTAAGTAGTGTTCTTGCTACCCTAGTACAGCCAGATTCTTTTGTTCAGGTGCAAAGGGTGAAATAAACACAAAATACCATCTACTTCATTGCTTTAAACTACTGTAATCAAGTAAAAATGTTCCTCCAGTCACTAGAACATAATGGGTCTCTGGCAGCCTTCTAAAAATCTCAGCAAGAAACAAAGGTTTTTCTAGCAAATGGGATTCTTGTGCCATTATTAACATTCTATAGCAGGTTCTATTTCTACTGCACCCATTGAAGCAGAAGAAAATGAACCATCTCCTTTTTCTTTTTTCTCTTCCATAAAACAAAAACTAACTAAAGCGATGTAGTCCATAATAAAGATCTAAGTAAAACACAATATTTTATCGATTACGTGAGTGACACCACAGTAACTAAATTGTAAAGTTTTGTTCATATTCTCGGACTTGTCGAAATACAAAAACTGATTTTAAAAAATCAATCACTCATAGTATTTGTACCATCTAATAAAGCAAAAACTCATTTCAGTATTTCTCTCACATCTATACAAACTATTTTTATGGGCTACAATTTATATTGTAGTACAAACATTGATAAAGTAGGTAATACATTTGCCTTACAAATATAAAATATTACAAATCTCAAGTTGCAGTTTAATAATCTAATTAAATCTGATTTTTTTCTGTAATCATATTTTAATTTAGGACTTTTTTAAGGCAGCAAAATTACTAGCACTTCCCAGAAAACCAACTTAAAAGTCACACATCTTGTCAAATGACTGAGGTCTATGTCATCCTTTCTCTTTTTGCTGTGGATGAAATGAGTGTGGAAAATCCGCTATATTGGCCAAAATTATAGCAGTGGGAGCAACTCTGACTCCCCTCTGACTCCGTATGATGTGTTTTCAGGCTTAAGGTTGGTCAAGGAGTGAGGAGAAGTTGGAGAAGAGCCATTCTCCACAGTAACATTTCCTGGAAAATCCAGGAGAATTTCCTCATTAGCACTGCCACCCACCATGACTATAAAAAACTCCTCCATGTTGTAAAATCCCCACCTGTGGGAAAGGGGTTTGGCCAAGAAGCCCCTGGGAAGCTATGCCATTTTGGTATAGTCGTAGCTCAAGAGAATGTTCAAAGATATATGTGAAAATATTGTAGAATTTGGAACATCTGTGAAGTTCATAGATTCCAAGGCCAGAAGGGACCACTGTGATCATTTAGTCTGACCTCCTGTATATCACAGACCATAGAATTTCCCCAAAATAATTCCTGTTTGATCTTGAGCATATCTTTTAGAAAAACATACATTCTTGATTTTCAAATTTTCAGTTATGGAGAATCCACCACAACCCTTGATAAATTGTTCCAGTTGTTGATTAACCTCATTGTTAACAATGCACGTCTTATTTCCAGTCTGAAAAGGCAAAGCCTGCCCTGACCAAGCTGAAATTGGAGGCTCATGCCCTGCGGCCAGTAGGAAGGGATGTCAACCTCCCTTCTGATGGGAGAATTCAGCAGAAAAGTTTCTTTACGCAATCCCTCTTGCAGATTTTTTACAGGCAGGTGTGATTTAGTCCCTAGTCTCTATAGCCACTTGATACTTTGTCAACAGGGAGAACTTTTTGGAATGCTACTTTTCCTTTTGCCAACAAACTTAACTATGGAAGTTGTCAGATAACTATTCTTAAAACAGACTCTTTTGAAGTGATTTCATGTTTTCTTCTTGAAGTATTTTACTAATTATGCCTTTTAACTTTGCTCACTGAAGAGAAGATACTTAGCCAGTCAAAGAACTTACGTTGTGTCAAAAAGTATCTGCTTAGGTACCATTAGTAGGATTATATGGTAATTAGTTTCTATTGTTGATTGCCCAACAGTCTTGTCAGCTACCAATTCTTCAACCATCTGTTTGGAGATTTTTGTTTTTAGGAGAAGCTGAGTTAGGGATCTTACACATTTTCTGAAATCTTGGAGAAAGGTTCATCCTCTCTATACTCTCCTCTCTTCCAAGGCTTCTCTGCTGCAGATCTTGCCTTTTAAGTACCATCATGAATCAATAAGTAAAAGAAAACCAAGATTGGATTTGAGTGATAACAGGTGCTATAATAAGCATAAAATGTGTTCAACATAGCAAAGGTTTAGGCAAATTTTTTAAATTAACTACTGTGCTAAAACTTTCTCACAAGATTTACTCACTTCAGTGGCTCACTGTCTCATGTTTTCTTCTCCTTTTATGTTTGCTTTCTGCATCAAACTGGTCATCAACTCTGTGCCATAATAAATCAGGCTGTGAAATAAGCTTGGTTGAGTAGCAAGAACATTATGATTTCTCATTTTGCATCAGACAAATTGCCTTATGTTCAAATTCATGCTTCTCAGTAAGGCTCCCAAATACTTTCCAGACGGTGGTTTTTAATATCTGATCAGGAAAATGTGTCCTAGCGCTTAATTAAGACTTGCCATCAAAAACCATGAAAAGGATGTATTTACAATAGGCTGGATCCTGAAAATATTTATTTTAGTTTTAATTCACTTTTTATTCTGGTAAAATTCATTGCAATCAACTGGAGTTTTATATGAATAAGGACTTCAGGATTTGGCCCAATGATTACCACTTGGCAGATCATCTTTCTAATCTCTATTTATACATAGGCTATCTACAGTGGACAAATTCTCATCTCATTTACACTAGTGAGTCTGATTGTACTGATTTTAGTGGGCTTGCTGTGAATTTTCACTAGTCTAACAGAGATCAGAATCTGATCATGTGTGAGATATAGAATGCCAGTGACATTGTCAGCTTACAATGGAATTTCCATACAAAACCAATGTCCTTACAGAGCAGCAACTTTAACAATATTCTATTCAGCTTGACAAAATCCATATTTTATCTTGATTTTAGAGTATTTTTTGTCAAGTTGGTTAAATGTATTTTAATTAGAAAGAAAAAGGAAAAACCTGTTGGATTTAATGGACTTTTTTGCCCTCATCAAAAGTCAGTTCCATTTTCAAGCTTGAAATCTGGCATGTTTTTATTCTGTGAGCCAACAGTCATTTTGTCTAAAAAGAAAAACAAACTGCATACTGATAGATAGACCACCCTATCCACTAATGAAAAAATGAAGCAACAAGCAGAAGCAGGTTTTTAGTAGTGCTGATTGTAAAACAACATTTCTGTTCCATGGGAAATTCTGACATTTTGAAATTTGTTTCCATTCTGAATTGGAAAATAAAGTTGAAATGACAAAATGTTCTGTGAATTGGAAATTCTCACATATTTTTATTCAGAAACTTAGTAATATTTTGTTTTGATAATGTCAAAATGGTTCATTTTGATAAGAGAAAAATGTTTGCTTTGATAATGTAAAATATTATAATATAATGTTAAATACAATATCCTATAAGATTTAAAATATTGTAAAATCTAAATTAAATCAGTCAAAATGAGAAAGTTAAAACAAATTTTTTTACTTTAGTAAAATGAAATGTTACAACATTGAAAGGAAACAAGGAAGCTGAATCAATTCATTTCAACATTCTCCCATTGAAAATTTAGTAAAAATTGACATGTTCCCACAAAACGGTTCAATTAAATTACATATTCCAATAAAAAGCTGTTTAATCAAAAAAATTGACCATCTCTAGTTAACAGTTTTATAATAAATAATGCCTGATCCTCATCCCATTGAAGTCAATGACAAAATTCCTATGGGAATAGGTTTGGGTCTCTAAAGTGTCTTTAGAATCTAGTTTCCATACCAGTGTGCACTTCCGTAACTAACATTCTCATAGTGGCTACTTTAATAACATTCCAGACATGTTTCAAATCTGGTTCTTGTGAAGGGCATCAAACTACTTCTCTGGCACTGTATATGTATGTGAATGGAGGGAAATGGTGTACTCTGTACACATAAATGAATACTGAAAAGTGACTTTACACTTGATGAAAGGAGAAACCTTGAAACCATTCCAGCAGAATATACGCAATTCATATTTGGAAATCTTATTGGCAAACACTGTTCACCTTCATGCCCTGTTGCAATAATATCCTTAACTTTTCTGACTCAAATTCTACTGGCTTCAGAGGGAGCAGGAATGGATTCTTCAACTGAGAATCCAAGCATAAAGTTAGTATTAAAATTAAATAGTGCACATATGCATTCTGGAAGTAATAAGTTTAAAAAACACCTCCATGATTAGTATGCATTTCATACATAGCACTGAAGAAGGAACATGAGCACTTAGAAATACCAAAGTTCTGGAGACTTGAAAATAGCACATTGAGCATGTACAAGACCTTAGTCTCTTTCCTCTAGAGACATATGGATGAGCATTTATTTTAACACCTTTCTGTGTGATTATTTGAACAACCAGTCATTCAAAAACAGAAGGGATGGAGGAGATGCAGAAATCTTAAGGCCATCAAAAAAGCAAATTTTGAACCACCTCAACAGTTCTGAACTTCCACTCAGGACTTCATGGGGCTTTGGATCAATCCTAGGAGGAAAGTTTGGAGAACAAATAGTAAAATCAATTCAGCTAATGGTATAGCAGAGGAGTAAGGGTTCATTAGGATGAAAAAGCTATGGGAGCTGCATGCTATAATTTCAAGGACAATGATTGGATGCTTGGAGGAGGAAATCAGTAGTATTTAACTGGCAGTTAAAGCAAATTCTCCTTTAGCTCAATAAGTTGCCTTGAAAATTTTTGGACGCAAGTGTCACTCATTAGGTTTCTTTATTAGCAGGTTTTCTCACAAATAAGGATAATTTTTCAATCAATGTTTACTCACTTGGTTGCTTTCCTGTGTGTGCCCTGTTAACATTTGACATTACAATGTTGATGTATTCTTGCCAGAATGAGTTTGTGCATTAGTTTGTATTTATTTTTAATGTAACCTTTATACATTAATAAACTCTTGTGTTGGTGGCAAGATGAACATTTAAGGCATTCGATTTAACTTTAAAAAATGCCGCTTAACTACATACCATGGGAAGAAAAAATATAGATATCAAGCCCCCTTTGTTTAGCTGTAATATCTTTCTATTTCCAAAGAGTGAGAGGGGGGTTCAGTTACATCTCCCAGTCTCTTGTTTTTCACAATTTTTTAATATTTTACCATTTTTCTTTTACTACAAGAAAATAACCTAACCATTTGGTGCAAAAATTAACCTTAATGAAATGGGAAATGGGATACTGTAATTGCACACCATTCTATCTATCCTACTTTATTCAGGTTCTCTATACCATGCCAATAACTATAGCATGTGAGCATCTTCCAGAAGAGAGTGCGTGTGCGCATGAAGGTGGTCAAGAGAAGGACATTCAATAAATTATAGTGTTTAAAAACTACACATATGCACACACATCAGGACACTGTAGGGTTCAAGTTCCCACAGTACCTGTATCTTTACCTGCTATATGTATTGCAATTGAGTCTTGAATTAAAGAACACACACATCTATGCAGCAAAGAATAATGCTACATATGTGTAGTTTCATCATTTATATAGTGCTGTATACTGCACATGCAACATGGGTGAGGGCTGAACACCTGGAACATAACGTCCAAGGTTATGGCCATGGAGCAGCCCACATGTGCAAACTGCAGAAGAAAGAAGATAGGCAGTCCCTACAAGGAAGCAGCCAAGGGCAGAGCCCCACATTACACTACCATGTCTATTTGTGAGGGAATAGGCTAAAATCAGAAGGCTAGTTGCATGAATAAAGCCACAACACTTTGGACTAAAGCACACAACACATGGCATCAGTTAGATGGCCAGCCACCTGTAGGCAAGAAAGTGGCATCAGAGTCCAGGCATGTTTGGAAAATTCAGATGGTTTTGCAGATACACCCTGTTTCTTTAAATTGTGTGGTACTGCATGCATTCTGCTGTCTCTATGAAACTCCTGTATGAACTGTCTTCCTTTTCAGTCTTGCTAGCTAACCACACACACCCAATGAAAACTACTGTACTTCCAATGTAAATTACACTTGTAGAACCACTGGACTCTACTTCTAATTTAAACACTCTAGAGTTCCTACTTTACAAGCTTCATCTTAAAACATTTGCTCACTCAGTTTTCAAGATCTTGCCCTAGAACTCAGTTTAGCTATCTGCAAAATGAAACCAGTTTTGAGTTAACTCACAGCTCTTATAGCACGAGTTATTAATGCTTGTAAAGTGCTTTGAGATCCTCAGATAAAAACTGCTATAGAGTTACCAAAGTGTGTACAACCATGTTTCTATACAATCAATAATTAACTATATTTGGTCTATGTAGCAAAATTGCATTAACTAGTACATAAAATACCTACTTAAATACTAATGTTATCACTACACAGCCATAATAGAAAGGGGGAAAATATATCTATTTTATTTTAAATATTAAATATTCACAAAATGTTTATAACAATATCTAACAAATAATTAAGATAAATACATTACCTTATCAGGATGAAAGAGATGAGAAAGTTTGTGAATTTTTAATCTGAAAAATAAAAACATAACATTAATAAGATTTAATGGCATATTAAATATTTAAATGTTTCTATTAAAATCTTTCTATTTAATATTTATATACTTAAGTATCTTTATTCATAAAACAGCATCAACTATTGAAATTTTGGTTTGCATTAATTCACTTGCTCAAAATGAACTTTTCTGTGTTATCTTACAGTTTACATTTTCTCTGCAGGTAAATATTGCCACCAGAGACACATTAGGGAAAAATGACAACTGTCTATTTCAGAGAGATACAATTAGACCCAGTTAGTGATCACTGACTGACACACAACACCGGCATATGAAATTGTAACCATCCAGCTGTGCACTAAGTAGCTAGCCTATATACTCATGAATTATTATTGATGTTACTTTTCTCCTTCTTTTCTCTCCTATTTTTTGCTATTTTATTATACCTTAAATTAGATAGCAATCACTTCAGGGTTTGGGCATTGCCTCAACATATGGTCCTGATCTTGACTGGTGCTTCTTGGCCCTATTGTAATACAAATGTTTAACAAAAATAACTGCACACCCTGTTGCTTATTGGAGCAGACACTGTTTTCTGCTAGTGCACCACAAATACGGTATATTAAAAATATATATATTAAAAATATATTAAAAAACCCTTAATAATAATTAACATTTTTTGTTCTACAAATAAAAGCACACAACTCATATTTTAATATCAGTAGTGTTACCTTTCTAATGCGATGGATGTGCCCTCTCTCCCCCGCCGCGGCAGCCCCCGAGCTGGGGCTGGGAAGGATGGGGGTCTCTCCCCAGCAGACGCAGCCCTGGAGGTGGGGAACGTCATCTCTTTCTCTGGCTGCCACAGCCCTGCATGTCCTGAATTCCCCCCATCCCCTCTTCTCACCCCACTGCCCCCTCCCACCTACCCTCTATTCCCTCCAAGGCCACCACCTCATCTTATGTACGTCTTCTCCAGGGTCCAGGCACCTAATTAGTGGAGCCATGCCTGCGTGACTCCACTAATAAGGTGGGTGGCCCTTCATTCTTTCGTGTGCAGCTGCCTAGGTGTGCACTTTAGAGGGAACTATCTGTGGACCACCTGAATGGAGCTTGTGGACCACTGGTAGTCCGCAGACCACACTTTGAGAACCTCTGTGGTAGGCTGTAGTGGAGAGGAGGTGGGGCTATATTTTTGCCTACCTTCTGGATAGGCTAGGTCAGTGGTTCTCAAACTAGGGCCGCCGCTTGTTCAGGGAAAGCCCCTGGCGGGCTGGGCCGGTTTGTTTACCTGCCGTGTCCACAGGTTCAGCCGATCGCAGCTCCCACTAGCCGCGGTTCACCACTCCAGGCCAATGGGGGCTGCGGGAAGCGGCGGCCAGCACATCCCTGGGCCCGTGCCGCTTCCTGCAGCCCCCATTGGCCTGGAGCGGCGAAAAATGGCCAGTGGGAGCTGCGATCGGCCGAACCTGCGGACGCGGCAGGTAAACAAATCGGCCCGGCCCGGCCCACCAGGGGCTTTCCCTGAACAAGCGGCAGCCCTAGTTTGAGAACTGGTGGGCTAGGTGAGCTGTCCAGCTACATAGGGGAGCATAACTTATACCCTTTTAAGAGTGAGAGGCATAGACCTAATAAGCTCTTGAGGTACAATGCTTTCTATATGCGCAGTGCACATAATCCAGGGCTATATATGGCCCACTGTATTTTTAAACTGCATGTCTATCAAGTATTATATCATGTTTCCAAATGTTATGCATTTATTTATATGAAAGATCATACAACAGGATGTAATAAAAGAAGTTGTGGGTGCTCACTTCCTCACAGGATCAAGCCCATAATGCATAAGCACAAAGCGGTAGTATTAATTACCATGGGAACCTAAGATCTCTAACTCCTTGCTTTGTTTGGTATTTCAAGCCTGTAGTTACAGTAATGAGGAGGCTTTTCCTACTTCTCTGAAATCATTGCCTTGATATCTAGCTATGTCTCTTAGGTCAGCTAGCACTATGGGATCTCACAGGTGATTGTTGTGGTGGGTTTCTTCAGATTCATTATAAAAAAGTCTGTTCACAAATATACATCCTGACAAAAACATACGGAAACAGCGGCCCCCTTCTGTAAATTTGCATGTCTCTGATTCAGCAGGCTTTCATAAAATTCAGTACATTTGTTTCACTTAACTTGGTTAAGATAATCTTTAAGTCAATCAATTCTAACTGACCTTTGGCCTCAGCTTTTTAACATTCAGACGAAAATGGGATCCGCAAGCAGCTTGAACCCTTTTGTAGTCTCTGAACTGCTGACCAAACCTTAAAGCTCCTTGATCAATTCAATACAGGGATGGCTATCATACTCCTATTTCTTGAGAATCTATTGGAAAAGGTCAATTTGCTGAAGCTCTCCATAAAAAACCTTACAGCTGCAAGCAAAGACCTCTG
Organism: Platysternon megacephalum; assembly: GCA_003942145.1. Lineage (NCBI taxonomy): Eukaryota > Metazoa > Chordata > Testudines > Platysternidae > Platysternon > Platysternon megacephalum. The sequence goes on from QXTE01000139.1 coordinate 3,639,220, forward strand.
CTCCTGTAGCAGTCCTCACTGATCATCGCAAAGAGTGGCGCAAGATGAGCTTGGGTGGCTGCTGCTGAAGCCAGAAGATTTCTACTCTGTTTCACCACCTGCTCTCACTTGTACTTTATTCTTCAAGAATTCTATAGTGTCAGGAGCAGTCTTGGGTTGCAGGTTGTATGCCATTAATCCAACAGCTCTCTTCTATCTCCAGTTTCACTGATGCCCAGTCATGCTGGGTAAGCCCATTAGCTGGACATATCTGCCAAAATAACACAGGTGGGAGATTTCAATATGTCTGATTTTGATGTCAGTTCCTTGACTTTTGTAACTGAGTACAGAATCTTTCCCAATTATATGTAGCTTGGTGTCATTAGGCTTCAGAGGTAACATTCTGGTAACATAATGGATCAGTTCTCACCTTAGAAATATTGTTTCAGACTGGCTTTTTCTATAAATTAAAGAAAATGTTGTATTGGCCCACATTCTGAAGAATTTCTTCACACCAGGAGAGCTAGAAACATCACATGTTTAAAATGAAACCTTTTCTTCTGCAGAAACTTAAAGGGCCACTAGACAGCTGCCAGAGACACTGATGTTCTTAGGTCTGAGGAGAGTGTTTTTTGTTTCCTGTTCTAAGCTGTTGTGTATTTTCAAACTGCTGCTTTGTTCCCTCTCACAGGTAGCTGCATTTCAGTAGTGAGAGAAGTAATTCCTATATATAATGGCCCATATACTCCCTTTCCTTTAAAGTAATAGTGGAAAGTATAATATAATATATGGAGATATACCTATCTGATAGAACTAGAAGGGACCCTGAAAGGTCATTGAGTCCAGCCCCCTGTCTTCACTAGCAGGACCAAGTACTGATTTTGCCCCAGATCCCTAAGTGGCCCCCTCAACGATTGAACTCATAACCCTGGGTTTAGCAGGCCAATGCTCAAACCACTGAGCTATCCCTCCCCTCCACCTCTTCCAAAAATCATGTGGAACTGTACTTCAAACTGTAGTATATTAGTTAACCTCAACTTCTACACATCTGCCATAACCCCTTCTGTATAATTCATGCAGCAAAGCCCCTATGCTGATAAAGAGGGTGGCCGGGGGGGGGAGTTGAAAGACAGCTACTATAAGTAATAAGTTCTACCCTGGGTAGTTAATTTTAATTTATTGCTGCTATTTGGTGTCAAACTCAATGGAGCTAGTCATGTGCTTCAAGTTAGGCACATAGTTAAATACCTTATTGAATCAGAGCCATAGTTAGGATGAGTGCATGCATCCAGATTTTCAATATGTTTTCAGATAAAGGGTGACAGAAAGCGAGGGCTTGGAATGAGAAATGGCTTTTTTCCTGTTTACATTTGGAATGTATTAAAAAACAGTAGCCCCAAGACTGAAAACAGCAAGCACTTCAGGAAATGGAGTCAGTAATCTTATCATTCTAAATTAAAAATCACCTTTTCAATCTGTTTTTCACTTGTGCTCTGCCACAAACATGGCAAGGCCATATTTATTTTTTTGTGTGGACAAGTTAACCTAATAAGAAGTGAGAGCATTTTGTATCTGATCCCCCTGAGTTTCATCTTCTGCAGTGATTTGATCGGGTTTCTTGAACGACTCTTTTAAATCTTTGCCTGATTTGATTCCCTGTTCAGGCATCTGTCACTGTACAAAAAAGCAGGCTTTCCAGAGTGTGAGGATGCTGTATCAGACATGAGATCTTCTCAGTTTATGATGTGGGCAAAGGACATTTGTGCTTCAGAAATGATAGAGTTCAATCCTGTAGTGATAAGTTAGGAGGTTTTATCTTAGTGCCCACTTGCACATGTCTCAAAACCAAATCACACTCTGGCATGAATGACAACCTCTGCTCAGCAAAGTTCCAGGACTGAAATCCTGGGAGCTGACACCAGTCAGGAGTGGGAGATGCTGACAGGGGAAAGCTTACATGCCCTTTGGCATTGGTGGAAACATTCACACTTCAGGTATCACCTCTGGGATGATAACAGTCCCAAAGAGGGAGATTCTTACGGTCAGCTACATGGCAGCCTTTTTCCTGCAGCCCATGCTCTCCACACTACTTCAAATCACTTCTCAGATGCATGATTTAATGCAGCAGACTCCCATGGTGGGCAGAAAGGTTGACAAGCTTGGGGCTGAGAATTCAGTGTAATTGCTGGTTTTACATGCAGTTGCTTTTCCAACAAACATGTGGCTGCCCGTCCACAGAGCTCTTGTAAGGCCAGCAGTATGAACAGCATACCCGCCTGCTCCAAGCTCCTCTCATACCATGGATAGTAGTCTCACAGATTCATGATCACAAACTTCACTCATCTTTTCAAAACAAACCTCAGATTATAGGGAAAGGGAGAATGGAAGACCCACAATTATAGATTGCGGTGGAAAGATGTTTCCAAAACTTAGTAAACTAACTCCTAACAGTGTGAGGGGCAGGAAGACATGAAGCACACCTGACATTGCTTTCACTGAGAAAGCTGCATTAATATTTAACATAAACCTGAATAACGCACACAAAGGAGCATGACTCTCCTACTTCCATAGTTTTTGTCATCACTGGTAGCAGCAGACATCTGCACATATCTGCAGAGAGACTCTATTCAACATATATGAAACCACATGTGAGGAATCTTTGTTTAGTTTTACTAACCAAACTAAAATCTCACCATCAGACTCTCTATTCTCCTCTCCTCCATCATGTCAGATTTCCCCCCCAAAAGCTCCTTTCAGCTGCAAACACTGTTCTTCCCTCATCATTTCCCTACCATAATCCTCAACAACTTCAAATTCCTTATTGATATGCAATCTGGCCCCTTAGCCTCCCAACTCCTTCACTTCTTCATTTGACCACACCATCTTCCCCACTCACAAAATTGGCCATCCACTCAACTTTGATTTCACTAAACAATGCTCCTTCTTTGATCTCTCAATAGTGGAGTTCCATCTCTCAGTCATCAACTCATTCCCTTCAACCTCACTCGCCTGCTAGCCAATCCCTTCCTCTTTCTCCCCTGCTGACTCTCTCTTGTTGAAATCTTCTCCATTCTCTTCCTTCAGTTCCTACAGGCCAGGAGTCCACCAAGGTCATTAAGAGAACCCTTGTTAGTCTTGGAAAAGTTAGGTTGTGGTTTAAATCGGCATGGAACATTTTTACCTCTAGAGGTGCCTTCTTAAGAACAGGTTTGAGGGAGACTGGTGATGTGGTTGGAAGCACTGTTTCTGTCTGTGATGTACCTGTTCTACAAGGGAACCGAAGACTTTAGTTTCCACTACTGTTAACCCGTACTTGCAGTAATGTTTAAAAATACACATTCCTGTAAATACAGGGAAGGAAATATTTGATCCAGTGTTTGTTTCAGCTCTCTCTTAACAACCTCACTTTAAAAGGAAGTGGAAAAATAGGAAGTTCAGGTTTACAGTGAAATGCCTTTGTCACAGCCCCAATATTGTGCTACTTTAACATGATCAGGTAAGATGAGTAATTGGGCTATGTGCAATTAAACCTTTTATCTAAACACACGTAGCTTTTATCTAAACAACACTTCTCAGCTCTGCTCAAGCCACAATTTAAAGGCAGAATTGCTGGAATAAAGGAAGCAGAAAATATAATATAATAGACCAGAATAAAACAGAATATGATCATATAAAAATCCTTTCATACTCCAGATACTTTATCTGAAAGCCTTTGCACAAAGTAATGAACAGGTGCAGTAGAAAAATAATGAGCATAAAGAAAGTGTGGAGCATATGATTACTCGGCCAGATCCTGTACTCCACTGCTCAGTACTCAGATTCCCCTGTGTGTGAGTCCAGCTTAGCCAGTTCCATGTCATCCCTGGTGAAAGGATGTAGTGGGAAGTAGGCATACTGAGAGCGCTATTGTACTCTGCTGATTTTGGCTGCTCTAATAGCCCTTTGGTGGCTGTTGCAACCAGGAGCAAATTAGAATAGCCTTGAGGCTGCTCTAATTTGGGCTAGGGATGAAGTGGCTCAAGGGTCAGAGAAGAGATGCATAATGATATGCATCTCTTCTGCAAGCTGCATGGAAACTTTTTAAAGACACCATAATAGAGGCTCAACCTAAATGTATACCCCAATTTAAAAAACATAGTAAGAGAACCAAAAAAGAGTCATCGTGGTTAAACAACAAAGTTAAAGAAGCAGTGAGAGGCAAAAAGATATCCTTTAAAAAGTGGAAGATAAATCCTAATGAGAAAAATAGAAAAGAGCATAAACTCTGGCAAATAAAGTGTAAAAATGTAATTAGAAAGACCAAAAAAGAATTTGAAGAACAGCTAGACAAAGACTCCAAAAGTAATAGCAATTTTTTTTTCAAATACATCAGAAGCAGAAAGCCTGCTAAACCACCAGTGGGCCCACTGGACGATCGAGATGCTAAAGGAGCACTCAAAGACGATAAGGCCATTGCGGAGAAACTAAATGAATTCTTTGCATCGGTCTTCACGGTTGAGGATGTGAGGGAGATTCCCAAACCTGAGCCATTCTTTCTGGGTGACAGATCTGAGGAACTGTCCCAAATTGAGGGGTCATTAGAGGAGGTTTTGGAACAAACTGATAAACTAAACAGTAATAAGTCTCTAGGACCTGATGGTATTCACCCAAGAGTTCTGAAGGAACTCAAATGTGAAATTGAAGGACTACTAACTGTCATCTGTAACCTATCATTTAAATCAGCTTCTGTACCAAATGACTGGAGGATAGCTAATGTGACGCCAGTTCTTAAAAAGGGCTCCAGAGGTTACCCTGGCAACTACAGGCCAGTAAGCCTCACTTCAGTACTGGGCAAATTGGTTGAAACTATTGTAGAGAACAAAATTGTCAGACACATAGATGAACATAATTTATTGGGGAATAGTCAGCATGGTTTTTGTAAAGGGAAATCATGCCGCACCAATCTACTAGAATTCTTTGAGGGGGTCAACAAACATGTGGACAAAGGAGATCCAGTGGATATAGTGTATTTAGATTTTCAGAAAGCCTTTGACAAGGTCCCTCACCAAAGGCTCTTAAGCAAAATAAGCAGTCATGGGATAAGAGGGAAGGTTCTCTCATGGATTGCTAACTGGTTAAAAGATAGGAAACAAAGGGTAGGAATAAATGGTCAGTTTTCAGAATGGATAGCGGTAAATAGTGGTGTCCCCCAGGGATCTGTACTGGGAACAGTCCTATTTAACATGTTCATAAACGATCTGGAAAAAGGGGTAAACAGTGAGGTGGCAAAATTTGCAGATGATACAAAACTACTCAATATAGTTAAGTCCCAGGCAGACTGTGAAGAGCTACAAAAGGATCTCACAAAACTCGGTGACTGGGCAACAAAATGGCAGAAGAAATTTAATGTTGATAAATGCAAAGTAATGCACATTGGAAAACATAATCCTAACTATACATAGACAATGATGGGGTCTAAATTAGCTGTTACCACTCAAAAAAGAGATCTTGGAGTCATTGTGGTAGTTCTCTGAAATCATCCACTCAATGTGCAGCGGCAGTCAAACAAGCAAACAGAATGTTGGGAATCATCAAGAAAGGGATAGATAATAAGACAGAAAATATCATATTGCCTCTATATAAATCCATGGTACGCCCACACCTTGAATACAGATGTGGTCGCCCCATCTCAAAATAGACATATTGGAATTGAAAAAAGTTCAGAAAAGGGTAACAAACATGATGAGGGGTATAGAACGGCTTCCGTATGAGGAGAGATTAATAAGACTGGGACTTTTCAGCTTGGGAAAGAGGCGACTGAAGGGGGATATGGTAGAGATCTATAAAATCATGACTGGTGTGGAGAAAGTAAATAAGGAAGTGTTATTTACTCCTTCTCATAATACAAGAACAAGGGGCCACCAAATGAAATTAATAGGTAGCAGGTTTAAAACAAACAAAAGGAAGTATTTTTTCCACACAGTCAACCTCCTGAACTCCTTGCCAGAGGGTGTTGTGAAGGCCAATACTATAATGGGGTTCAAAAGGGATCTAGATAGATTCATGGAAGATAGGTCCATCAATGGCTATTAGCCAGAATGGGCAGGAATGGTGTCCCTAGCCTCTGTTTGCTGGAAGCTGGGATTGGGTGACAGGGCATGGATCACTTGATGTTCATTCCCTTTGGGGAACTTGCCATTGGCCACTGTCAGAGGACAGGATACTGGGCTTGATGGACCTTTGGTCTGACCCAGTATGGCCGTTCTTATGTTCTTATATAGTCCACCCACCTCTGCTCCAGTCCTGCACCAAGCACAGCTTGATCTGAACCAAAAATTGAGCTCAGTGTGTCTTGTTTGCTTCAGAGGTTGAGTTTTCATTTTGAAGCTATGAATTAAATTTCTATCCATTTCCTTTGCAAAGATTGTTGCCAATGAAAACTAATGTGGTTTTCCCCTCTTTGCCTAACCTTGCAGAAAACTGTGTCCCACAAAAGCAGGAGCATCAGGAAAAGTGTGAATTCTGCTCTTCCCTATCTTAGCAGCTTCAACGTAGTGTCAAAAAACGACGAAGCGGGTATTCACCCACGAAAGCTTATGCTCCAATACATCTGTTAGTCTTAAAGGTGCCGCAGGACTCTCTGTTGCTTTTGTCAAAAAACTACTTGTTATGAGCACTAAAGAGCACTGCTATAAACAATTGTCCTGTGAGATAAACAAGTAGAGCCAAGACACTTGACAAACAAGTAAGGCGCATCTCTACTGGCCAGGGACAAGGTATTAGCACCTTTCCAGCAAGAACCATGTTAAAGATTAGCTTGCTAGAAAGGTGCAAACACTGTTTCCCTGGCCAGTGGAGACAGAGCCTGGCTTTATGCTCTCATTCTCCCTTCTCTCCTGTCAAATTGCCTGGACTTTGTCTGAGCTGCATCTACCCTTTCCTGCTAGTACTCTGCTGTACCAGAGCTTATGGCTAATCTTTAGGTGGAAATGTTTGTCATATAGGCCTTGTCCCCACTACAGAATTTTGAACTGGTGGGATATCCTCAGTGTGAAGTATCAGCAATACAGTGTCCACAATGGGCATACCATTTTTGCTGGAGGTTAGTTGTAGTTTACCCTGCATCCACTGTACTACATTCTGTGACCATGTTACAGTCATTCTGGATACCTCTCCCAGAGCTCCTGGGACAGATCCCTGAGGCAGTTTTTTCCTGAGATATTTTGGGAAGTTGTGGGAGAAGTAGTTAAACACCTATGAGCCCCTGATGTTATTGCCATGTCCTCATCCTTTCCTCAGAATGGAGACCATGCTCTTGCTCCTTGCTTGGCCAAAAAAGTTTCTGTTGGAGCTCTTGAAAAGTTACTGGGAGGCAGAGCTATGTGGTATTCCAGCAGTATTTTCAGAGAGACATAGACCAAGAACAGTAGTTTTGCTGCAATGGTTGTGCACCCTATGCCCAGCTCAGAGTAGTCAGATCCATGCAGTGCTTGAGGACAATGCTTATGAGGTACAGCATTGTTGGGAGGTCTAGATCATGACTTCACATTGGTAAGACCAAATTGTTCTTCAGATCTAGAATAAGCAGCACTTCAGCATAAGGAGACCTTTCTCTACCTTCTTGATGAGCTAGCCCAAGCAATGTAGTGCCAGAGTATTGAAATGAGAGCACCATTCCCCATGGAACAGAAAGTAATGACTGCCCTAAGGAAGTTGGCCACTTGGATAGTTCTTTGTCAGTTGGATACTTCAGCTGCCTTCAAAAGTTCTTCAGCACTTCTGGAGAACACAAGTGTCAACCAGTGCTTAATCCAGACAGTTTCTTTGTAATGTAAAGTCATTGGGAGTAAAAAGAAAGCTTACTAAGGGCTTTAGCATTCTCTTTCACAAAGTAACCCATAGGGATCACTGAGTTTCCAGGAAATCACCCCTACCAAGTGGAGGGCGGGGTGGGGAAGGGGTTCAAGAGGTTACAGAGTGGATAGGTTTTCAACCCCTGCAGATTATGAGGATCCACGGGAAAGGCAATCCCCAGATAGGCAGGAGTAGGAGACAGCCACTTAGAGGGCCGATTGCTCCATGCTACTCAGCTAGTCTCCCTGCTCATGGCGGCCTGGCTTCTTACAGATGTACTGAGACAACCTTTGGTTGAGCTGTTATTTGAGCTAATTGATTGCCAGTTAATTCAAGTTAGCTACCACAATTGTAAATTCTAGTGTAGACAATCACAGACATTTGTAAAAGCTAAGGGAGACACTTTTAAACCTCCTTGAACACGTCTGTGGAGCATCAATGCTAGAATTTACAATCATGTTATCAGTCGATTAGCTCGAGTTTCAATAGGACCAAAAGATTGAGTGTATTTGTCTGAGGGTTGCTTGGAGTAGCATTAACTCCTGCTTCCTGTGCGAAAATCTACAGGTTCAGCCAATGAGAGTTCAGCCATGAGAGCAGCAGCTCCTCTTCCTAACCAGCCTGACCCTCAAACCTCAGTAGAACCTCATCCTTGCAGGGATGCAGCAGTGGGGCCTCTGTAGGTTCTCAATGGGGGATGGGATGATTCCACAGAGATGACATATCTTATAATGCCCCCAGAGCCATTCAACACGTTCTCAATCCCTTATGCTCATAAAAGAGGAGGGTGATTTCTGAACTTGTCATGTTGTTTTGTGCATAAATATTTGCATTTGTTCTTAAAACATAGTAGTTTCCAATAAATATTTATAGATTTTAAATAAAATAGTAAACACAAGTAAATATGTTTTGATGGAGGTTACTTAGCAATGCTTAATTACCAATAACAAGTAAAATTAAGTAAGCAAATTATTTTTAATTATTGAAAAAAATATGCAATTTTTTCCTTATGAGTGATTAACTTTAAGAGTAGGAGTGACACCCACTTACTCTTAGTTTGACCCTGCATTAGCCAATGGGGGCAGCACTTTTAACTCCTTTAGGCAGTAGTTACTTTGCATGCCAGTGTATCAGATAAAGGACTCTGGTTTGTATTGCAGGTGATGAATAGTGATTATCAGCACTTTTTTATTCTGATGTGAAACATTGTCTCAGAGTTGGGGACTAAATCTCTGTATACTTCAATGACAGCAGATTAGAGAGTGTAACCAAATCCCTCTCTGGTACACTAAACAGGGCAGAGACTTAGAGGTCATGCATTCAATTTTGGGCAATTACTGTCAGTTTAACTTTGAAGATGAAGGAAGATAGTGTATAATTAATCAAGCAGATAGGCATGCATAGCTTTAGCACAAAAGATTTAATGGAACAATAGACATGGAATTGGAAAATAGGAAGGGGGCAAAAGTTGTCATTTTGGAAGTGACAAATTGTAAAGGGCTGTATCCCCTCCCTCACCCACCAACCCTCCCCATCCTTTTTCTAAATATGTAGTAATGAAAACCAGAAATCCAGAGGGAACCGAAGAAAAGACTATGTCAGTTTCTACTATCCAGTTAGAAACCATAACTAGATTTCAGGTTTTATTCTCTCTAGTCAGCACTGAAAGGTGCCAGGCTGAAAGATCTAGAGCTTGATGTCATCCACAGAACTGGAGTAGCACTGGAATAAACAGGGCAAGCTTCCTCCGCACTAACTCTAACAAGGTATCACAAGCATGATCGAAATCTATTTTAGGAACCCATATGCGCCGTCACCACTGTAACTGAATGGCTCAAAATCTCTAACGTATTTCTCCTTATAACGTCCCTGTGGGATAGGGCAGTTCTGTTGTCCCCATTTTACAGATGCGGAATTGAGGCCTACAGAGACTAAGTAACTTGCTCAAAGTCACAGGGGCAGAGGAGGTAATTGAACCCAGGTCTCCTGAATGCCAGGCTAGTGCCCTAACTACTGGATCATCCTTCCATCCAACGAAAGCCTGTGGGGAGCAGAAGCCAGTTAAGTACTCAGCTTGTACAATGAGCTATAGAAGCATTCAGGACTGAGACTACCCCTTTTATGTAATCTAGGCCACTGAAATGGCAATGACCAATCTGAGTTAGATTTGAATCCATGCCCTGGAAACATAAAGGACTCTGTTGCTCTTTGCATAATCTCCTGAAATTTCAAGGGGATAGTCTTCTAATTACTTCTCACATCCAATTTGCCAAGATAAGTAATAATTTCCCCTCTTCTATGAAATGTAGATGTAAGGAGCATGTCAAACAGCTTGCAGTAACTCAAGAGTATAGTTCTCCCCAGATGCTACACCTGTTTCTCATCTATCATTTTCCTTTTTAACATTTGTGTTTACTCTCCAGAAGCTTATGAATAACTAAGTTTTGCCATCAGGGAAAGGCAACTCTGAATGCTCCTTATTACTTTTTAAGATGTTTATTTGTATTGTGCTAGTGCCCATAGGCTTCAGTGAGGATCCCACTGTGGTGGGTGCTGTAGAAATTGCAACAGCCTTTGCCATGCAATCTAAAAAAGGCAAACAGCTGATGGGTGGGAGAAAGTGATACAAAACACAAGCATGAGGCCAGCTTAGTGATAATGATAGCTGGCAACCATCACTCAGGGCTGAAGTGGGGAGAGGAATGTGGAAGTAGGAGGAGAATGGGTGAAAGAAGAGGGAGGAAGAAAAAAGTACGCTGAGTATATAAGTTTGGGATGTGAGTAGAAGAAAGTGTAGGAGATGGGTGTGATGATGGGGGAACACAACCATTGGTAACACAGCAGATAAGATTCCAAACTGGCACTTTCACAGCTGTGCAAATAGGATGTCTGGGAGCTGTAAAGGCCTCTCCCAGATGCTGCTGTTCCTAATGAAGAAAAAGAGGAGGAGACTATTAGGCTCAGTGGCATTGGTTTGTATGAGGATGGAAGGCCATGACTTACCCTGGGAACCCTCAGCTATAGTTCATGCTGGCTGTTTTGAAGAAGGAGCTCCCATCATTGTTTTAGCTGAAGTGCACTAATGGCTTTACATTTATGTATGTAGAAACAATGGGCCTGTTGTCTGTTACAGTTAGTTTGCAAACATCTATAGTAGAGATGGCTTGAGCCATGAATTCTGGTTCTGGATTCAGACTTCCCCAAAAATTCAAAGGGCTTTAGATCTGGTGCTGAGGTTTGGAATCACCTTCTACAGATGGAGCCCAGCCTCATGGTTCAGGAGCAGTATGAATATGAACTCCCCCAAACTTCAAGGGTTTTTGGAGCCAGTGTTCTAGTTCAAACCCATTCCATATGTTCAGAGCCTTGTATACACACCCCCCCCTATAGAAGTAGGTATTTATTGTTAAATGCAGTGTTCCAGGCATTTGGATCAATATTAGGCATCTGCTGCATCTGGGCAGTGCCTCCAAGAAGCATTGGGATTTAAATCCCATGTGAAACAGAGATAACTGAAGGCGAAAGATGAAACGTTACAGTGTAGTTTTTCTAAATGTCAAATAATTGTAAGATAAGTCTTAGAAAAATGTCTTACCATAGCCTTTCTATTTCTGAATGCAGTTCTTCACCTTCTGCCACAATGGCTCTGTTTACAAATGCAACACTAGTGGTTAAATATCTCTTGTCTGCAACATCTGTGTTAAGAACTGGCGGGGTTTCAGACTGTGAACTGTGAAACTCTGATAACAAGAGAGCATGCCTGGCCCAGTGACCCAAAACAAAGGAAGCAATGGAGGTAAAAGGGTAGAGCTGGGAGGAAGAGGGAAAGTTCAAAATTAACCTAGGACGATTATATGTTCTGACAGAATGAAGTAGCTGCTACACACTACACTGAAGATACATGGTAGCGGGGGTGAACCAAAAACAGATGTAGACTTTGTATGCAGTAGATACTATAATTTATGTTTTAATACATGAGTCAGTAGAGCTGCTGGAGTAGTTTTTCTGTCAGCAGTGGCTAAACAATATGCAGACAGTTAGACATGTATGTTTAATGATGCCAAGATTTAAACAGCTCCCTATGGAAAAGTCCCATGTGGTTTAACAGAATATGATAAATAATCATCTGTAAATTCTATAGAAGGGGTATCTGCTATAGTTTCCTACAGAATGGTTGAAAGGGCCTCATTTTCTATTACATTCGATAGGTTTTCAGAATAATCTCTTTGGACCCCTGTTGGTGCCATAATTATTGAAATCCATGCAATGGCTCCATAAGAGATCCTTTGTCTTCTTGTGCCTCCATTTGCCCATCATTGTGAGACATCCTGACATACACAATTAAAGTACCATGTATTACCAAGTTTTGCTGGACCCAGAGCTCTTATTTGTCTCAGATGGATGTCTGCCTTAAGACATTCTCTTATGTTGCACTCCTCTGAGACCTGCTGACAGTAGAATAGGGTTATGAAACAGTAGTAGTAGTGCTACACTGTGCAAATAGCATGCAGCTGTGCTCCAAGGTGTGTGCAGCATGACTTGTGCAGTTATGTGGATTGTGACCAACTTGACTGCTGTGCATTGGAGTACAAGTGGAAGCCCAATCAGGCCAACTGAACAGTGCCCGGTGTAGGGTGGCAGTGTGAGGACAATCTGCACCCTTAGGGCTATTTCACCAGGCATTTATGTCCACGTGAGCACGTCTCTGATGGAGAACAGCATGTGGGAGGACCATATTGTGATCAGCCTTGCTTGATGCATATCTTAGCACTGTTAGAGTACCCAGATGTGGAGTCAGAGATGTGTTACAGCATGCCAGGTGGATTACATAGTGCTTGGCATGCCAAATAGGCATTGTGGAGGCAAGGTTCAGCTGGAGCCAACAAACTGTTTAAAATAGGTGTAATGTTTGGCTGACCCTATGTCCATTTAGTGGGACAACAGAGTTCAAGGCCATTTGAGACAGGTCTGGAGGAGCAGTGTTATCAACAGGTGTCAAACACAGCTAAGAAGTTTAGTAAAGACACAGCCAATAGGACTAGCAGATTCAAGCCTTGATCCTGCATTTTGTTCCACACAGGCAGACCTCTGCACCTGCACAGGGTTACATGAGAACACAGTGTCTTGTGGAACAAATTGCAGCATCAGGGCCTTAGTGTCCATTTTTCAGCACCTAGTGTTAGCAATATTGTAAACCTTGTATATGCAGTGCTGAGGCAAACTATGGAGACAAAACCCTGTGCCCTGTCTATGCTATCACTTACACCATTGCTAGCTCTCTGTAGCTTCATTAGTGCTGAAAAATAGGCACTAAATTTTCTGATGTAGATTCAACATGAGAGGGTGTGAGTGGGTATGTGTTTTCACACTAGTTTGCTGTTTAATGGCTCCAGCTTGCTGCTGCTGTCTGGTCTTTAAGGCTGGATTAACAGGCGAGCAGTTCATTTGGAGGGCCATCTTCATATAAGCCTAGAGCTTGATGTAGTTATTGTTTTCAAATGAAAGAGTGGGAGGCTGTAGAAAATAGACAAATTACAGGGAGAAACTAAACTTGTGGGATCTGTGCTTTTTCCCTGACTAGACTTGCAATTTTCCACTGTCCATAGCAATTTATTGTGTATGGTGTTTTTGTTAAATAAAAGGACTTGTTCAAATCAGACAAGTAGGGTGGTGAGGAATGTTCATCATGGATGAAAGCACTGTGCCCTGTAAGAAGATTTATAAACATGATGCATGGTCTTTAAGGTTGTGCTCTCTTTCTCACAGACAGACACTTTTGAAAACTAATACTGAACCATCAAAACCTCTTCTGGGTTCTAATTTGAACTGAATATTCTACAGGGTCAATGTCCCTCGTCTTAACTGAAGCTCAGTCTAAATTGTAGATCAGCCTGTATATTTGAGAGAAGATTCATGATGCTCCTCTAGATGTAAATATTTGTAATGCTTTCTAGAATTATGTGGTTGCAATTTTGATCTCCAATGTACATCTAGAAGAAAAGATAACTGAGGGTCTGATTCTGGGGGCTCAAAGCATGCCCACTAATGAGAAATGAAGGTGCTCAGCACCTTGCAAGATCAGGCTCCAAGAGAGGATTTGATAACTGTATACAAACTACACTGGGAGAAAATAATGTAACAGGAAATATTTATTCAATGTGAACTACATCTATCATCTCAAAACTCCCCTTATGTGCTGAAGGCTCCCTTCTAGCTAAAGGGGGCATTCAGTATATTACTACCTTAAAAATATCCTCATTATTTTTCACAGTGGCTGTCACAATGATGCCCAGAATGCTTCCTGCTGCCATGGAATTCCACAGAGCCTCTTGGCTTGTTGGAATTTGCGTAGGGGAACCTGAAGGAAGTTGTAAAAAGGATGGTCCTGATTCTGCTGTCATGTACACATATGTAAATCAGGAGTAATTCCACTGTCAATAGAGTTACACAGCTTTAAAACCAATGTGAGAAAAGAATCAGCCTTTGGTTGTAGTGTGATTGACCCCTCCAGCCCAAAAGGAACATCCAGCACATATTACTGACGTCAATGGAATCTTGAGGCTGACTTTGCAGCTCACCTTGCACCTTAAGCTAAACATGAAGAAATGTTTCTTAGGGGAGTCTAGTGCTCATGGAAGGTGTCAGATTGACAGCTGCAGAGACAGAAGTCTTTTTTATATATAAAACAAATATAGAACGGGCTGCCGGCCCCTTCCCCCCCTGCTGCCCTGCTAATATGTCTGATCCTTAATCTCAAGGGACCACATCAGATGGTGATATGACAAATCAGACTTAATGGCCCACTTGATCCTTAAACTCTCTACTGAAACTGACAACAGGGAAACCCTCCTGAGGGTAATTTGGATTGCGGACATCTGTCCACTAAGACCTGGAATCTGCCCACCCGTTCATGGCATATAAGCCACCAAAGATATATTTGCCTGTTGTTGAATTGCCCCAGTATCGAGCCAGTCAGCTAAAGATAAAAGGTTGATAAGCCATTTGAGAGCAGATTAAGGTTAAATCAGACCTGAATCCATCAAATATTAGGATCCCCTTCTGTAGCTTCCCATATCAGCAGAAAAAAGGCCCAGCAGCTCCAACATCATCTATGGGTTGAGCCTGCTGATCTAGTGTTCCATACCCTATACCAGCTCTCTTACAGAGGCAGTGAGTTCAGCACTTAAGCAGATAGACCCATGTAATGAGATGTTGCTCCCCCACTATGGATGACTGATCATTCAAACTATTTGCTTCATGCTGACAAATTTAGAAGCCATTTCCAAATTTGGGAGCTAGATCCTAGAGCTCAAGGGATCCTGTCTTAATTTGCAAATGAAGTTTTACCAATTTTCTGAGTAACCTATTTACCATGGAAAACAATTTATAATTGTATGACAAGAATGGACAAACTTGCCTGGGGAGATTGAGAAGTCATCATCACTAGGGCTCCTGAAGAGTGAAACAGTAAAAAGTTTCAAATCCCTACGTCCTGTCTACCTAACAGCTTCCACTGTTGCTGTAACTGACAGAGCTGAACTGGAGAATTACAGCTGTGAATTCTTCCAGTGTAGATATATCTCATATAACAGGGATCGGCAACCTTTGGCATGCGGCTCGCCAGGGTAAGCACCCTGGCAGGCCGGGCCGGTTTGTTTACCTGCTGCGTCTGCAGGTTCGGATTGCGGCTCCCACTGGCCGTGTTTTGCCGTCCCAGGCCAACGGGGGCTGCGAGAAGCCGTGGCCAGCACATCCCTCGGCCTACGCCACTTCCCGCAGCCCCCATTGGCCTGGGACGGCGAACCACAGCCACTGGAAGCCGCGATTGGCCGAACCTGCGAACGCGGCAGATAAACAAACCGGCCCGGCCTGCCAGGGTGCTTACCCTGGCAAGCCGCATGCCAAACGTTGCCGATCCCTGACATAGGAGATCCATTTAGATCAGTAGCTTTATCAACATCTGCAATGGTTATGTGATGCACAGTGTTCCTGTCTCTCTTGTAGTGATTGTGCAGCCTTTGACTGAGCTTCACTATTTACACATATTACATCGTTTAGAAAGGTAGTTCTTAGATTCATGAGTTTTGTGCACAAATTATATTAGCATAATTAAATAATTACAAAATGCCTTAAACCTTATATTTAAGAAGCTTATTAAAAACAGGACCTAAGAGGAGTGAGAGATTCTTCCCTGATCCATTTATCTAGCTTACTCCATTATCAAGGCTCCATTTCTTATTGTATCCGTGCTAAAGTAAAAAAACACACCCACACCTCAGTGTTTTCAGAATAAACTTATATTTTCAGCTACAGCAATTTTGTCCTCATTGCCATCTCAAAGTTGGCAATGCACATTTTCAGTCCAGAAGAGATGTTTTGCTTAACAAATTTAAAGGGAAAATCTGTTGTGGTGTATTCCCTCTGGTGTAAATTTTGGACTAGTGGAAGGAGTCAGACAGACAACATTGGATAGTCACGACTTCTGTTTATCCATAGAATCATTTCAACATAGGTAGTAGTAGTGCAAGTTATCCTGCAACTGTAATTCACTTCTGAGCTAGAGACGTGGTATGAAAGAACTGTTCAGTCTCTGTGGCCTGTTCAGTCTACTGCCTTAATATTTAGACTACTGACAAGAGGGTGAACTAGTGACAATTCTGGTGGTAGTTTTTGCATTGTAGACAGATGTTCACTAAGAACTAGACCAACAACCCAAAACCAATTGTACATACAATAAATTGCCAAATGATCATCCAATAGAAATAACTGTTGGTCACTACCATCCTGGGCTGGATTAGAACCAGCAGCTTTGAGATGAAGGTCTCTGCAATTTCCAGGTATGTCCAGCTCTGGAAAAATTAGTCACAATAACTCTCAATTGTCAGAGAATGTAACCCATTCACATGTTGCTGAATGGAAAGGAGTATTTCATAGACTTCCAGGCCAGAATGCATCACTGTGATCATCTAGTCTGACTTCTAGTATAGTATAGGTCCTCTAGTGATTAGAGCACTTAATGTCGAGAACTCTGGGTTCAGTTTCTAACCCTAGTATTGACTCTGTAAAACTTTGGGTAAGTAAGAAAGGCTCAACATTTGAAAAATGGCCTCTAATTTAGGTGTCTCCATGTTTGAGTGCCAAACTTGAGACACCTTGGACCTGATTTCCAAAGGTGTTTGCTGCCTATGGCTCCCATGGACTTCAGTGGGAATTGTGTGTGTGCTGAGCACCTCCAAAAATTGGGTCTTAAGTTCCTAAAATTGGGCACCAAAAATGTAGATGCCTAAAATGAAGTCACTTTGAAAAATATGGGCCTTTGCCTCTCTGTGCCTTCGTTTCCCCATATATGAAAAGGGAATAAATACCCACCTAAGCATTGTGAGGCTTTATTCATTAACATCCAGGAGCGCATTGAAATCCTATGTTGATATAGAAGTAGAAAGCACTATTCGCAGTAGCAATAATGCTTCCACTGTACAGTTCATTTGTGATTAAATTGGTTTAAATGTTTAGTTGCAACTAGAGAAATGCAAAAAAAAATTCTTTGTTTTTTCAGAATTTCATAGGGAACTTTTTGCAATTTCATTGGATTTTCTCCTCTCCACCTTTGTTTGGGCTTTATTTGCAGTTTTGATTAAATCAATTTTTGTATCAAAATACAAATTTTTACATATTTTTGATGCAAAATCCTCAATGCTTAAATGCCATTATGTATGCTGTGATATAGGCCTGGTTTTGCTTAAGGCATTCTCCTATATTAGTGAAATTTCACAGTGCGTTACAAACTCAAAACAGGTCCATTTGGGGATAAAAAAACACATTCTTAATGTATGCAAAATATTCACAACAAAATGCAAATACTGTTTACAATATTCAGCATTTAGATTTAGCAGCCTACATTCTAAGTATCAGTAAAAAGAGTCAAAAGCTGTACACAAAATCTCTTACTAGTCTCTATGCTGGGCTCCAGTGTATCACAAATACTGCTGCTCTTCAGCAAAATGGCCAACGCCAGCATTAGGCTTAAAAATACCAGTTTTAAAATAAAATACTGTTTTCAAATACAGTTCACATTGGTATGTTCAGGATGAGATTTGCTTCCTACTGTGAAGGCTTTCAGTGTAGGGCACTGAGCCAAAGAGGGACAGCCTTCTTCTAAGGGGAAAGAAAACCAGATTAATCACTGTTCTAATTCCACTGAAGTTGATGAAGTTATATTAGCTATTAATTTGGGCCAAAACATTTATTCATATCACATGCTATTGGATTCGTACATTTACATTTTGCCTGAGTAAGCAGCCCTTATGAGAAATATAAACACTTTTTGCTTCTTTAACCCTTTCATCATTCTTCACTGAGATACTACATACATATATACACTCACCCCCAATCCACCTGTAGCTCTCTCCCTCCCTCAAACACAGTGAAAGTCTTCTCTGTCTAGCACTCTATCACCAATACTCTCCACCAATGAGCTGAGTAGTCACTTTCCCTGTCTTCACATGCTGATCCTCCTTACAGATGGTCATGGCCCCATGTTAATTCTTCTCAGCTATAGCTATGTCCCACCTCTGCCTTGCTAACTCCCAGCTTAACAATGTGGTTGAGAACTGGGGGAAGGAAATGCAACAGGTTGGAGAAGTGTGGAGGCTCATGGTAAGGATGTAAGATGGGATTTCCATCACGCTAAACTCACCTACTCCCATGTTCCAGTGGCTGATAACCTTCCCTTCACTGGCCACCCAAACCTTGGAAATCAGCCAGTAACCAGGTAATATCCACCTGAAAATCAGCTTGTTTCCAAAGCATAAGAGGGGTGTAAAGTATGGTTGAAATGTTCATATTCATCTAGTTAGCTCTCTGGATGATATCTTGTTTACATCTACTGTTAAAGACGGCACTTTTCTTTTAAGATTTCAGAGGTGCCAGTCCCATTTTCCTGGGTCATTATAGTTTTTTTCCTTAAATTCCTCCACAGTTGCTGTTAGATATTGTGGTAGTCTTTTTTTCCTAGACTAAAATTTGTCTAGTGTTGCTGTGCATTGATGAACAGGGTCTATGTTCCACAGTTCTCAGGGCTGCATATTGATGGTGGTTGAAATTATTTTGAGGTAGATATACTAGCACTTTTGTATAATATATTCCATGCCAGTTGACACCAATGTAAGATGTCACAATTCATTCTGAGTATGTTATAATTATCTGAGAATCAGAAAAATTGTCATAAATTCAACAAAATATTCCATTGTTTGAATCAGGCAAAGCAAATCCTACCTGATCTTTTACTCCAGTATCTGTTTAGGCTTATTCACCTGTAAATGATTCTTGTTGATAGTAAATCAGTCAATGAAAACTCCCACACAACAAATTAAAGCAGTTGTGACATGGCCTAACACAGTATCTCAGTTTCTGATAAAATCATGTAAGTAGGTGTAGTTCAATCAATTATACACCTCTAAACTGAAAAATCAGTAAATAGTGAAAGAAACTGACAAAAGGATAGGCCTGGTCTGGTGATGTTTTACTTTTTTTTTTTTTTTTTGGTTGTGTGGAACAATCCATTTTGTAATATCTGAGAATAGTCTTGCTAGAAGACTTCTACCAGGTACTTTAATCATTTACATTAATGTGTTTTTACTTTGATGCAAAGGAAAAGCATCCCCTTAATATATGCTTTAACAGGTCAGCCTCACTCAACTCCATATTATTGTGTTAAAGCAGGATACCTTTGATTCCATATTTTACTGAGCTTTTCATGTTTTTCTTTTTTGTCCAGTATTATACTTTTTCCTCCACAGGAAATTAATTTTGACCTACGAGTTAGATCCTACATAGTTCATAGATAAAGGACAACAAGTCACAATCACTTGTTGAGTTATCACCAAAATTGGTAAGGTCGAGAGAGAAAGAGAGACTTGGCTGGCAGTGGTATGTCCTTGCAAACAGAGCAGTTAAGGGCACTTGGTATTTTGTAGGACAGAGCTCTTCGGGTATGTGTAGGAGCAAGCCTCCTAGCCCAGATAGACAGACTAAAAATAGCAGTGCAGAGGTTGCAACTTGGGCTCTCAAGCCCACCCAACTTCCTAGGCTTGAGAGCCTGAGCTCCAGCCAAAGCCACAATGTCCACATTTCTATTTTTTGTGCGCTAGCTGGAGTACCGTTAGCACAAATCTGTCTACCTGGGTTGAGGGGCTCATTTCCAGCTGCAGTGTTGACATACCTTTAGTGATCTCAGGCCAAATACAATTGCTAAATGAACAGGAAAAGAAGAAAAGTGAAGAGGCTTTCAAAGTTGGCTTGAAACCACTGAAATGGGGAAGTTTATCCTTCTGAGTTCTTTTGTTATGTAAGAGGGATTATACTTCCTATGATTTGGTATTCCTTTAAGTGGTTGCTGCTATATAAATAATGCTTTAGAGAAGAGATGATTTAGGCAGAGAGCGTGAGGGCAGATTCAAAGAGGTTGGAAAGCACCTGAATTTTTTTTCAGAATCACTTAGCATATCTCTTCTCTGACCCTTTCTGTAACTCGTGTCTACTCAAGTGTATGATTAATATTAGGATTATGATATTTTGGAAGAATTCCAGTTTAAGAAAGGAATAAGTATTCCAATTAATTTTACCAGCTATCTCATTTCAACATGTATAACACAACCATGATGGCAGATGCCTGACTTTAATCTATTCTAGGGTGGCAAAGTGGTTTCTTTTTTGCATCCTATTTTAAAAAAATGAGATCTTTAAACACAATTAATGTTAAAAAGATATTTCCTACTGAATGTATTTTAACATAGTTTTAATGGCATTGGAAAAACCCCTTTTCTAATCAGTCTTCGATGAAAACATGCTCATGGCATTCTGATGGTATCTACTGATGAATGTAGCTCCCTCCTAGCAGGCATGGAGATAACTTTACATAGCTGGAGGCTTGCTCTCTCCATTGTTTGCATTTTCCCTCAGAAGTTTCTCTTTTTACTCCAAGACCCATTATTCTCTTCCAAATCCTTCATTCCCCTGGAGTCTGCCTTTCTTTTGGGCTTCTTTTCCCTTCACTAATTCCCCTCCTGCTCTGTTTCTGATATTATACTTTGTGCCAAATCTTGCTGTCACACCAGTCTAAATCTGAAGTAACTCCTTAGAGGATTTATACTGGAATGACTGAAAGCATCACACTTCCACTTTGCTGTTTTATCTGTCCCTCATCATTAATATGGTTAGAGATATATCTCCCAATCGCTCCTCTTCTAAAATATGCCTCTATCACCTTCCCTCTCTGCCTTGCTCCTACATTGTCTTCTCTTTTCTCCCTCCTCCTCTATTTTTCTAATCCCTGCTCCTCCATTTTTTATTTTGCTTCAATAGCCTCCTTTTTCCTTGCTTGTCACCCAGCCAGCTATGGATATCACTTGCACTTCCAAATGACCTCCATTGTGGTGTGATGGACCTGGCACTCCTATCTGTGCTGTAGCTGGAAGTGATTCTGAACAGTACTGATATACACATATGTGGTTTAAGTAGCAGCACTATACTTCTCCATATTGCCTTCAAACCCATTAGCAGAGAGCATTGCTCCTGCCCACTTCTGTATACAGATGCCTTCTGTGATCCATAGAAAGGCCCATCAACTACTGGTGCCTTTGAAAGTGATAAATCAATGCAAGCTTTTTGTAGGAAAAATGGTTTAAATACTGTACGGAACTTTAACCAACCGTGAATTGCCTGAAAAAACCCATACAATTGCAATATTTGGGTTGTTGACTCTGCAAGGGAATATGTATGTCTGAACAAAAACATTGTTATTGACATTTTAAAAAGAAAAAACACTAATATTTCTATTATTATTAGGTTTGCAAATTTTAATTGATTTTTGTGTAAACCTAAATCAGACCTAAATTATTGTCAGTGACTATTCAATTTCTTGGTACATGGTATTGATAAGAAAGATAATCAGGGTTCTTATACACATATGAACCACAACAAAGATGCTGCTGGAATAGCTTCTGCATTCCAACTTGTTTAGTGACTATCCAGGTGGGGTAAGTATTCTGTAATGAAGCACTTACAAAGTAAAGTTAATAGCTTAATAATGGGGCCATATGTTATCAAGAATAAGATCAGCATTATTTTTTGCAAAGTGACTGTACTGAGCGAACTGTGTATGATTAAACTTCCGTCATCCCATGTGTTTGTACTTAAGCTCATAGTACAAAAAAAGGAAATTTGATAAGATGTATTAGATCATTGAATTATTTTCCCTTTAAGGACTGGGTGAGTTCTGTGGTAGAGTATGGATCAAATATTACTAAACTGATACTACATTTGAGTTCAGAAAAAAAATCCCAGAGCAGGGATATATAGATGTATCTGGACAGATTAATCACTAATGTGGTTTTATATTTCATTTTATAAAACCACTTAAATTCTAGGATGTCACAGAAGAAAACTCTGACTGATAAAAATTGCATTCTATAATTCAAATATTTTAACAAATAAAGAAATGCTCCAAGACTGAAAATCTAGTAAGAATGAGCATTTATATAAACTTTTAATCTTCACAGACTGTCCAAACACTATGTAATTTATAGGGCTAGCAAAAAAAGGATTTTTTTTTCTGCATGAAATTTAAAAAAAACACTTCCCCCCCAAATTTTCTGTGTTTGTTGTTGTTATTGTTGTTGTTAGCAGTGGGGGGTGATGGGGGGAGGGGGAGGTCAGGGAATTTGATGAAAAAGCAAAACCTGAACTTTTTTGTTTGTTTTCTAAAGCTGACCCAAAACAAAAATTTTGATTGAAAATTAAACAAATAGTAATTTTGGTTTTGTTTCCTTATGTTTAAAAACATATATTTAAAAAAAAAAAGAAACAAAAATTTGACATAACATTTTTAGTTTCTTTTGAAAAACCTTTTTTGGTCAAAAATAATTTTCAGTGAAAAAACTCAACCAGCCCCGCTAATGAAATTTCATCACACTCCTGTGAAATAAGATGGCAAGTACACAGAATGGCACAGTAACCTTATTTATTCTAGCTTTTCTCTCCTAAGATTTTCCACTCTTGCAACTGCACTGGTGGGAGCACTGGTGTAGAAAACTCTGTGGACGTAGACAACTTTGTAGCAATGATACGCTACTTTAGCGGGAAATAACTAGTTCAGACACAGTGAGAGGTTAAATAACTTGATCAAGGTGCTACAGTGGGTGGAACTGGCATTAGGACATAATAATTCCTGATTCCCAGCCCCATAAGTTATTCCTTTAGCCCTTCAGCTGCCACACAAGTCTCTAATGTCCACAAACATGACTATATACATGCATAGTAACCTGTTGAAAGAACTACTCATAAGACCAATAAAAATCAGTTGCTTACCAGAGGTGACCTTCTAATAATGCTGGAACAGAACTGCTCATCAGGATACTTTAGGGCAGTCTTTTAAATCAGTAAGTTGACTAATAAAGTTGGGCACTAGTTAGGTTTTGTTGCTGTTGAAGAACTTGATTTATACTACAAGTGAGAGCTGTAACAATGGTCATATAATATGCAGTTGTGGCATTATCCAAAGACCACTAAAGTCCATGACATTGCTTCTGTTGACTTCAGTGAGCTTTGAAGCAGGCACTTAGGAGCTATTTAGCTTAAAAACATTAAAGTTGGGTTGTAATCTTGAAAATTTGAATATTTACCTGCTACACAGCAGCATCCAAGTGAATGATTTCAGTAAGTATAGATCTTTCAATAATATATTAGATAATTGCTCCAATAATTCTAAAATCAAGAGCCTTTTAGATGTCTGACTTGGAATATTAACCAGACATTTAAGCCCCAGCTATGAACTAATTAAAGCTTTCCTATAAATTATATATCATCTACATGATTTCCTTGCTTGTCAGAACCTAACAGAATTGGTGTGGTTTAGTGTCCACAAGTCTTTTAGCCAGCTCATGTTTCCCTTAACATCAGTTCTGTGTTTTGGCCTGAGGTATTGCTAAGAGGTAAGAGGCTATAAATTACCCTTATTACCTTAATCATCACAAGATTGCTGAATAAGCTTCATTCCATCATACAGGAATCACATTCCAGCAGCTGCTCCAGGCCTTTAAGATTTGCTGCTGCTTAGAAGGAATAAGGATCTGAGTCAATCAATATACAAAGCATTATGATTGCACAGAGTATCATATGTGCAACAAAGACCCTTGCAGATAATTAAGGCTGTGATTGTGTCTGTCTCTGGGGAATTTACACATCTAAAAAGTGAATTAATACAGTAATGGGATCCTTCAATGTATTTTTATTTCAAATAGCACATGCAAATCACAGCAATAAAGCACTTTTTTAAATATTTCACCTGAGTATATTTCTGTTTCCAGTGTTTCACTCTCCATTTTATTTGAGTGTTTGGAATTGTGCTCAAATTGACAGTGTTGGAAGACGTGAAATAGTTTTGCAGACTGCCTAACTATGGATCTCTGCCAATATGTTACTCATGGGAGTGAGAACAAAAAGACCTTGAGCTGCTACAACCAACAGCCCAAAGAACAGTCTTTTTGCCAACCTCTTTGAATATGGAAACAAGCTGGTAATTATTGAGGTTGCAATTTTCAAGCTGATAGGCAGTTTTAACATGTTAGATTAATAGTTAATTTTGGTATGTTATACTCACCCCAGGACACTGCTGTCAATTAGTAATTAGACTTACTATAAGTATTAGTAATATAACTCAGTTAATCATAGCAGCATTCTGCACACACACACATACAAAGCATGGATTTGGAAAGTGGAACCTGCTGGGATTGAGCAATTTCTGTGATAATGGTGATGCCATCTCTTCCTAGAAAGCAGTCAGATACAATTTTAAATGACTCCCAATTTGAGTTATGTTCTTTTAATTTTTTTAAAGGTACAATTATTGAAGCAAGCATTTTGCCATCAGGTCTGTCCTTGTGAGGCAGAAAATCCAATCAGCAATGAAGACATTCAACTACAATAGTTGAGAAACACTAATTGTACAGTAACATTGGGTTGAGTGAAGGAGGAAGTGTTACAGTGAGATCCGTGAATACATCACAGCACACTGGGACCAAATTCTTCAGCAATGATCCTTATATTGTACTGCAACATTAATCCATTCTGTCACAATTAAATATCCCTTGCCCCACACCAACCCAAATATGGTTCCCAGATGCAAATCACAGAAAATTCATCATTGATTATTTTCAATTTTTTTGTTTGTTTGTTATGCTCTCCAGGCCCAGTGGCCACAGCAGCTAATATCCCTGGACCTCTGCTGCTACACTGTATGTCCAGGCAGCCCTGCTCATCAGCCTATACTTCTGGGACCTATGGCTGCCTGGCATGTATTATAATCTGACTGATACAATCTGACTGAAGGGAAAGTTGGAGAACAAGTGGCAGCTTTATGTAGGTTCCCAGTAGGGCAGGGAGACAGGGGGTGGGAGGAAGGTAAATTCCCATGGCTTCCTGAAAAAACAAAGGCCAAACTCTGTGGCTGGGGAATCAGAGGGCCCTGACTGAGATGCATGGGACACTTCATCCCTCTGAGCTATTGTTTCAGGCTTTGCAGACTCACACTCACTGCATCAGTTTGCCCTCAGTTCAGATTTATGTTCTCTCTGCAACCAATTAAAAAAAATAAAAAAAATAAATCTAAGATTTTGGACTGAAGTTGTGCAGCAAGAGGCTAATTCTGATTGTAGAATATACATACACATAGCCCTGGTCTACACTACGAGTTTAGGTCGAATTTAGCAGCGTTAGATCAATTTAACCCTGCGCCCATCCACAGGACGAAGCCATTTTTGTTGACTTAAAGGGCTCTTAAAATTGATTTCTGTACTCCTCCCCGACGAGGGGATTAGTGCTGAAATCGACCCTGCTGGGTTGAATTTGGGGTAGTGTGGATGCAATTCGACGGTATTGGCCTCCAGGAGCTATCCATTGTGACCGCTCTGGACAGCACTCTCAACTCAGATGCACTGGTCAGGTAGACAGGAAAAACCCCGGGAACTTTTGAATTTCATTTCCTGTTTGGCCACCGTGGCGAGCTGATCAGCACAAGTGACCATGCAGAGCTCATCAGCACAGGTGACCATGGAGTCCCAGAATCGCAAAAGAGCCCCAGCATGGATTGAATGGGAGGTACTGGATCTAATCGCTGTATGGGGAGACGAATCCATGCTATCAGAACTCTGTTCTAAAAGACGAAATGATTAAGAGCAGCCAGACACCAGGGCGGTTAGAAGAGCACAGCAGGGCGCGCTGCGCATCAGAGCAGCTTTGAAAACCAGTTTCATGACTGGCCAGGCTACGGTGTGAAAGTTCTGTTTGTTTCTCCTTGATGAAAACCCGCCCCCTTGGTTCACTCTACTTCCCTGTAAGCCAACCGCCCTCCCCTCACCTTTGATCTCCGCTTGCAGAGGCAATAAAGTCAGTTTCAAATTCATGCATTCTTTATTAACTCATCACACAAATGGGGGGATAACTGCCAAGGTAGCCCAGGAGGGGTGAGGGAGGAGGGAAGCACAGGGGTTGGGTAGTGGTAGGGGCACCCCCTAGAATGGCATGCAGCTCACCCTAGAAGCAGGATGTCTGGGGCTCTGACCCGGAGCGGCCATTTGCCTCTCTGGTTCTTTAGTAGGCTTGCCTGATATTCCAGGCAGGACTGAATCTCCATTAGACGAAACTTAAAGAAGGGAATGACCTGGAGTCACTCCCATTTATGTCCAGGAGCCCCCGACCGACCTCACCGAGGCCAGCCAGGAGGAACCAGGAGACAGCAGCAGACGGTACAAGATGGCTGCTAACCATCTTTGCTAACTTGCAAAGGCAAGGAGCTGCTGCTGTGTAGCACTGCAGTACCGCATCTGCCAGTAGCACCCAGGAGACGTATGGTGACAGTGAGCTGAGCAGGCTCCATGCTTGCTGTGGTATGTCATCTGCACAGGTAACCCAGGAAAAAAGGCGAGAAACTATTTTTTGCCGTTGCTTTCTCAGAGGGGGGGGGGGGGGGGGACTACATGTACCCAGACCCCCCCACCACAATGTTTTTGCCCCATCAGGCATTGGGAGCTCAACCCAGAATTCCAATGGGCAGCGGAGACTGCGGGATAGCTACCCACAGTGCAACGCTCCGAAAGTCGACGCTAGCCTCGGTACTGTGGACGCACTCTGCCGACTTAATGGTCTTAAGTGGGGACACACGCAATCGACTGTATCAAATCGATTTCTAAAAAATCGACATATTAAATGGACCTAATTTCATCGTGTAGACATACACATAGTTACAGCACATGACTGGAACTGGTGATTGGCAGGTTCTATTCCTAGTTCAGGTACTAACTTGGCTTGTGACCTCAGGCAAGTAATTTAAACGTTTTGCCTCAGTTTCCCCATTTGCAAAATAAGGATTAATTATCCTAACTTATATGGTGTTGTTAGACTAATGTCATTAATGGTTGTAAAGTGCTTTCTGTTCTTTAGAGGAAGGGCACTATGCCTGTCTTTCTATTGCTAATGGACCTCTGATCACAGTATCTATGTACAAAGCATCTGAGCTATGTAATGCAAATTATTTTGCTTTTTTCACTACTTTCAAACCTACCTGAGATTCATTCAGTCTTTCACTAACAATTGTCCAGTGCAAATAGAAACATCCTAAAACAATAGACATTTCAGTTTCAGGTAATTTATACAAAACTTTACAGACAAATGTCTGTACTTAAATTTCATTTTCTCTGGCATAACAGAGGGAGGAGGGATAGCTCAGTGGTTTGAGCATTGGCCTGCTAAACCCAGGGTTGTGAGCTCAATCCTTGAGAGGGCCACTTAGGGATCTGGGGCAAAAATTGGTCCTGCTGGTGAAGGCAGGGGGCTGGACTTGATGACCCTTCGGGGTCCCTTCCAGCTCTAGGAGATAGGTATATCTTTATATATTATAACAGAATTTTGAAGCATTGCTGCAAGCAGGATTTTGGCCTGGCTATTCTACCTCATCAGAGATTTTCTAAATGTCAAACACAATCCTCAGAGGTATCTGGACACCATTAAATTAATAAATTCAGTTTCCAAGGACTATTGCTTATGTATATCACCAATATATTGTTGGCAGACTTACCTCCCTGTAGGTTAGGAATAGTCCGTTACACATAATACAAGATTTCTTTCCAGGTTCACAGTTCTTTTCCATCTTTCCGCCTTCTCCCACTGAAGTCAATGGTTAAATTCTCATTGACTTCCATGAGATCTGGATTGGGCCTGTCCATTTAGCTAAGAATTCTGCTACTCTTTGGGGAACTGATCGTGCACCATTTATATCAAAGGGATCTTTGCCATTGACTTCAATGGGTGCAGAATCAAGCCCTAGTACAGAATACCATAATTGTATTTCTTCAATTTACAACTTTCATTTTATCGTATTTACAATTATTTCTCCCCACTTCATCATTCCCCTCCTGGGAAATTCTGCCTATTGCACTTAGTCCCATGTTGTTCTGGTCATCTTCTGGATGCAGAGGGTGGAACACAGCTTTTTTTAGACCCCACCAACACTGTTCCTGAGTTACTCGGAAATAGGATTGTGTTGCTTTCTGTGGTTGTAGGCATAGCTGTTCAGTTTAATTTGTAGTACAACTATCTCCTCTTTTGTAATATGCTGAGCCAAATTCTTGCGTTGTGTAACTGTTTTGAAGTCAAACAACTTAGAGCAGGACTAAGTTTGCCCATTTATTTTAAACACAGCCATAATACAAACCCATTAAACTCTGTGTTTTGGATCTTTCAGCATGTTAAAGGATTTTCCAGGTTCCTAGAAACTGCATCACATGATAAGAACTATGGTGCATATTAATTTCTTTAAGCTATTAGGAATATAATTAAGATTCTTTATTACTATGAACTATATATATAAATTATGTTTGAACTGCAGTAAGCATCCGGCTTAATGCTATGTATTGATCAAAACATTGATTTAGTGCATATGCATGGAAATTGTTTCTGCCCATCATTGATTATGGGGATATTACATACTGTATCATACGGTGCCATCTTCTGTGCAGCAGAAACTATACATTATATATAAAATTATGTTGGAATTGTTTTATCTGGGTGGTTTTTCCATTCATTGCACAATCCAGCTAATTGGTTGACTAATACCAGTTTCTTTTTTTTTCCGCAATACAGTATATAGTACTCTAAGGGCAGTATATGTTTAGAGTGTAGTACCAGATTGCCCTCTGTTTTATATCAGTTCAAAGTAGCAATTCTCTTCCCATTTCAATATTGCAACAGTTAAAGAATTTCTGAAAAATGTTTTGCCTAGTATTGTTTATTATAATTTTCTCCAGATAACGTCTGCTTTGCTTTATAGAGTACTTTTGAGGCCAGTGAACTGAGCAAATTTTAAATTAAATTATAGAGACACCATAGTGACTCCATAGTTAAATTGTGCAAAGGGAACTGTGAGGAGCTGCTTTGGGGAAGAGCGAAGGGAAGGAGGGCAAATTAAAGGCTACACAAAGGATATGCACATATAAGCTAATATCTGTAGGGGGAGGTAAAAAAAACAAAACTGGTTGTGATGCTACAGTTCTCACAGTGAGCGTCTTAACTGACAACAGAGGAAAGTAACTGGCGTTGAGTAAGACAGTGTGGTGCTGGCAGTCTGAGACACAGGTAGGTGCAGCCTCATTCTGAGACAAAGGACAAAATATCTGAGAGTGACTGGAATTCGGGCTTGTCTTGTGCTAGGAAGCTAAGAACCAACAGTGCAAAACTGAAACAACCCTAGACTTTAGATTTACAACAGGCATTGAGATGTTTTCATTTAATGTGTTAAATCGCTAACCCAGTAAACCTGTGTAGTTTTTTTCTTTTACAGTAATTACAATTGCACTATAATAAAATAAGTGCCTGCAATTTATGTCATCAAATAAACCAGTGGCTTTAACTACCCCTCGGTATATCTTTTCTCTACTACGGATGCAAAATTTACTAGGTTATTTTATGACTTATGTGAAATATCAGCAGGGCTGATCCTATTCATTCCTGCATACTTAGAAGTGCAGTGAGATACTTGAGAAATTCAGGGCTATCTCCTCTCTTTAGTCTGTTAAGTCATTTCAGTATGCTATGGCAGTATCATTAAGTTGCATAATGCACAATAGACTATTTTTAATGTAAAAGTCCTGTCAAGCTTCTATTTCAATATGGCCATTTTGTGACAGAGTGAAGTAAACGACTTGGAAAATACCAGCAATGGCTGGCTAGCTGACTTATAATATCTGTATCATGAAATGTCTCTGGTTGACTCAAGATATTGAATCTGTTTAATATGGACCCATTTTAATGTGTTCAATGATTGCATTTTATTGTTACTTTTTAACTAAAATGGCATCACCAATAAACAGTATACAATCTTTTTCAGTTATTGTATTTTTAAAGTCATCCATAAAAGAAGACATCATTCCCCATAATTAAAACAAACATATTTGACACCTCAGAGTAAAAAACACCCTAAAATAGGAAATAACTTTCATACCCCGTTATGTCATGTAATACAGATATTCTTCAGGTTGACATTGGTCAATTGGTAATAAACAGGTAAACATTAGAGAACTTAACAAAATCATCTTCAACATATAAATTTGCTACAGTGTATTCATTAAAAACCAGGCTCTGATTTCACCAAAAATATTTTAAAGATAATATACAAACACATAGTTAGGCATTATTCACTGATTAAAAAATACAAGTGCATGAGTTTTGGTTTTTTTCCCTCATTTGTACTGTTTTGGATTTTTTTTTGCATTTGGAGACACATTACCCTACTCCAAAACAGAAATCACACAGAGTGGTACATGGTAAGTGTGTGGAATTAAGGTAAATTGTAAAAGAATATGTTCATATTTTGTGGCATATGTATAAAAGAGTACTAATGGAAGTTATGTGTATTGAGGGCCTGATCTCACTCCAATGAAGTCTTTCCATTGACTTCAATGAGAACTGAGTGGCACCCAGAGAGACTCACTCTCTCAGTAGAATTTACCAGCAGACATGCATAACACTCCTTTCTGTGCACAGAAGAATACATGTTTTTGAATACGCAAACACAAAGCATTTTGGGGGAATTTGTTTTTTCATCTTACAGTATAGGGAATATATGTGTAGTAGAAGAGATGTGGCTCAGGAATACTCATTTGAGTATGTAAGATGCACAAATGCAATATGGCACATAAAAGCTGGGATTATGTATCTACAGCTCCCTTTCTTAAATAGTGATTTGATTTACTAATGGGTGGTAGAATGCCTGAACTTTCAGAGGTTTGAACATGGAGAGAGCTAAGCACAATTCAAGCAAGTCCTTGTTCAATGTGCAAGATGCAGTGTCAAGTGCAGTATTCCTTTCTCAAGAATAGAGTGAACTGCACAACATGTGCAAGTTCTGCCAGACTGCGGCCCTTAAAAATTATACAGGTCTACATTTAGCAATTTAGGGTAAGGACAACTTTTGACCCCATTGTAACTACTGCAATTTTTTAAACTAGCAATATAATATTCTATCGGCGAAGTACTATATCTACCCAGTATAAGCTTGGTCCTCTGTGGCTGAGAGCTGCACAAGTAGAGCTACACAAAACTTCCTTATGAAATCTGCAGCCAATCAAATCTTTGGATATTAACTTGAATTTCTGCCAGGTTCTCTTCAAGTTTTGCAATCCTTCTTCAATCGTGGGAAGAGTTTTAAGTAAGCCTGTGCTGAACAATGGTTTGGATGGAAACCATGAAAAGTCAATGGTTTCAGTGGATTTCACATATTAACATATACAGTGTGTGTATATCATATCAGATGTGTGTGTGTGTGTGTCATAAAAGGGAACGTAAGGTAAAGTTTGCATTTTAAAATAAGAATAGGCAAATTTATGTAGATTGCTGCCATATGGGCCAATTATGTCCAAAACCAGATCAAACTTATGCAACAGTATTTTTGGGAATGCTTCTTAATGCCCTAGGAGGCATTATATTTGTTTTGGCTTGAGCACCAGACAAAGGTGCGGTTAACATTTAAAACAAATGTCACTTATGTGCAGGGAAAGGACATTTGCAGAATCACAGACTAGATACATTACATGGTGTGTTGCACTTTTTTCTGAGCTAACGGCGTAAAACTTGCGTAAATAATGCCTAGCGCTTTTATGAGTCTGACCCATACTGTCAGTAGTTTTAAGCAATAGATATGTGCATATATATTTTACTTTAATATTAAATTTCCATATCAACTTACAAATGTAGTTTCATTCATTTTAAAGTTACAAATAATTTCCTTTTTAAAAAAACCTCTAAGAAATGTAAACAGAATAACATCATAAAATGTTTTTTTCCTTCGTTACTTTTACATTTTAAAATGTGAATGCAAACCGATGTGCTGTGGTAGGTGTAATGTAATATCTTAAGGGACTTATAATAAAATATAATTAGTAGGAACTTTAGGTAATATTCCCTAAATGGTTTTTAATGTGTGCAAAAAGGTCTGGTGATTTATTTTCTGGGATTACTCTGAGTGCAAATATAATTTAACTGAAATATTTTTTTATTTTTATTTTTTAATATTAGAAAATAAGGCAAGTCCATTTCGAAAAAGGTGCTGCACTTCTGGGCTAAACATACCTTCTAGATTACTAGATAAACATGTGACAACTATGAAAATTATCAATAATAAAAACATTAAAAATAGCTGCAATTTCATATAGACTGAAAAGCTATCAAAAGACAAAGTGACCCAGCATTAATTTCAGAAAATATTTTTAGACTTCATAAATACAAGCACCCTGTATTTACATAAATTATCTTCTAAACTAGTTTTCCTTTGAAACACACTTTTGTTTCTAACAGATATGTCCATTCAATTATATAAATGTTTCAAATATGAAAAAAGGACTGTGTAGCAAAACAGAAATATCAGATAATGTTACTTTTTTGGATTTGCTTTTTGCTAGGATTTGGTTTTTAAATATCTGCAGTCCGCTACTACAGAGCTTTTTCAAAAACACAATGCTGGGAAATGAAAAACTCTGTACTTGTAGCAATTAGTGCTACAGTATAAAGAATCCATTGTGGGTTATTAGGTTAAGTTCACATGTGCTCTAATGATTATTTTCAACATTTCTGCCTTTAAATCCTAGTAAATTGTTTATCTTACTTTTGAGCTTCAGTACATTTTTTCACGATGGTGTAAATTAGAATATATAGCCATTACAGACCTAGTTCCTTTACATTTTGCCTTTTTACATTGAGCACCTTTCTACAACTGTGAATTTAATACTTCAAAATTTTAAAAAATTTAGACTCGTCAATACAAAGCCAGCGTTAACTTATGCAAAATGGAATGTAATTCTTACTGCCTCTTACTGAAACAGTGGGAGACAATTATGTTTTATATTTTTTTCTAAAATACACACACAACTCTTTACTTTGTTACCAGAAGGAAACTAGATACAGTCGTATTATTTTACAGCATGCATTTCACTAGGTTTGAGTCATGTTTGTGTTGAGAAATGTAATAATGTGTAAAAATCCTGCTCTCTTTTAACTCTATGGGATTTTTCCCATTTGACTTCAATGAGAACCTAAATGGGCTCAATGCCTTTTCTTGTAATGAATTCAATACTGTAAGAATTTAGCCCAGACCAGTCAGGTAATCTTGAAAGTCTTTAACCCAGCAAAGCATAAAGAAGCTACTGTATAAAGACTTTTGGTTCAAACAGTAGTGCAAAGTTATACAGCTTCCAAATATGACTTCTCCTCTTTTTCTGTGATTAACAACTGGTGCACAGAAAATAGAGTGCCTGCCCTACTCTTCAAACACTGTTTATAACATAGAAAAAAGGTGTCCAATATCCTCAGGGAATAATAATTTCCATAATAATACAACACATTTGGTGGCAAAACTGAATCAATTGCAGAGCAAATGTCTACTTTTTTGTACCATTTCCCGTTATGTGGAATGTCCACTGTATGCTGACTTCCATTCATGATGACATAAAAACAATAACCCTTGAGTCCAAAGGTTGGTAGAGGTTAAAGTGAAGCCCCAGCAAGGCCGCACGTTCAGGTTCAGGCTGGGGATGTAAGGGTAGTTGTACTGTAGTTTCCCATTAAATGGTAGAATGTAAGCAGTGTCAGATACTAAGCTCACCTGCGGTGTAGGGGTTTATATTTAAATTAAAGTGGGAGGCACTTCCTTGGAAGGTCAGGCTGCTATAATGATTGTGGTCACTGCTGCTTACGGCTGAAGGGTAAAAAACACAAATTTTTATCTGCTTACTCTCCCACACTAAGATCCAACTGTAAAGGAGGGTATTTTACCTGAGAAACAAAGGGAAAACTTAGAAAGAGGCAGTCCTGAACAGCTGCATAATGTAGTTTGTCTCTAAAAGCTAAACAAAGGCAAAGGAATTTTAGAATAATTACAATATGATAATTATTTTTCCTTAAAAATATCTGCATAAAGTATATATTTTATAAGTGCATAATTAGAAAATACCTCTTTTAAATATAGTTAAAAACATATTATGCAATTGATACGGTTTAACTTTGGTACAATCCTATGCTTTTTTTGTTTTGTTTTTAGCAATAAGTAGGTATATATCATCAAACCACGGAAACTGTAGATTTATGTTTAACTGCAACCAAAATAGCTAAATCCATCAAGCTTTAACTTGAGATAAGATTCTAAGTAACTTTATTGGGGCTATACACTGCTTTCTCATGCTTACAAAATAGGTCTCCTATGATGTGTGCAATATCAGTTCATATCTGAATTCATTAATATGCAAATTTTTGTTCATTTTTCCTTTCATGTCCAAATTGGAACCACAAATGGAATCATGTCTCCCTTCTGTGACCTGATCTTGTTCGTTGCTGCATTTTTTCAGCAAGTTTCTATTTTCTAATTCTGCTCCATATAGAACATTTCCTAGAAGTCTCAACTCCCTTCAGATAGTTGCCACCTTAAAAATGGCAAGTAACACATTAGATAACAAGATAACATAGAACCTTATAGTTTAACACTGTTTACAAATCCTGATAATTGTGTTACTAAAGTACAGTGAGTGTTTTTTTCTTCTTCTTTGCAATAGCTGTTAAAAGTACATAATGTGTATTTATCTTCTGGTGTGTTCTTCACTAGAATTAATTTAAATTTCATTTCTGATCATTGCTGGTGTTTGTATGTATAACTTTTTTCAATGGGTCTGCATTTTAAAGTAAGTAAAACAATTCTCCAATTCTTTGGCTTCAGAGGAATCATATAGCTGTGATAGTTCCATTGTGGCGAGAACGTGACCTTTCCAAAGTTACTCGTCTGTTATCTGTAATAAAAAGAGAGAAAAACAACACACCATAAGATTTGAAACATGGATATTGCAATGTCAAGAGGTTTTCAAACAGTCCTGAAAATCATTTCAAATAAATATGTAAATAAGTAACTAGAAAACTGGATCAGAGAAGTTTTACACTGCAGCTGCCAGGCTGAGTTCAAGAGTTCTGCAATCAGCAATAAATTACTTACTTGATCAGAGAAGCAGGGTGATAAAAGCATTGGAAGAATCCTGAAGCATACTCCCCTTGGAAATAGCGATGACAACTAAAATGCTGGGTTAAAGTGTTATTCTACAAAGTATCTATGTATGGTGACTTTGGAGGAAAGGCAATTCAAATTTCCACTGAGTGTTCAGTACAAATGTGGTGAAAATGCACCTCTCGGACAGAACAAGATACACTAAAAATGTAAGGGTTGTAAGATTGTTCACTCTAATTGGGTACACATACTTATATAAATAGAACAGTTAAATCAGCCACTTCCTAAGCATTTCCTGATTGTGTGGTGTTAACAACTTTCAGTATGAAATATTACAGAGTAATTATTGCAATGAATAATGAATATATCCCCGTCACAGGAAGAAATAATCATGGGCTAAAGCCAAATGCTTTCAAAGTAGTTTTAAAAGACAGGAATGTGGCAGAAAACAGACTTTTCTTTTCTGAAACAAGAATGGATTTGTTCCTGTGGATTTCAGAGGCAGCTAGTCTGCTGCATAAAATGCAACTGATATGGATAAAATTCTTGTTTGACAAAGGTGTTCTATTGATTAACTAAGTCCTCGACCAACAAAGCCAGAAACTGGCTGACTGCCTAGAGGAGGGAAAGAGTATGGTGTACATCCTTGCCCAATCCAATGGAAACTCCTCCACAGTATTTTTGTAGCTCTTGTTTGTGTTATTCGCCGCTTTCCCCTTCCCCGCTTCCATCCATGCATGGTTAAGATAATGCATCTACGCTACACCTCTTGTGAGGGAATATACCTCACCTGCCAATGATAAGGTCAGCAGTTATTGGAAGTTAAAGCTCAGTGCACTGCTGCCTAAGCAGGAAAAATTCAGGAAGGGGAGTATCAACCCAAACATGTGATGTGCTTCTAATACAACAGTGAGCAGTAAAGTATCTAGCAAATTTTAAAACCTGTGGGGAGAGGTGCCCAAGTATTGTCATCTGTGGAGCTATTTAGTTGATAGATTTTCCATATTACTAACTCTAAATGTGCAAAAAATCATGAGATTTATGAACCATAGTAAATGTTGGTTTCTTTTTATTTGCTTTATGGTTTTTGACTCTTTCGTGTTCATGTTTTCTCCACAGTGAAGAAGGCAGGAAACTTTTTTCCCTCAAATGAAAGTTAAGATTCTCTTCTAATTACATGAGTCCAGGAGCCTTAAGAAAAACATCAAACTTCCAGCATTTGGCACCACTGGACTTTCCTTCCCAAGATGACCTCAAATCAAGCTAATTTAATTTCTAATCATTAGCAGTAACCTGAATTGGTTTCCTAAATTATTTGCAACTGTTAAGAAAGGATTTACATTTACTAAGGATGGTAAGGACACAGATCATAAGCTAGAGAGCTAGCTGGTGGTGGCGGCGGGAAGAAAGTTCTGGACAACTACATGGGAGAGGGCAATGATCCAGTTATTCTCATTTCATTAAGACATGATTTCAGCACTTAAAGAGATTTTTCTGCAGTGCTCAACAAGATAACTTTCTAGCATCTCTTACTGTTGGGAAGGGAAGCAGAATGCAAATTATACTCTGCTCTTACCTTCGTGCCACACTAAAAATAGGGATGGATTAGATTTAGCTGTTAGTAGCTATGTAAAAGCATTACTGTATTTTGAGATTGTAAAGAAAGCATTAGTGTAGTCACCTGCAATCAAAATTTCCATTTGTGTTTGTAGGATTTACACAGGAAATGAAGTATTAGTGTATATATACCTTAATCTAAAACAAAGAGTTTCATAATAAGATCTTTATGGGGATAGACTTCATCTGAGAATCTCTTTTAGAGCAAATTAAAACTGTTTTAAAATGGCTTAATAATAATAATAATAATATATGGAGATATACCTATCTCCTAGAGCTGGAAGGGACCCTGAAAGGTCATCAAGTCCAGCCCCCTGCCTTCACTAGCAGGCTTATGCACTGTAATAATCAGACCTGCTGAAAATGTGATTAGGCCTTAACAGTGATTCATAGTATGTATATAGCACTTTTTTTATCCATAGATCTCACAGCCATTTTAAAGGAAATGTCACATCCACTGAGCCAATTTTTAATCTCAATGATATTTATTTTGTAATTCTGTTTGTCAATTTGATTATATATTCATTGTATGTTTTAGAACATGTATATGTGTACCTTCCTGAAGAACATAAAATGTAGTGGTAGGACAGGCAAGTAAGAGATACAAACAATGGATATAAGAATGAGGGTAACAAAAATAAGATCACAGTTAATTGTTATGAAAACCTCGTATTACAGCGAATTCCATAATATATACTAAATTCAACCTCATCCTATTCTTGCACACAGCCAGATATATATAGTCATCTGTGTGCAAATGTTATATGAAAATAAGGCTGCACAGTTCATTACTAAAGTGGAAATATGCACATGCAGTGTGATAGTCTTTAGTTATCTAAGTAGGGTTGCCAAGTTTGATTGGACATATTCCTGGAGCTTTCATCACATGACAATTATTAATTAAAGATTCATTTTTAATTCCTGGAGACTCCAGGACAATGCTGGTGGGTTGGCAACCCTATATCTAAGACACTATTTCTCAAATACAGTATCCTACAATTCCTTCTAAAACATTTGTGAAACATTTTGTAGTATAGTGTACACCAGAATCAGTATCAGCCATTTATGATAGAATGTACACAGTAGATTTTACTGAGACAGTTTAGTGCATAGTGTGGGACTTTTGCACCATAGGTGCTTTTGAAAACACAATCCATTTAGTTTAAAACGGTTTATGTTAAAATTTGCTGGCATATACAATATTATAGAAATGTAGGGCTGGAGGGGACTGCAAAAGGTCATCTAGTCCATCCATCTTTGCTGAGGCAGGATTAAGTATACCTAAACCACCCCTGACAGATGTCTGTCTAACCTGTTCTTAAAAATCTCCAGTGATGGAAAACAACCTCCCTCCAGTGCTTAACTATCCTTATAATTAGAAAGTTTTTCCTAATATTCAACCTAACTCTCCCTTGCTGCAAACTAAGCACATTACTTCTTGTCCTCCCCTTGGCTGATATGGAGAACAACTAATCACCATCTGTTTACATATTTAAAGACTTATGTCCCCCTTCAGCTTCTCTTCATGTCCAACCTTTCCTCATAGGTCATGTTTCTGACATCTTATCAATTTTGTTGCTCTTTTCTGAACCTTCCAATTTGTTTGAAGCCTTCCTAGTGCCGAGTAACATGAAACAGTTACACCTTCTACATATGACAAACTATTTTTGACTACTATCTTTCAACTAGTTGTGCACCAACTTTATAGTAATTTAATCTAGACACTATTACCCTAATTTGCTTATGAGAATATGAGACTATGTGAAAAGCCTTACTAAAGTCCAGTATGATCCACTTAATGACTGCCCCCCCCCTCGATTAGCAGGGATAGGAAACAAGTGCACCATTGGCCCCTTGCTTCTGCAAACCTTAGGGGCCAAATTCAAAGATGACCGCACAGCCTTGCCTCAGTCCATGGACATAAGAAAATGTACCACATCCTCTCTACAATGCACACTGAATGACTTTAATGAGAGTAGGCATTCAAAATTTAGTGTGGATTAACAGTATGTGATTTTCAAAAGCTCATATCTAAGTCAATCAAATGTTCTCCCTCACTCTTGGTACTCTCAAAGAGTTTAAGCATTTCTGCTCAATTTTTTAAATAAAAAAAAGGGCAGACACATCAAGACAAGGAAGTTTTAGCCCCTGTTCTCTTCTCTCCAAAAAGTGACTGAAAATGGTAGTGGGGATGAGAATGACTGCACCACAACTAAAGATGGGGCAAAATTTGTCCTGGCTTACCCAAAGAAGGCAGCTCTGCTTTATGGGTGGGGTGGGGGGTGGGGGGAGGGAGGGAGAAAGGTCAGAAACTGCTGCAAAAGGTGCTTGGCAGCAGTGACTGACGCTGCCTTCCCCCAGGAACGTGCATAAAGGTACAAAACCTGGTGGGGCAAGTCTCTATGTCCAAGCAGCAAAGAAGCCAACACCCACCCTTCCTCCCCTAGTGGAGGCGAATGGCAGGCTGGGTTAGGACCTGCTGTAGGCATTACGCTAGTCGCCCCTTTTAAAGTGGGGCTGGGAAGGAATTTTTCCCGCACCACCAGAATTGGCTTAGCTGGAGTGTGTTTTTTTTGCCTTCCTCACAGCAAGTGTGAGAATGGACCTTTTCTGGTCAATAGAAAAGGTGGTAGGCCACATGTTGCAACTTATTTTGTAATATTGGGCGGATGTTCAGTGCAGGTACTCCATAGGGAGGGCAGCCAATGACCAGATAAATGGCCCGTTAAAGGACTTAAAAGGAGGTCCTGGATAAAGGAACAGAACGGGGGAGGGGGTTTGGGGACTCCTATGACTGGACCCAACCCCCTCCATTCTTATAGCCCTCCTAAACCCTCTCACGAGGCTGGTGAATGGTAAGGTCCAAGCCATGGGTCGGCTGGGGGACCTGGATGGAAACAAAGGGGGGCTAGTGAAAGCCCCGAAGAATTGATTTAAATAAGCATGGATTTGCCTGCACTGTACACTTTATCTGCTGATGGTCCCAGACATCTATATAATAAAGTTGCAGCCTGATTAAAACCCATAACAAGTCTCCTGTCCTTCTTGCGGTATACCCAGACAATGGAACCATTCTGTAACCTTAACTATTGTTGCTTCCATTCCCACAACAATGCTGGGAGATTAGGGGCAGAATGCATATAAAATTCTCCAGGGAAAATAAATTCTCTTGATGGCTCTGCTAATTTGTACTGTCTTTAGGTCATATACCATGGGAACACAGCAGAACACTCGCTGTCAGTAAACAAATATAGCACAGGCTCCTTAGAACAGACCTATCCAACAAAAATAGTTGTATTTGTTTTAGCCAACAGCTGTTCAGAGTGGCAAAGCAGGGAAAAAGAGACAAGAAGCAAGCAGAAGGAGCAGAGTTTTTATTTTTCCGTATATAGATTCCAAGACCAGAAGGGACCATAGTGATCATCTAGTTTGACCTCCTATATAACAATGACCAGAAAACTTCCCCAAAATAATTCCTAGTGCAGATCTTTTAGAAAAACATCCAATCTTGATTTAAAAATTGCCACTGATGGAGAATTTACCACAACCCATGGTAAATTGTTCCAGTGGTTATTTACTCTCACTGTTAAATATTTATGCCCTAGTTCCAGTCTGAATTTGTTTAGCTTCAACTTTCAGCCACTGGATTCTGTTATAACTTTCTCTGCTAGACTGAAGAACCAATTGTTCTCCAGGTAGGTACTATTAAACTGTAATACACCCCTTAACCTCCTCTTTGTAAAGCTAAACAGATTGAACTCATTGGAGTCTTTAACAATAAGGATTCTAAGGCATGTTTTCTAATCCTTTAATTATTGCTGTGGCTCTTCTCTGAACCCTCTCCAATTCTTTCTTGAACTGTTGACACTAGAACTGGACACAGTATTCTAGCAGCAGCTGCATCGGTACCAAATATAGTGGTAAAATAACCTCTCTACTCTGACTCAAGATTCACCTGTTTACGCATCCAAGGATCACATTAACCTTTTTGGCCACAATGTCACACTGAGAGCTCATGTTAAGATGATTATCCACCAGGACCCCCAAATCTTTTTCAGAATCATTGCTTCTCAGAGTCCCTCATCCACTATGCATGTTCTACATTCTTTGTTCCTAGATGTACACATTTAAATGTAGCCATATTAAAATGCATATTGTTTGCTTGCACCCACCTTATCAAATGATCTAGATCACTCAATCAGGGATTTATCCTCTTCATTATTTTCCACTCCTCCAATTTTTGAGCCATCTGCAAACTTTATCAGTGATGGTTTTATTTTCTTCCATGTCATTGATAAAAATGTTAAATAGCATAGGGCCAAAAACTGATCTCTGAGGGACCACACTAGAAATGACCCCACTAGAAACACACCTGCTCGATGAGATTCCCCATTTACAGTTATATCTTAAGTTCTATCAGTTAGTCAGCTTCTAAATTCATTTAAGGTATGCCATGTTAATTTTATATAATTCGAGTTTTTTAATCAAAATGTGTGTGATATCAAATCAAATGCCTTGCAGAAGTTTTACGTATATTACATCAACACTGTTACCTTTATCAACCAAAACTGTAAATTGTCAAACCTATCAAGTTAGTTTGACACAATGCATTTTCCATAAACCCATGCTGATTAACATTAATTATATTACTGGCCTATAATTCTTTAGTAATCAAGTCCTGGACCAGCCACTCCATTATCTTGCCCAGGATTGATGACAGACTGACGTGCCTGTATAACCCAGGCAATCCCATTTATCCTTTTTGAATATTGGCACAACAACTGTTTTCTGGAACTTCTCCAGAG
The DNA here is from genome assembly GCA_003942145.1 of Platysternon megacephalum. Lineage (NCBI taxonomy): Eukaryota > Metazoa > Chordata > Testudines > Platysternidae > Platysternon > Platysternon megacephalum. The sequence continues at coordinate 3,681,040 of QXTE01000139.1, forward strand.
TTCCAAGACTTCTCAAAAATCAGCATTAATGGTCCAGTAAGTTCCTCAGCCACCTCTTTTAAAACTCATAGACAAGTTATCTGGACCTGCTGACTTCAAAATGCGTCACTTTAATAGCTGCTGTTTAGCATCTTCCTGAAATACTAGTGGAGTAGAAATAGTTATATGATACAACTACCTCATCTGTTTTTTTCCCATATAAAGAACAAAAATACTTATTGAACATTTATTTTTTTCTGCATTATTATTGATAATTCTACCACTTCCATCTACTAATGGACCAATACTATTGTTAGGGTTCTTTTTATTACTAATATACTTAAACTCCGTATTGTCCTTAACTTTGCTGACCAAAGATTTCCTTCTGTCCCTTTGATTCCCTTATCAATTTTCTGCAATTCCTAGCTTCTGATTTATATTAATTACTATCAAATTCCTCTTTCTTTCATTTGTTATATGTTTTTATGGCTGTCTTCACTTTCCTTGTAAACCAGGTGTGTGTTATGAACAATATGGCCTTCTTCCTCAATTGTGATTTTTGGTACATATTTCTTATATGTAAGAATACATAGTATAAACTTTGGTAAAGTTTTCTTATATGATTTGCAATTATCAGTCACATTTTTCTGATTAAATTCTTCTTCCCCACTAATTTGGCTCATAATTGTTTTTAGTGCTGTGAAATTTTAAAGCACCAAATATATATATTACTGGTCTAGACTTTATTGTTTGCACATAATAAATGCAATCAAGTCATACCCACTTGTACCTAAGCTACCATTAATTTTTATTTCTGTGTTCCTCTTTATCTGTTAAGATGAGGTCTAAATAAATAATTCCACCGTGTTGGCTGCATCACTTCTTGAGTTAGGAAATTGTCATCTGCAATATTTAGAAATCCCAAGGATGTTTTACTACTAGCAGCACAAGATCTCCAGCAGATGTCACTCAAACTGAAGTCCCCCGTGATCACCCAGCATTTTTCCTACATATTATATAGATAGGTGTGTAAGGAGCTGGTCACAACCTGTCCCCTAGTGTGATTTGGTGATCTGTAGCAGACAGCAACTAGCACCTCATCTTGTGCTTTATCTGTTAGTACATTGATCCATAAGCATTCAAGACCATTTCTTCCAAGTTATCATTGACTTGGCAATAGGTAGTGCCATTTTTGGCATAGAGTGCCACTCCCTCTCCCCTTTTGCCCATTCAGTACTTCCTAAATAGGTTGTAACCATGGATTTTAACATTCCAATCATGTGACTCATCCCACCAGATTTCAGGAACACCAACTAGATTGTGTTTACGCTCATAAGTAAGCAATTGTAATTCCTCTTGTTTGCTACCCAGGCTCCTAGCATTGGTGTATTAGGCAAATAAGTATTTTCTTCTCTTCATGTTCTTTTGTTCCTTGATTAATTTTGTTTTCAACACCTCAATTTTTGTGTTAACTGTATGCTCATATCTTCTGTTTTTTTGTTATTAGTTTAATGCTCTCCTGACTACTCTGGTTTGCCTGTCCCTGAGGAGATTGGTTCCCTTTTTCCTGAGGTGCAGGCACTCCAAACTATACAGTCTCCTCTCCCCATAGAAGGTGGATGAATGTTCCACAAAACCAAAATCCTCCACTTATCGAGCCAGCAGTTCACTTCCAGAATCTACTGCATTCCATCTTGTTTCACCTGTGGGACAGAAAGGATCAGAGAAGATCACTTGGACATTCTGCTTCTTCTGCATGCTTCTGAGTTCCCTGAAGTGATCTATTATATGAGAGATAGCCCACAACACACTATCATTGGTGGTGATAAGAATCACCACCAATCGATCCTTGCACATTCACTTCAAAAGCCTATACAATTTTAGATTGATGTCTTGTGTCTTGACACTGGGACGGCAGCACATCATTCTGTTGTCTGCCTGCCACATGCAGAATGTCCTTTCAATTCTTCTGGGTATTTAATTCTCAACAAGGATCGTCTGTCTTCCTTGGATGGTTGAAGAACACTTTGTGGAAAGTCTGTCTAACAGGTTGGGCCAAGCTACCATTGACAGGTGTGTCCGGTACAACTCTCTTTTCCTTTGGACTAGCTGGATCTTGACAATTATATTCCACAGTTCCCATGTTGAGGATCTGGTATCAACTGGAAACTTCTAACTGTGTGGAATTCCTCATGGTACTCTTCTCTCTGGTGGCCACAGCCTGCCCATTCTTGTCTATCTCGAGCTGTGTATAATCTTGCCGTGACTGCTTGTTTCTGGTGGTTACAAACTGCCATCCTTCTCTCTGGCGTCCTTTCTCTCTGACTTCTTGGTGGCCATCTCCTTTCTTTCTTGAATGTGGGGGACTGAAGTTTCCTGAACCTGGCTATCTAGGAACTCCACAGCTTCTCTAATTCTCAGTAACAGTTCTACTTGCCTCTCCAATCCAATAATCTTTTCTTCCAGCAGTCACCAACCTGCACTTCATGCACAACAAGCACCTTCTGGCTTCAAGCAGGAAAGCAAACATAGCACATTTACTGCAGGTCATCACCACTGTTCCACTGCTGGCCATCTTGAAATCACATATAGAGCTGAACCAGGAATGAAAGCCATTCATGCTTCCTCTGAAACTTTCCTGTTAGCTGACTCTGTTTGCAGTTCTCAAGTTTGTGTAGCAAGCGACTTTTTATTCCAAGTCTTGCTGCTTAGCTCAGGTCACCTCCACATCTCACCACCAGTCTCTAAGCGATTAACCACTCAGACGTCAAAAGTGGGGCTGATCAACGCTCCAAGAATCTGCACCAACAAACAGACCTGTCTCAGCTGTTTGCCCGGGGCCCAGCTACACAGTCCATACAAAAAGTCCAACAACCAACCCACGGACCCCTCACCACTAGTCGCACCATCTTTGAGCACAGGGTCTGAAGCTCTCCTATTAGCAGCCTCTGTTCTCAGCTCATATAGAAATGGTAAAGCCAAAAACAAAGTTAATGCAATGATCTGCAGACAAAGAAACTTCCTCCCAAAGCCAGAAAACCAAATTATATATGAACCCCTAATGGTATTTGGGCTGGAAGGGTGGATGAGCTTATAGATCAAGCAAACATTAAATAACCAAAACTCAATACAAACCCTCCATAGCCACAAATTCAGGTATTAAGAAACTTAAATTAAGGACATAGAATAACTATTGCTATAGTGTAGAGTGATAAACTTTATACAAAAGTATTCACTCCACATCCAGTCAGCAGACAAAAGCGTCAAAGCTAGTTCAGTGGAGCATAAGCTTGAAGCTTTACAGCTTGAAGCTTTCCAACACTGACTGACACAGCACTAAAGCAGGAGATTTCACAACAGAGGCTGCAATATGGACCAAATCGATTAAATAAAGTGTGAGTAGCTCTAAAATGTCAAGTAAAATTATTACCTGAATGAAATAGCTCCATAGAAGTGTACCTTCAGCTATCCACAGTGGCTGTATTTTCTCTTTTGCTTTATAGGAGCCATATTGACATTGGGTAAAACAAGATTTTTGTGTGTATGTAAAGGTGTTATTGCACAGAACTCCCACTATCACCATTTAAATGAACGGCAAATGTCCACAAAAAGCATGGGGAAAAAACAAAGATACAAGACTTTAGCTTTAACTTGATAGCATCCAACATTACAGTCGAAATGAAATATCAAGAAGGCATAGATGTACACCGCAGGAGCAGGTAAAAATAATGGTGAATGATGACATTTCTGTGGCCATTATTCATCCATCCCAGCATACATATCTAGCTGATGGACAAGATTTGTTTATATATGTGTAGTTTAGGTCTGCAGAAGTTGGTCAGTAATTACACCAAAATGTCGATATTGTCGGGAGAACTATTGTAACAATAAGCCACCCAGGAAGAGTGACAACCTGTAATCACTTAGTGCAGAAGTGATGGCCACTCTTGGATGTGTACATGTGAATTTTAAAATAGTCCCCAAAGAATTTACTAGCTGCTTGTGGACTCCCTCTAGTAGTCCTTGATCCCACAACCAAGCTTGTCCTGTATCTGCTTGATTACTATAAGACTGACCATTAAAAGCAGCACACAAGATGTTATTTGTTCAGTATATAGAAATAGCTAGATTTCACATATTTAATGTGTGTATCAGTGCCTCAGAGCCAGATTTAGGGCCAGGTGACCCAGGTCACTGTCTGGGGTGCCATTTTTGTTGTTAGTGATAAAAGGGAAAATAGAATGTTTGAAGTAAAATGTTTCAGGTATTTCGTATGTGGATTCACTTTCACTAACCTCCTAGAATGTTCTGGAGAATCTCGTGGAACCTTCCAGACTTTTCGAGAACTACATTTTCCTCGAACCGCCTAGAATCTTGTCAGCCATGCCCTTGCGGATATATAAGGTGCAGGGCATTGACAGTTAGATATAAGAATGAAGTGAAGTGAGAGTCCAGCTGCAATATTGTGAACCTTGTTTTATTGTGTAATTGTGAAAGTGTACTTTGTTCTTTAAGACTTGAAGAGTGTAAGTACCATAGAAACACAGCATTGGAGGAATGTGCTTGAGCATCTAATCTCAATTACCCTCTTCCTTGCAAAGAATAATTTGGCTTCCCGGGGTTCATTGAATAAGATGTTCACTGAACATAATGGTCATTTCCTGGGTTGGTAGAGCTCCTTGGGAAATATGACGACATCATGCATGAGCACCTACATGGAGTAGTTTGTAAAGCAGCTATGGGCCATTACTGCAGCAAAACAATTCAAAATGAATTGATTGACCTTATGGCAACAAAGGTGCTTGATAACATATTGATGCGGTTCAGCAAAGCAAAGTAGTATGTTGTAATAATGGACTGCACTCCCAACATTAGTCACAGTGAAAAGATGTCATTTACAGTAAGAATGGCTGCATCCAAGTAAAGGAATACTGTATCTGTTTCCGGTCTGTGGATAACTCTACTGGAAAAGGCTTAACAGAACTGTTTATAAAAGATTTGAATGAGAATAAAATAAAGCTTCAGAATGGCCAAAGCTATGACAATGGCATGAACATGAAGGGAAGAAACAGTGGCGTCTAGGCAAGGATCCTTGTGCTGAATCCAAGAGCTTCCTTCATGCCTTGTGGCTGCCATTCCCTCAACCTGATTGTGTCAGATGCAGCATCATCTTCTTTAGATTTAAAATTTCTCTTCAGAGTACTGCAAATGATATATGTCCTGTTTTCAGCATCAACTATCAGGTGGAAGATCCTCATGGACAATGTTACAAATCTGACCGTGAAACCACTAAGTGATATTCACTGTGAGAGCTTCATTGACAGCAAAAGGCCAGCAGGGTATCAAGTGACTGTGGTTTACAAGACCCTGATGGAACTGGCACAGTCGAGTAACGCCAAGGCTGGAATATGACATGAGGCACAAAAACTGGCAAACCAGATCACTGATTTCAAATTTCTGGTCTCAATTGTGGTTTGGCACGATATCCTGTTCCAAGTAAACTTTGTAAAGAGGGCATTACAAACTCAGTCGATGGACAGCACGACCACTACTACTTTGATGAGAAGCTGCCTTGATTTTGTTGTGGCCTACAGAGACAACGAATGTGAAGATCCCATCACTGCTGCCAAAGAAATAGAAAAACTCAGGAGTTGAGCCTGTATTAATCAGAAGAAGAGACAGTTTCTTTATGAGGGCAGAGATGAAGTGATGGGGAAGTTCGGAAGAAAAATTCAAGATGGAGATTTTTTGCTCACTCATTGACTCTGCTTGAGTATCCGTCGAAGAAAGGTTCAGACAAATGAAGCACCATGAAAAGGCCTATCAAACTGCTTCTCTATCATCCCAGTTTAGTTTTGTGATGGAAATAAATAATATTTAGTCAACTCTGCTGTGGATACATGCATCTACCTCTCGTTAACTGGAAAGACGAAAAGAGATGCCCAACTGCCTGTCAGTTTTGTGCCATGAAATGAATGGGAGAAAAAGTTCTGAATAATTATTTTTAGGCAAAATATTCTAATTATATGACATCCTTTGACTTCACACTGAAATTTCAAATGTATAATTTCTCCCTACATTCTTTATGTATGAGGAATTACAGATCCGGTAGGGAAAAAAAAACATCTGTGAAAGGTAGTCTCTTCTTTTCTTAGTGCTCAACAGTAGTTATGTTATTAAAAGAAAACTCTCAATAGTTGCAATGGATTTATTAATTCAGTAGCCTGTTATCAACATGAAACTCTGCTGTGTTAGAAGAAAAAAACAAATTATATTTTACAGAACTGCACTATTAAGATTGAATCACTTTTCTGTATTTCACTTTCTTATCCTCCCTGCCAGGTATTAAAAGTTGGTGCTCTCTCTCTTATTATGAACCTCACTTTTTGGAAACTATCATCTCTAGTAGCAATATAGAGGTTACATGATCAAACAAACTCAATTATAGCAACTTTGGTGAGACTGAAATACTTGATAGCAGAAAAATCCAGAGTGTACAAAACTATAGCTTCAAGGAACACAAAATTAAATCTGTATTATCCTATAATGGGTACAGAAGTGTTTATTTTGACACGTCTACCATTAAAACTACAAGTATATGAAACCATTCTCTTAGGCGCTTAATGACTAATATTTACATACTTAATAAGATGACTAATTCACTGGAGTAAAGTCAAATCTTATGAATCAGTCAAAGTATCAGTCAGAAAAACAGTTATTCAGCTTAACATCTGAACTGCATAGAAACAGCACCAGTGATCTTCTGTGAGCAAAATGTCAAAGCTCATTAAAAAGACTTTTTTTGAAAAGGGTTATTGGGTTTGTGCATTTCAGTTTCTGTATAAGGCTTTCATTTGCTAATTGAGCTTCGATCTTAGCTATGTTCTATGACAAATATGGTATGCATTTACAAAGCTCAAACCAGAAGCTGAGAGCCTATGTGAGACTAGACAAATTGAATGCACAAAAGCATCAAAGAAATAATGAATGCTATACAGTGGTAGCCCTTAAACAAACCAATTTAAGCTTACTGAAGATTATTTCAATATCTATAGTATTCCTTTGTGCTTTCTTATACTTATCATAGGAAACAACCTCTATTTGCACATTCAAGATATCTAATACAAACATATACTTAGTTAAGGCTATTGGCAAGTTAAGGGCCACATCTGTGGTAGTATTTTTGATATTAAATTCTGTTAAATAACTCTACAGTTAAAAATATGGATAACGCTCCAAAGTGTAAAGAACTCAAAAGTTAGGAAATGCTAAAATTATGGTTGTGCAGATAACCTTAGTTTGCCCCTTAGATTGCATTGTGACTGGTGCTGGGCGAAATTTTTTGACCCAATATATTTCAGCAAATATTATAGACTCAAATCAACCAAACCATTTGGCAAATTCACATTGAATTTGCTGAATTGTCAAAGTTGAAAAAACAAAAATTCCAAAAATGTTCCATTTGAAACTCAAGGTTTTATTTTTAGGTTTCAAAACTACTTTTCATTTAGAAACTTTCTTTAATTTTCTTTAAAAATATTAAAACTAATGCTTTGTTTGACCAATACTTTTTTTTAAAAATTGGTTTGCCAATTTTTTTTGAAAAACAACCCAAAACATTTTTTTTTCTCAAATCTGCCAGCAAACTGAAAAAATCAATTTTTCACATAGCTCTAACTGTGATAAAGTCTTTAACATGACCATATATATTTTTTCCACAGGACATCTGCCACATTCCACGTATAGGATAGACAATGCTCAGTAAAATGAGACTCATTCAATATTTCTTAATCCTCCTCACTGACTGTGAGGCTCCAAGCCTTGTTTACTGTCCACCATCCAAGCACTTACTAAATGTGTGAAAACTTATTTCCTTATGAACTTTTCTACAGTGCTTATCAGCATAATATCCGAGTACCTCACAAACCTGAATTAATTTATCTTCAAAACACCCCTGTGAGTTAGGAAAGCACTATTATCTCCATTTGACAGATGAGGAACAGAGAAAGATTGACGGTAAAATTTGCGAAAGTGTCCACTAAAGTGGATGCTTCAGTGACGGAGGCCATGTCTACACTTACAAGCTTACAGCAGCACAGCTGTACTGATACAACTGTGCCACTGTAAGAATGCTGGTGTAGCCACGTTATGTCGATGGGAGAGAGCTCTCCCGTTGACATTGAGCTGGTTTTATTACAAGCTATGGTAGGTATGTCTACAGGAGAGTGTCTCCCACCAACACAGCGCTGTGCACACCAGCGCTTGTGCTAGCAAAACTTATGTCGCTCAGGGAGGTGTTTTTTAACAACCCTGAGTGACAAAAGTTCTGCTGACGTAAGTCCTAGTGTAAAGATGGCCTGAGTGCTCACCTTGAGATAATTAATTTTTCAGAGGTAGTGAGCACCTGCAGCTTCATTGAGTTCAGAGTTATGAATACTCAGAACTTCTGAAAATCAGGGCCAGGTTATCTCATGCTAGCCACAGAGAAAGGGAAGAGCTCACATTCAGTCATCACTTGGAACATTTTGATCTAACTTACATCACATAGAAAGTTTGTGGCTGAGACAAGGTTGGAACCCAGTTCTCTCTTGGGTCCCAGTCCAGTGCATTAACTACAAGATCAAACTTTCTCTTCCTGCAAACCCCATGCCTCATTCACTACACTCCTTCCACTATTTGTAATGAATGAGGACGGAGTCATACAGATTAGCTCAGTGGTTTCACAACCTCTGTCATTTAACACCCACCGTTTCTAATGCCTCTCTGACCATCATTATGCCAATAGCTTTGAATAAGATCCATGAGCACCAGTAGCGGCGCCAGCTTTGCCGGCGCGCTGGGTGTCGGAAGGTCCCGCCCCCCAAATTCTACGGGCGGCGGGGGCGCAGGCGCCCCCAAAATAGCAGTGCCCTAGGCGACCGCCTAGGTCGCCTAATGGGAGCGCCGGCCCTGATGAGCACAAGAGTACTTAATAGCATATGTATGGTTGACAGGAGCTGTAAAACATTTTGTATAGTTACATGTGCATTCTGCAGAGTTCTAGTTACTACTGTAACACCTGATGAATCAAAAAAGATAACCTAACTTTACCTCTTTCACAAGTTACCTCCAAATGAGAGCACAGTAAAGAAACTTGTCTGATTTTAAATCCTAAGAGTTCAAAAGTGACAACTTTGGGTGACAAGGTAAAGAAATAATGAATGCTCAGAAAGAGGAAATTATTACCACTTGTATTTTGTTATTCAAACAAAGAACAATCCCTCCAAGGAGAGATGCGGAAACAGTAGCATCTAACATCTAGGCAACAGGTTAAATATGACAATTGAAATGAAATCATTGCAAATTTTGTTGTTCAACTAAACTAGTAACATGAGTTTCACGTATCCCAGCTGTAGTTCTTGTGGTTTAAAAACATTACTTTCTCCTTAATTTTCAGAAGTGAATAGTTTAAAAAATCTAATAATTCTCAAGTGGCAAATTATTCAGTTATTCAAATATGAAAATAGTGTCCTCGCTCTTCCCCCTGAAAAGTATTGTAGCTTAAACTTTCAGAAAAATGAGCAAACAACTGTGCAGTCAACTATGGCCACTGCATGTGTAATTACTTCAATTGTATTCATGCATAATTTGCAACATATTTCTGAAACCTAAGGTTTTTAAAGTCTCCAAAAAAGAGCACACAGCAGCAGATATGACAAATAAGAATCTGGAATTTCATTTTAATTGTAAAATCAACTTAGAGCTCATTTCTATATTGTAATGAAATATAATGTAACTGCCTTCATTCATTTGCAAGATATGTCGGTGACGATTGTTGTTTTTCTTATAGTAGCCAACAGTCATCAAGACTAAAGGGTTCATCTCAATGTACTGGGTTTTATGCCTGTAAGGGAAAATTACCTACCTTGTAATTATACTTCTTTGAAGATAACATTACCTCTCTTGGGTCTCAAGCCTGCAGCATGAATTTGGATGGAAATCCCAAAGCTACAGAGTTTTGGATGGCTACAGAATCCCCTATATAGCAGCAGCTAGAAACATTCTGACCCAGTGCCCTGAACTTTCTGATCCTTTTTCAGGCAAAAGGATGAAACATTCACTTATATCAGCAGTAAAATAAAACTCCCTATGGGGAAGTTGGTATTGGGAGATTATATCTTCAGAGAAGCAGCAGTACAAGGGGAATTATTCCCGCTCCCGCCCCCCCGCCTTGAAAAGTAATCCGGTGACCATGCTTTCACAACTGAAGAGTAAAAGATCCATCTAATAAATGTTATGGCTGACAGGTCACAGTAGTATGTACTAGAACCAGTGTCAGAATGTTGCTGGTATGTAGGGCGAGGAGTGGTATTTGTGCTAAATGCTCTGGCTTGAGGAATTTGTAGCCAGGCAGTTTTGTGCAGGAGGCATGAGACCTAAGAGTGAGACTATGATGTTGGTATATTTAAAAATTCACATTATTAAGTTAAGTGTCCAAAGTCAATATGTCTGTTATTTTAAACTTCCCAAAAGTGAAAGAATGACTTTTTCCAGAGAAATCAAAACAAAATAAAATATGTATATATATATATAAAAAAAAATCAAAACAAAATATCCTGGCTGAGTAAACTTGAAAATGACCATCCAAAAAAGGAACTAAGAGATCAACTTAGTAGTGGAAAGAAGACGAAAAGTTCCATTTTATCAGAGTAATTTTGGTTGAAGCAGCACAGAAGATGGGGAAATACACCCTGTATGGGCATTTGTAAGGCCTATGCCTTTGGGACGCAATGAAAGCATTTGCATAAAATATTTATTCATTCATTCGTTTTAAATTTTGCTCCCTGGGAAAGCCTAATGAGATACACATCTTATTTTCGTAAGAGACCCAGGGGACAAAATTCATATAATTCTAGTGTACTTTACTACAACATAAACAACAAACAATATAAAATGGCAGACTATCGCGAATAGACACAATTTCATTTGAAAATAATTTGTAAAACCAAAAATCTTGGATGTCTCTTTCTGTGGAAAACATACAAATGCCTGCCAATCAGAAAAGGCAACATTTGCCAGGTCTAAATATAAAGGAAAACTTTTTAATGGCAACCATTGTAACGGTTTTCTGCTGTTTGGGTCAGCAATTCCCAGTTAGTTTGGTCTCTGGGTACATTACAATCAATATTTGTTAAAACAAAACAAGCTCCTGCCCAGTAAAGTACTACACAATCTTTCTAGCACTGTAAGGAATTAAACACTGAACTCTGCTTAGTATGACAGAGCTGACGAATTGTGAAGCGGTCTATCCTTTCAACCTCTTAATTACAATAAGTATTTAGAGTGATTGCACTAAAAATTAGTAAGCAGGCCACCACACTGTCTGCAGATGAAGAACCCATAACCACTGCCACAATACTTCATTCCAAAGAGCAAGTTGTGCAGCTGTGAGGTTCATGTTAAGATTGAACATACCACCTGACCTCAGTGAAAGAATGGAAGTTCCAGTAAGTGCATAGAACTGCTTTTTCTTTCACTGAAGCTAGCTCATGGTGAATTTGGCTTGCTACATCCTGCACAGTCTCTGTCTGTAATGTTATCGTGTCTTCAGCAGACTGCATTAGGCCACCCATAGATAGGGAACATTAAAGCTAAGTTTCAATGCAGTTTGCTGTAACACAGCATATTGTCAGTAGCTGTAAACAGCAACTAAGGGTGACTATTAACCCACTTAGTACTTTTCTCCATAGAACACTTGCACCTTCTTCCTTGGTAGGTTAAATTCCTTTGGTAATTGTCGTAACATTGGAGAAGGCAGAAGGCAGCCAGGAAGCCCATCATTGTCCAATCTCTTCTAAGTGCTAGTGGCTGAACACAGTATTCTCTTTCAGGTATTGCCTATAATTGTTCCTATGAGTGATCATGACAATTTATTCTAGTCAATAATGAGGAGAACTAGACAAGAAAATTAAGAGCCCGAGAACTCTTTCCAGTTTATAGAAACAAATCTTTCTAAGGAACAAAGTAAAATAAATATTAAGGGAAGGGTAGTATTAGGAAAAATGGTGATATATTTGGGTTTAAATACATGGCCATCCTAACCCCACTGTTGTTAGGACTCTGTGTTGAAACAAACAAATTAATCGTTCAAGGTGTGGGTGCATGTAAAAGCACAGCAAGGTGAGGATGGAGGTGTGTATGGTGGGATTGAATACTAATAGAATGGTGTGTCCAAGAGCTTACTTGGCACAGGGCTAGAATTGGCCTGAAATAAAGATCGTTCAGGAGATGGTACCAACTACAGATAAATAAAGCAAGCTAATGAAACACAGACAGGGTCTACCATATCATAATAGGTTGCACTAGGCCATCGGCAGTTTCTGATAGCCACTGGTATTTAGTTGTATTTTAGGTACTTAACAAATTAATCATGTCGCACCCTTTGTTCTGTCAATGTTTTCTCTTGACTTCTTTCTCACTTGCACTTCACAAACAAGGCAAGTCTGAAAAAAATTTCTGAACATCTTTTTGATTTTATCACCAAATATACTTTAAGATCTCACCTTCATATTTCAGCTTTTAAAACAACTACCCATTGAGAAAAGTCAGCAACAGATGCTTCTCTAAATCGAGGTCTAGTCAATTGGACTCATTGGCTAGTCTTAAAACAATCCATATGTAAACTGAGCTCAGAAAGTACTCCACGACAGTGGTTTTCAACTTTTTTCATTTGCAAACCCCTAAAAAATTTCAAATGGAGGTGCAGACCCCTTTGGAAATCTTGGACAGGTTGAAAACCACTGCTCTAGGACAAGTAATCCTTACTCCATCATTAGGACTAGCAACCACTTTTCTCATTATCTCCTCTGATGTTGCAGATCAATACAACAGAACCCAGAGTTGTACTTGGCTGATTTATTAAATTTCTAACATCCTATGAGTCTGAAAACATATTTTTGAATGCAATTATCTTCTGTGTTATTGGAGGCTGAGTAGTTGGTATGTTTTATTTTGGTTAATTAATATTTTAATCTCCAACTTTTTTAAAGAGCGCTTCAATAGGCATCTTAAACATGCTTGGTGAAATAAATCTGAACTTGACCTTTCAGAACTAACTTAAGGTGACATTTTAAATGTATTGGGATTAGTCTTTTTTGTAACCTGAAACCAGAAAAGATCAAATGATACAGTGTCCCTGTATTCATTTGTATACTAAGCCTCTAAGTCAAATCTTTGTCACTCAGCAAATCTGACAGTTAAAATAGCTATACTATGATCTATTTCAACTAGGGATGTCAATTAATCGCAGCTAACTCACGCGATTAACTCAAAAAAATTAATTGCGATTAATCGCACTGTTAAACAATAGAATACCAATTGAAATGTATTAAATATTTTCAGATGTTTTTCTACATTTTCAAATATATTGATTTCTATTACAACACAGAATACAAAGTGTACAGTGCTCACTTTATATTATTATTTTTATTACAAATATTTGCACTGTAAAAATGCTAAAAGAAATAGTATTTTTCAATTCACCTCATACAAGTACTGTAGTGCAATCTCTTTATCATGACAGTGCAAAAATGTGGATTTTTTTTGTTACATAACTGCTCTCAAAAACAAAACAATGTAAAACTTTAGAGCCTACAAGTCCACTCAGTCCTACTTCCTGTTCAGCCAATTGCTAAGACAAACAAGTCTGTTTACATTTACAGGAGTTGCTGCTGCCTGCTTCTTATTTACAATGTCATCTGCAAGTGAGAACAGGCATTCACATGGCACTTTTGTAGCCGGTGTTGCAAGATATTTATGTGCCAGATATGCTAAACATTCGTATGCCCCTTCATGCTTCGGCCACCATTCCAGAAGACATGCTTCCATGCTGATGATGCTCATTAAAACAATAATGCATCAATTAAATTTGTGACTGAACTCCTTGGGGGAGAATTTTATGTCTCCGGCTCTATTTTACCCGCATTCTGCCATATATTTCATGTTATAACAGGCTTGGATGATGACCCAACGCATGTTTGTTTTAAGATTTGACAAAACGCAAAGAAGATACCAATGTGAGATTTCTAAAAATAGCTACAGCACTCCACCCAAGGTTTAAGAATCTGAAGTGCCTTCCAAAATCTGAGAGGGACGAGGTGTGGAGCATGCTTTCAGAAGTCTTAAAAGAGCAACACTCAGATGCGGAAACTACAGAACCTGAACCACCAAAAAAGAAAATCAACCTTCTGCTGGCGGCACCTCACTCAGATGATGAAAATGAACATGCATTGGTCCGCTCTGCTTTGGATCATTATCGAGCAGAACCCATCATCAGCATGGAAGCATGTCCTATGGAATGGTGGTTAAAGATAAAGGGACATAAGAGTCTTTAGCGCATATGGCACATAAATATCTTGCGATGCCGGCTACAACAGTGCCATGCAAACAATTGTTCTTTCTTTCAGGTGACATTGTAAACAAGAAGTGGGCAGCATTATCTCCTGCAAATTGTAACCAAGTTTGTTTGTCTGAGCGATTGGTTGAAGTAGGACTGAGTGGACTTGTAGGCACTAAAGTTTTACATTGTTTTATTTTTCAATGCAGTTATTTTTTGTACATAATTCTACATTTATAAGTTCAACTTTCATGACAAAGAGATAGCACTACAGCACTTGTATTAGGTGAATTGAAAAATACTATTTCTTTTTTTACAGTTTATTTGTAATAAACAATAAATATAAAGTGAACACTGTACACTATATATTCTGTGTTGTAATTGAAATCAACATATTTGAAAATGTAGAAAACATCCAAAAATATTTAAATAAATGTTATTCCATTATTGTTTAACAATGCGATTCATTGCGATTAATTTTTTTAATCGCTTGACAGCCCTAATTTCAACCCTTTAGCAACTGACACAGCAGTATATTCAAAAGTCATGTTTGAGGAAGTTACTCATTTTACTAATTTAGGGCCAAATCCTGAACCCCAGTGCACAAACTGTGTGAGGCCGAGCACTGTACAGAAGATATATACTATTTGGAGCAGAGGAGGAAAGAGAGAAAGAATCTTTTCCCCAGACTGCAGAGCTACTGCAGAAAATGGCCAATGCATGTCAATAGTTCTGGATCTCTGAGTTCAACCTTCTCCTGGGGGCTGAAGCTCAGGGATCACCTATGAAACACAGCCCTATTGAGCACCAGACAGAGACTGCCTGGGTGGGGTCCCCAAACTTTGCCCTCTTCTTCACTCTGCAACTAGGTTCTGAGTTGAGAGTCAAGAGTCCTGTAGAGCTGAAGAGACAGGAGCACAATTTGGCCCACAGGAAGCACTGATCTCCATATCAGACAGATGCTTATTTATACTATTAAAAACATAAATTATAGAAAACTTTGAAAAACCAAATAAGGATCAAACACCAGCTAATAAATGAATCTTTCTGTAATTATTGGATTGCCAAGTTTCTCTGAGTAAGTATGTATCTTTTTATGGGGTACACTTTTTAGTTTTGACAGGTGCTGGGACTGTCTCTTAGATCCTTGTGAAGAGTCTGCATCCCTATGTTCACCTTTTTTACAAGACTATGATGGATTTTCTACAAAGTATGCCTTGTGAGGTACCATTTGAAAACTCAATTTGCTGATCATTACTGTCCTGGTAAAATATGTGTGGCAATATTGTACGGAAAGTCACAACATTCTACTCTATAATGTCACTGAAACATGTTCCAAGTAGAAAAGCAGGCACAAACCAGTTCCTCCGAGACAAAAGGCAAACTGATGCCTCAGCCAGGTGTCAACAAAATCAAATGAACTATCATCTGGTGAAGCGGCCTCTTTTTGTCAGGAAAAAGGGTGTGAGCGAGAAATCTACATTTTGGGAAAGGAACTGCTGGAGTTTCCTGTCCCCATAGACCTTCTGTCTCCTGAACCCCAGCTGGAGATGGTTTTCAAAGAAAAAATGAGAATGATAAGAAAACGGGAACAGATGCCCCCAAATACTCCTCTCTTTCTCTCTGCTCACCGCTTCAACAACACCTGAAAGACAAGGAAGTAACACTGAACTGGGGGAAAGGGTCCTGGTTGAAAGGAATCCAGCCAGACTGCTCTAAACATGTGGTAAGAGAAACCTTTGCTTTGAATTAGTTTAGTTTGTTAAGTTAGATATTAGTGCATTTTACTTTTTATTCTTTGTAACCAATTCTGACTTTTATGCCTCATTACTTGTAATCACTTAAAATCTTTCTGTAGTTAATAAACTTGTTTTATTGTTTTATCTAAACTAGTGTACTTGGACTGAAGTGTTTAGAAAACTCCATTTGAGATAACAAGATTTGTGCATATCATTTTCTATTAAAGAAATGATGGACTTTATATGCGCTTGTATTGTCCAGGAGAGTGCTGGGCAGAACAAGATGCACATTTCTAGGGGAAAATCTGGGCCTGGGAGTTTGCTGGTGTCATCCTACAATGTAATTCATGTGTGGCTGGCAATAGCACTCATACAATATAGCTGGGAGTGATTTACATGCTGAAGCAGACCAGGAGTGGTTGCTCTCACAGTGAAGCAGTGAAAGAGGCACCCCAGGTTGGAGAATTGAGGGGACACAGCTGTCCATCTGTCCAGATTGTACCTTGGGTAATGTCACAATGCTGTTACACCATAAAAGAGTTGGGTACATTACCCTGGATCTCCTGAGAGTTATATAAAGACTTAACTGAGTAACTTGTGTGACTGCTAATTGACCCACTGCGTGTACTTCCTGTTCCCATCCCTTTTATAGGTTCGTTAGGTAATGGATTTGGAGCTGTTCTGTAACATTGTACGATACTGTTTGTTGACCTGGCTTCTAGTAAGTTTACTGTATGACCATGCTGGTTTAGTTTTATAGGGCCTGTCAGAAAAAACAAACTGGAAAGGAAAAAATGGCTCAAAATAAGCCGCTTCTCAGCAATCACTTGAGAGTTGATAAGAAAAAACGTCAGGACAGGGAACGGCATGTGAACACAGGAGAGCAAAAGAACTGTGGCAGATTTCAAAATAAATACTCTCTCAAAAGACGGGTAGTTGTTTGGTGGAACCAGACTGATAGACAGGCACACGCTGGGGTGTTTGAAGACATTAGGTTGCCATTAGGGCCTTCAGGTAAGATAGACATGTGAGTAGACTATTGTTTTTAAATCCCTTTTCCCTAAAAGCTTTGTTTCTACTGCTAGAATAAACAATTCATTGTTTTTAAGAAGGCTGACTTGACTACTATCTACCATTGGTCAAAGACTCCCTAAAGGAAGAATCCACTTGAACTTGCTGAGTAAGAATGGTTGATACATAGGGTACTGCTGGGCCCGATCTAAGAGTATGGGAATTGTGAAATCCCACCCCCAGGATAAGTAAAGACACAAGGCCTAAAACCTGATTGGAGAGGGGAGCATTCAGAGAGACCAGAAAGGGGATAGAGGTGAAGCTAGCCCTGTAACTGTGACACATGATATTGTATGTTTAGTTAATTGCAGTCCTTGTCTGATTCATGTAAAAATTTGACTCATAGTGACTATAAACTGTTTATACTCAGTGTCTTATAAACAAAAATGCTTTAAAATGGATAATGTGCAAGTTAGAATGTTTAATGGTATGTGGGATGACATTTACTAGCCCAGTACAATCCAGCTGTGACCACATTCAATTCATGAGGAAAACACAACAGAGTGTTTTGTCACCAAAATCTGAGAGTCTATTTGTATCATGATCCCATCCGGTAAAGAAATATTTTTCCTATTCTGAGCTCACAAAATCCAATAAACTTAAACATCATATAATGTTAAATCAGTAAAAAGATAGGATTTGCAAGCCTTACGTTCAATTTATTTAATTAAGATAGCTTTTTATTAGTAGCGAGTCCAATGATGTATACTGCTTCACATCTCTGTGAAAGGAAAGTGTCCATCAAGTTAAAATTCCTTTAACCTTTGCAATTTCTATTTAATATTTAAATTCCATTTTGCTTCCTTTGGTAACGCCAGCACCTGGGGGACACCTCACCGAAAGAACTGAAAGCTCTTCCATGACTGGTGACTATAGAAAGCCTTATTTTGAAACAAAAACACATGCCTGCCTCAAGGGTTACAAGACAAATCAATCTATTTTCTCCTTCCCTCCAAAGGTAATTGGCCTTTAAAAAACACACACGAAAATAGGCCTCCGTGCCAATGCATGCAGAGCCTATACATCCATTCTGTCTCATTTGGAGATTGAATTCTTGGCTGAGAGGAGAGTGGAAAAAATAAAAGAAGGGTGAAGAAGAACTACTGAATCAAGTTGGAAAAAGAAGCACTATGAGCATTATTTGGGTTTGGAATTTAATAACATCTACCTCCATTAGCTTTCACTTGCATACCAGTGGGAAGGAGGGAGCAGTGGGGGGAGGGAGAGTGTGCATGCGTGAGAGAGAGAAAAAAAAATGTTATAACACTGCAGGGGTAAACTTTCACCCCATGAAGACCATGGGAGTTTTGCAACTGACTTCAGTGTTAGCAGGTGCAGGAGCTACAAGTGGCCTTATTGAAAGTTCACTAATCTATGCTGACTCCTTACTGCCTCATCCTTGTGCAGTTTCCTCTTCCAAACAGCAGTTGTGCCAGTGGGTAACCTATCTCCCCACGTCTACCATGTTGTATAAAATGGAGACAAACTGCTTTCAAATGCCCCACTTGAGTACAGTAATCTCTGCTACTTATCACTCTAGTGCTTTGGGCCAAAACAACTGTTCTCCAGAAAGTGAAAACCTTGAAAACCACATGATATTCGTCACCTTTTTCTTAGCTCTTTGTCTGGTCTGATATACAGTTACTCCTAGCAACAAAGTCATGCATGAAAATATTTTCCAAGCCTATAAATGAAGGCTGCATATTCAGCTAACATACAACTGGCCATACAAAGAAAGTTGTTGAAAAATAACACTGTCTTTTAAAAACAGTATCGAGTCCCCTTGGAGCACAGCATTGAAACTGTTCTACTAAACCTTTAATGTGAATTTGCTCAATGGGACTGTGTATACAGGTGTAGAGCAATTATTAGATTTGATATCTGAATGAATTCAGGTTCCCATTAGAGCTTGAATGCTTCAATGACCCCATTATTTTCCTTCCACTGCTCCCAGACCTGATCAACTTAATTATTCTGACTAGTGAAACATTTAGGACATGAATTTCTGATTTGTTTTAAACCAAATGGGACAACTGAAAGTGCTTCATTAAAAAAAAATTACACAAAAGAAGGATGAATTCTATTATGTGTCAGAGCTTGGAAGCAGGTCAGATCCAAGATGTATACCTTATGGTATCATACAGATTCCATACTACACTGTATTCATATTCCTCTTCTGTTTACACTGAAACTTGCTCCAAAGCAAACCCCTAATGTGCAGCCTTTCTGCTGGATCGCTGGGACTGAGCTGCAGGGCTACCATTAGTGTTACTAGAAATCCCATGGCTGAATCCCATGCATTGTGCTAAACATTTATCCCTACATCTTCAGTTTCTTAACATGTCAAATATTCAAAAGTGCAAAAAGCATTTCAAAGAGCAAACAAATTACATGTCTGCTTTGGCAATGAAAAAAACAATAACAGAGGGACAGAGCTGTCTAGTAAGCATCTTAACTTGTCCCTTCATGGCTAACATGCAAAGCACATACCCTTTTAGTGGCTGTACTAAAGTAAAATTATATTCACTAATAAAAAAGGCATCTTATGTCAGCTAGAACAAATGTGCTGATATAAAAATGTGTTTCACTAGTTTAACTGGCACCTAGACTTATTATTAAGGAAAATAGTACAGCATGTGGCGAAAAAGACAGAATGTGCACATTTTGAACAGACTTGATCTGATGCTAATAAACTACACTATTCATAAACAATATAACTTAAAATGGCTTCCAATTTTTATTACTACTCCCAGCTCCCCTATTCCCTCTATTACTCTTTCAATTTGCATTAGCACTGAAAGTAAGTTTTACTTAAAGGCTACAAAATAGGAAGAAATAATGAAGGCAGTAATGGTTCTAAACTTTAAGTAAACAAGTAGCCATAAAGTTAGTATCTTCTCATCTGAACACACTTGTCCTTAAAAAGAATGAAACTGACATCAAAGTGGTCCCCTTGCCCCTTGCCTCCTTTCACTAATGATATGTAACGGCTGCTGAGCCTGCAATAAACGTGTTTATGTCCAGTCAGATTGCCATCATTTTACAATCCAATCTGATTCTTTAAAAAAAGTAAGTCGCGGGAGACCAGCACCAGCTCGCGCTTTGAGGCATTTCCTGACATCAGCCTTCACTTCGCACTTCAACTGAAAGCACTAGATTTGACAAAACACACAGAAAGTCATGAGAGAAGCTCTTCACCTCCTCTCCAAAACTGCCTGACAGGAGTCAATAGTGATTCTTTCACAAGGCTACAATCAAAAACTGCCAGATGAAAGTCCAAGGGGAAGCTTTCTAGCTATTCCTTACAATATTTTATTAAAGAGGGGTGTAAGAATGCATTTGCCTCAGCAGGACATTTTTCCCCTCTTCTGGTTCAACTCAATCAGTTTTAGCAGTTGGCAGTTTAAATACCAGAAGTTACAGTCTCCCATGCACAGATGCTTTATTCTTTGCATACAATATGAAAACTATGAATTCAAAGATGGAAAGGAAAGTGGAAAGCGCTCTCTTTTCTGAAAAAGAATTTATTTTATAATGGTAGCTGGATAACATTTTTCTGAGCACTGAGACTTTCCTAATGTTTAATATAAACTGGCTACCATAGTTTTCTTCCTAGCCCACAATTACTGACAATGCCTGTCAAAGGCAAACCACTTTTCCCCAAATCCTGCAGTAATCCTCCTCCTGTATTTTTAATGCAATAGCAACAAATTCTCTTTATAAAAAAAATAGTGACAACTCTGCAATAGCTTGTAGTCCACATGTAATATGAAATATTTTAAATAATACAATAAAGGCAGCCTATCCATAATTATTATTTTTAGATTAAATAAAATATCAACATTTTTTATTTATGCCTATGTTAACATTTGCAATTCAGCAGTTTGCAATATTTAAATGGAATTGAATATGCTATGAGAAAACTTAAAACTGCATCTTTCCTGTCTGAGTGGCTGGTGCAAGCAGTAATCATTAATGCTTGTCCATTGCCTTCATTATATAGCATTAAAGAAAAGCTCCTGTTCGAGCTTGGCAAGATGATCTCATTATTACCTGTTACTTCTCTAGGCCCACCAACTGTGAATTACTAAATATTGTATGTGTCTTTAACTATAAATTGTTTGCAACAAAGGCATGTACAGGTTATGAAATGTGAGCTACTCCTTATTAAAAGGATTTATACAAAAGGCAATTTAGAGCGCAAGACAAACACATTTCAAATTGTGAGATGAAATATAAAAACAACCCTTATTTCTCTCTTGGCTGAGCCCAAGCAGCTCCCATTGAATTCATAGGAGACCAAGTGTGTAATTCAAGGGCAAAATTCGGCCCTTTATGCTGGTTCCTTTATGTATTATAGCTATATCTGCTGGTGCACCCAGAAGCAGAATGACAGTTGTGTCAACGATATAGAATACCTTTGCCACTAAAATTCTCCACAGGTTTATAAAGCGTCTGAGCTTATTCCCATTGAAATCAATGAGAATTTTGCCAACAACTTCAGTGGGAGCAGGATCAAACCCCTAAAGTGTAGCACAAATTGCACAGTTTTTACTAGTAAAATTAAAATAAAAAACCCCCACTTTGGCCATTTAAAAATTATAAGAACAATTAATGTTCTGAAGATAGTCAATGTTCTGTTGTGTGTGTGTTTTGGAGTTCAAAACAGCTACTATTTAATGGCATTTGTGTGTAATGACAACATCCTTGAAGCCTACTGTGATACTCTTATGTGGATGATGCAGTACCAAAAATCAAATGTACTGGATTATTTGGAAACCAAATTTAGCAGATAATTAGTCCATAATTCACTTCTGCCATGTAAAAAATGTAAATAAATGTAGGTCCAGATCCTCCATTCCAATAGAGGAATGGAGGGCAAAAGTGGCTCCTAAGCCAACATTGCACGTTTCCTATTTTCCATCCTGGAAAGGGCCTGCCGGACTTCCAGAGTATAAATATTTAGCTGCAGCAATCCTTCCCACACTCTCTTATGCTAAGGCCATGGGTGGGGGAAGGGAGGAGAGCAGCTCTATGCCATCTGAGGAACTCCTGTTTGGAGGGAGTATCAATTGGTGGCTGATTCCAGTGGCTGTACAGTTGCTTTGCACCGCCAGAGTGGCATAAAGGAGCAGGGACAGAGGAGATAATGAGGATAACAATATTTCAACAAACCACAGGTTTACTTAAACTGAGTATTTTTGAGACATTTCACAAGTATTTTCCTCTTGTACATACCAGTACATATACGTGAGTTCCAAATGAGCCAGTGTGAGCTTTTGGGTGAATTATATGCATTTTGGACATTTTTAATATACCTATTTAGACAACTGTTCCAATTGCTACAGAAACTTTTACATTATATACTATAATAGACTCTGTGCAGGGTCAGCCTTTTCTAAACTTCCCAAATGAATATTAGAACAACGAACCCTTATTGCTCTATGTAATGCTCTGTGAATGCTGGGAGTCTATATTCTGCATTATTAAAAGGCCTTATTTTTTAAATCTATCATCTGTACTAAATAAAAATCAAGAACAGATTTCAATAATAGACAGATGCCATAAAGACGTGCCATTTGGCAGAAAGACATACAGGCATAGGGTCTGTCATGTCAATCTCACAGACTTTAATGAAGGATTTCTTTTTTGTCTTTGAAGCAAAAACAACCTACAGTTAAAATAAAAGAAAATAAATGACTTCCCAACTCCCTATATCTGAATACAGCTATGACTGACACAAAGTGACTGGAGCGAGGACACACTGTCCTTTGCTTGTCCCATGGTTCCTACCAAAGGTATTGCTGGGGTCTCCAACTAATGCATGATACTGTATTACAAGCCATAAGTGTTGCAATGCCTAGGCAAAATGAGATGAACTGAGAACTCAGTGGCAGCCTTAAACCCCTTGATACCACAACTCCAGATTTCTGACACTGTAAACTCTTATAAAATGCATTACCTCTAATGGAAGGAGCGTCAGTGCCAAGGTTAACTTTGACTGTCATTGCCTTTGTCAGTTTATGTCACAACCTTAACGTTATTTAAACATAGTTTTTGTTTTTTAATATTCCAGTGAATGCTTGTTCCCCCCCCCCCATCAACCTTGAATTTTAATTTAAGTTGATATACAGTATAATACAATTCACAGCCAGGTGACAGATGAATGAGTTAAATGAGAAGTATCTTTCACAAATTCTCAGTTTTTCATTTATTCGTTGACTCCGAATTAACTATGTATGCATGTCAACAGAGGCATTCAGAACACAAATAAAAAATACCTTCACCATATGCATGCTAATAAAGCTTAATATTGGATATTTGCTAATTATGCCATAAGATGTTAGCCATTCCTCCTTAACTTCAGTCCATGATCTCTTTGCTTTTGAATTATGTACTCTCCCAAACAGTTTATTGGCATCTATGTAGTACTTTCTCCTCAAAATCTCATATGTCTCATACCTCCCAGTCTTTTCCCCCCGTGCTAAACAGGCTAATCTAGCTAGCTAATCTTGCTTTATGATTCATACCCTCAAAAACCTAACTTACCCTCCACTGCAGCTTTTCAAACGCAACAATATTTTTGCTATAGTACATTTGGGTGACCAGAACTGCGCACCGTATTCCAAATGTGGTCTTAATAATGCTGAATACGTGCTAGAAACCATGTGCCACTACAGACCTTTCTATATGCTCTACAATTATTGTCTTTTTTTTGTGTGTGGCTACTGCTGCTATGTTATGTTACCATTTCATTCCCATGCCTGTTTCCTTGTCTACACTTTACACTGTGCTATTTGTAAACAATAGATTTCTTTGATAATTTTTGGGAATATTAAAAAAAAAGACACCCCAATCTCATTTCCCCTCCTTCTAGTCACTGCAGTGAGGCAGGGAAATAAAGTACCTGAACCTCACCTCCCATTTCCTGGCCTTCTTACCACAGATGGGAAATGAAATACATCCACTATCCAGACTGCTCAGATTCTTTTGCAGGTCTCTTGGAAAGTGCTCTCCCACAAAGGAGCCACCCCACTCCTGCCTTTAGCTTTCTTTTTTGCAGATGACCAATGATTTTTTAACTCTATTCCCGTTGGTGTCTTCAGAGTGTGGCTCTATGGCTGGCCCTATGCCATATCCTTCAGTGAAAAGCCAGGGCGAACTGAACCCAAATCACTTGGGTATCTTGAGAGGAGTGGACAGTCGCTCTGCTCCCTTCATCTCCCCTGCAGCAGTGAGACCATCCAGCTCTCTCATCCAGCTTCACTGGTCCTTTAATTCAAAACTGAGAGATACTGCATAGTGCTTCAATGCCAATGCAGTGGAAACAAGTGTAGGCTGGGGAGCAGTAACGTTACCCCCAAACCCAAAGGTACCTAGGAAGCTTTTTGGGAAGATTAAGTCTTCTCTTCACAACTTCCCTCATGGCTGAAAATAAGGTAAGGGAGAGGAATGACAGGGCAAGAGCAAGCTGGCCACATGCTCCGAGCCGCAAGAAGGAAAAGGGTGTGGAACAGGCCACTGGTGAGAAGACAAAAATGAGAAAACAATTCAGGGCTGGCAAGAGACCAGGGGTTGGGCTCTATGGGTCGGGGAGAATCCAACTAGCAAAGAGGCTAGAGGAAGAGAACATGGAGAGTCTGAGACATAGTGTGATTTATAGTCACAGATCTAAAAATAAATGTAGAACATTCAGATTCAATTTCCCAGGCATAGCTGGTATCCAAATATCAGCCGACACGCCCCAAAATAACAGTGGATATGTAAACTTTACCATGAGCTTCTGCTAGTGACATTACAGTCCTGATCCTCAGGTTCTCCTGAACACAGATATCTTGAGTTGGTAATGTGGTTCTCAGAGAATAGTTTGAGACCATTTCACTAAACAAAACTTCAGCCTAGAACTTCCAAGTCTAAGACTATGATATTAACCACCTACCACTGGCAACTCCTATAACATGCTTTCTACCCTTGTAAAATCAATTTGTTGTGTGCCACATAACAACATACATTTTCCTGTAATCTAGATAAATGTCAGCTGTTTACGCTCATCTAACAGTTCAGTTATACTCACATTGCCCTTCTAATTCTCATTTTATGGATCTAGTTGTTTGAAAAATGTCTAAATTGACATTATAATCAAACCCTTCATCAGTTGTCTCCAGTGTCTTCCCAATTACCACAATGGAGATTAGGTTCTTGAATGTCTGAGTTTCCTGCAGTTCGTCTTTGATCCTGTTTTAAATCTGTGAACTATACTAGTCACCCTCTAAAATTGTCCATTCCATCAGGTATCATCTTTGCCCAAAGCTACCTATTTCCTTTGGAATTTGAGGATGTGGTTAATCTCAGACTCCTGTTTTGTCCACTTTAAATATTTTTAACTGCATGATCCCGTAATCTTATTATGGGGAACATTCTATATGATAAAACAAATTTTGTCTTTTCAAGTACACCTCTACCCCGATATAACGCGACCTGATATAACACGAATTAGGATATAACGTGGTAAAGCACTGCTCCGGGGAGGGGGGGGGGAGGCGGGGGCGGGGTTGCGCACTCCGGCGGATCAAAGCAAGTTCGATATAACGCGGTTTCACCTATAACATGGTAAGATTTTTTGGCTCCCGAGGACAGCGTTATATCGGGGTAGAGGTGTATTAGGTCATAGTGACTAACAGTCTGTGCCTTTTTGAGACTCTCATAAGAGAGGTTAGTTTCACTCTGATGATGTGTTGTTGCAATAGTAATCCTGCTCAGTATGAGATGAACTGCAGGTTCAGACTTTTGGGTGAGGAGCCAGTGGAGTGAAGCTACCATCCACAGGATTATGACTGAATGCCTCTAAATCAGAATCCCCCCTAAATATAACATTGTGGTGAGCTCTCGCTTGTCCTTGAGATGCTCTGTGACCCTTAAACCACCATCCATGTATATATTTGGACATTTTGGCAAACTGCTAAAGAAGGGCATTGTGCTTTGAACGCTTTTTCTAAGACTTTTGCAATAGAGTACTCTGTTGATGAACCTAAACCTCAGAAAACAGCTAATATCTTGCTTTTCCAGTGTTCACCAGAACTACGTGTCAGGCTTAAGAGCACACAGTGCAAGGATTTTTTATTCAGTCAGGTTTATGAGTAAAAGAGATACTATTTTTGTTTCTATTCTGGTTAATTGGATGTTTAAGGCCAGCAGTTTTCATGACGGGCAGGACTGTGAATTAGCGCTGATTGCTGAATGTTGTTAACAGTACTTGGTCAGTGCCAAGGTACTTCATTACATACACCAGGTCATCCAGCGAAAAAACAAACAAACAAACAAACAAACAAACAAACAAACAGATAGGTATAAGGTAATATACTCAAGAAAGCACATTTAATTTTCTTCTCTAGCACAATGATAAAACATTTTCCAAATCTCTTCCTCATTATTACAAAGAAAATGTAAACTGGGTTACCACCTTCCATTTACTTAAAACACATACCTGTAAGGGACTAAGCAGCCCAGAGACCAGAGTCAATTGTGATCACCTACAAGAATAATTCACTTTAGATCATCTAACCCAGTGGTTCTCAAACTTTTTTTTCGCAGACCACTTGAAAATTACTGAGGGTCTCAGCGGACCACTAAATGATCTTTCCAAATGCTGTTTGTACCGTTAGCTAACTATTGTAAAGTGCTTTGGATAAAAGCGCTATATATAAAAAATAAACAATTAACTTTTTTTGTTCTACAAATAAAAGAACATAACTCATATTTTAATATCAGTAGTCTTATCTTTCTAATGCAGTGGATGTGCCCTGTCTCCCCCGCTGCGGCAGCCCATGAGCTGGTGCTGGGAAGGAGAGGGGGTCTCTCCCCCGCCACAGCAGCCACAGAACTGAGGCTGGGAAGGAGGGCCGTCTCTCCCCAGCAGCCACAGCCCTGCACAGCCCAAATTCCCCCCACCCCCTCTTCTCGCCCCACTGCCCCCTCCCACCTACCCCCTATTCCCCCCAAGATCACGAGTGCACCTTACATGTGCATCTTCTCCAGGGTCCAGGCACCTACTTAGTGGAGCCACAGCTCCATTAATTAGATGGGTGGCCCTTCATTTTCTTGTGTGCATCCACCTAGGCGCGCACCTTAGAGGGAACTATCTGCGGACCGCCTGAATGGACCACAGTTTGAGAACCTCTGATCTAACCTGTTCAGACACTAAATTTCCACTCCTGTCCTGCAGTGGCATATTTCTGCTATTTTGTTTGCTTCTTATTTCTTGCATGTTTAAATAATGTTAAAATAAAAAACAGAAAGTGTTGGTAAATATCTGCTCTCTTATTAACTTTAATAATCTTTTATTTTTGTTTGTAAGGTAAATAAAATAGCTCTCTATTTCTTTCTATGTCATTTCAATTATTTGGGGGGCTGCTTATTGTGAATAAAACACAAAAATCAATTAGCAGAATTCTCATTTTCCCTCTGACCTAATATTTCGATAGAAACCAACAACAAAAACATCAACAAATAAAAATAATTCACTCTATTATCTGTAGAGAGGCTGAATTTTGGCGTGATACACTTGACTTGCAACAGTAAACTATATTAACTTGACTTTGGTATGTTGCTTCTAAATGTAATATTTTTATTGTTTGAAATTCAAGTCTATTACTTTAGCACATCAGAATCAGTGAAAACAAAACAGTAAACTGCAGCTAAAGAATTTTCAAAAGTTGTCATACAGGATCTGCTACAGGACTTCGCTCATAAATTATGTAAATGACATCAGTTATATCCTATGTAGTCTACTGACTATGTAGCCTAAGAAATGCTTTAAACTACAAGTTTGGACAAATGTTATTTTCTTAGAAATGTAGAGTTGTAAAGGATTGGAAATAGCATTTGCAGGACTATTAAAAAAGAGGAAAAGGCACACTCTAAAACCTCAAAAGCATTTCTCAACCTTTTATCATTTATTGCAATAAGAATATATTTAAACATTTCCCACATCTGCCTGCATACACACACAGTACCAACAAAGAGTCAAAGTGCTAATTCTGATTTGATTCCTTTTGTTTGGTTTGAGTTATTCTATAAAAACAAGTCTCATGTACTTTAAATCCACCATATCAAATGACACCATCATGATTCAGAAATGCTTGGAAAGTCCAATGGAGAGTCTTAGCAAATGTCATAGTACCTTCGAGGCACAGCAAATCCTTAAGACAGATAATGATTCAAGAGTTTAGTACCAAAGGCACAGCAGGGTGCTTTGGAGAAAGCCTGCATGAGGCAGAAAGGTCACCTAACTTAAGTTTAATGATGAGCAAACCAAAAGGTCACTTAGCATTGTGATCAGTTTATGTTCACTTGCAGCTGTTTATGCAATGATACAATCATCTAATAATCCAGCAAAGGAAATATTAAAATAGACTATTTGAGCCATCCGTTGCTTCTCAAAAACAACTCTCCCTTTTTTTCTGTTTATACAAATATAAATATCTATCTCATCTCCCTCCCTCTGTAGATTTTGTATACACACAGGGCAACTGGAAGTACGGTAATTACTTTCACCAAGTGTGTTTATGGCAGGAATCCTCTAAATATCATCAAAGTTAAAAAGAAAAAGTCATACAGATTTAAAATAGAAAGCATATGTCGATATACATGAAGACTATTCTATCACGTAGTGGTGAAAATCAAAACAATGGGTTTAGATCCTATTTGGTTCCAGATACAGGTCTGTCTCATCTTACGCTGGGGTTACATTCCGCGGTCAGCGCGTAATGCGAAAACCGCGTATAGTCAAAGTTACATTGAGTGTAATGGCGGGCAGAATCGCCCGCACTACAGACACAGTATTTCAATTGTTATTTTTCTCTTTTTTTTGTTTTTTTTCTTTTTTTTGCCTACCGCATAAAGCTGAAATCGCACATGTTAAATGCGCCTAAGATGCGACAGACCTGTATGTGGCAAAAGGAACATCTTGAAGGTGAAAGTATGAGACACAATACTTCACCATCTTCCCTGTCAGAAGTTGTATGAACATCATAGTGACTGCCAGAAGAAAGAGGATAAAACTAACCATATCTAACAGGAAAAGGCCTGCACAATTGAGGTTTCATGTTTTAAAAGTAATTGCTATATTATATAGCCACTGTCATCCCAAAAGTCTTTACAAGTACAAATACAAATCATACCATATATAAAGACCACTTACCCACCAGTGAAATGCAGCTACCGCTGGGGTGAAATATAAGTGGAGTACACAGTCAGCAGTTCAGGGGTCTAATTTTATAACACCAACTGCAGTCATAGAGAATCTTTCCATTGACTTCAGATCAGGCCCTAATGTAGAAAAGTGAAGAATACCAACTAAAACTACAGGGAGAATTTTAGGTAGATGTAATTTCCTGAGCTAGAATATGGCCAAGGCTCAGGAGTTAACATCCCTTCTCTCATGCAAAGTACCATAGGAGGGAGTTTTCTAGTGATTAGACCAAGACTGTGAGTCTCAGGACTCCTAAATTCTATTTGCAATACTAATACTTATTATCTGTATGATCTCTGAAAATTCATTTAATTTTTCTATGCCTCAGTATATCTTTCTATAAAATGGGTATTATTATTCTTAGCATACCTAACAGATTTCACAGGTGGTGCTGTGAGGGTTAATTAATGTTTGTAAAGTACTGAGTTCCTCAGATGAAAGACTTAAGTTCAAATTATTATTGAACTGATATTGATTTTATGCCTTCTCTGAAAGATGAAACGAACAGCAGTGCACTGTCCTCTGCAACAGCATGTTGGGGCACGGTTCTGTAGTAAAGCTGGGTGGGAAATGGTTTTTCCATCCTCTGAGAACTTGAGATTTTAAAAAATGGTTGCTGTTCTGAATTGGGACAAAAAGTGGAAATCTCAAATTTTCACAAACTGAAATGTGATTTTTTTTTTTGGTTGAGGTTAACTGAAATGTTTCATGTTGGTAATTTTGAAATATTTCATTTCTGTTGAAACTGACTCTTTCCTGCAAACAGTTTCAGTTTTTATTAATCAGAATTTTCTGACAAAAATGGTTAAAAAAAGCTTAGTTGAAAAATTCCCAACCAGTTCTATTTAGTGGTAATTCTCCCACTTCAGATGTAAAGATGTTAATGAATCACTGATGTCAGTGAGTCATTAACACTTCTACCTCTGAAGTGAGAGAATAACTTCTGAATAGTTATTAGGTAATTCCTTGGACGTGTCTCATCCCAAGAGCTGACTTTGCTCAAACACTAACTGTGAGATCTGACACAATCACAGAATAAGTTGCAATGGAAGAAGGGTTTTGAATGGATTTTTGTTTTGTTTTCGCTAGATCTCTCCTTACTATACTTTTACAAGTGGTTATTAGCATTCTGCAATATTGTATAAATGCAGACAAAATTCTACCCAAACACTATTGATCTTTTATTATGCTACTAGTTTCACTGTTAGGGTTGCCTCTGATCACATTATTATATTTTAATTTCTTGATTACAATACAATTATGACTACTTAGATATTAAATTTCCAAAAGGTTAAATCTGCTCATAAGCTACAAAGCCCCTTTTTTTATAAAGCAGAACAATGAGATGAGATTTGAAGCTTTAGAAATTTTACATAAGCAAAAATGTAATGACAGTTACCACCAGGGGGTTCTCTGCTTATCTTTCTTGTGGATGGGGATACTTGATTGGATTTCAGTCTACAATTTTGCCAAGGGCCAATTGATAAAGCTAAATCTCAAATCTTGATAAAGCTAAACCTCAAAAACACTTTTGCATAACAAATTGTGTTATGCAAGAAACTTAGATCTTATTCCTGGGTAAGAATCCAATTCTCTGAGGTCAGAAAACACTGCAAATTTTTGTTAGCTAGTAATATTTTCAGTTTGGTCACACAAATTATATATTCAGTGGAGTAACTTTACTTCTTCAGAATGAAAGCTCTGTTACACAAGGTTTACTACAAAAAATGTATTATATTCAGCATCGTGTGTCATATGAAACTATCTTCTCTAACAACAAAGTAAATTCCTCCAAAATGTAACATTTTGGATCACTGACAAAGACATAAAAGTATTCTGCTTTTATAAATAAAGCTTTAGTTAATATGGGAATTAATTTAGAGGGGCAAAATAATATTTTGAATTTTTCTGCACTCTACATTTTCAGCTATGTTATATATCAATATGATCTGTCCATTCCAAACAAGGAAGTCAAACAGGTGTAAATTCATGTTAAAAAAATGGATGGGTGAAACATGCTGAGCTACAAGTGATCCCCAAAGCAGATAGTATGAAGCACACTGATAATAAAGTAGAAAATTTTAGTTTATTTATCATGTCACCAAGACCAACAAAATAAGCAACATGACATAATGCACTATTTTTGGGAAGAAAAGGGAGCTATGTAGGTTTGTTTTCAGAAGTTGGGGTGGAGCAGTAGACAGGGTGCATAGGGAACTGTCCTTTTTCCCCCTTGGTAAAGTACAGTGGTTGCCATTAAAAAGTCAATATTTACCAGCTGTTATAGCACCACAGTATCTGAGGAGCCACAGGTGTTAGTTTTCCTTATATAAGTACAGGAAAAAGTCTGTGGCATTTCTGATGCCACTGCGTGGTAAACTATTAGTACATGCTGATTTTTTTAATGGGGACCGATGCACAATTGAGCAGCTGTGGTCTAGTGCCAGGAATTCAGGGCTGACAGTCAAGTGACCTGGGTTGATTTTTCCACTGGTTGGGATTCTATCTATGGGGAGATCACTTTTGGTCTGATGTTTAGAGATGCCAAGCACTACAAAATCAAGAGCAACTGCTGGTGCTCAGTGACATTTAAAAAAAACAACATCATCATCTCCTTAGTTCTCTCCTCAAATGAATAGAGCTCTCTAGCATTTGAAAAGTGCAAAATATTAAAACACACTTCTTAGATAACAAAACTGGTACAGAATCTTTTTCAACAGCAGGAAGAGCCAGCAACACCTAACTATGCAAAAAGGCATATGAGATGACATGCGTGATCAAAAGCCAGCAAAAGACTTGTTTTTACTCCTCATTTCTGATACTTTTGGCGGAAGGTGATGACTTTTAAAAAAAGTAATATGGGGAGAAACATCTAGTGGTAAGGTAGTCCCTGAGCAGAAAAAGGAGGACCAACAACATAATGGGGCTTAGTCAACAGGAAGGTCCGGAATAGCTTGGGTGGGGAGTGATCTGCAGAATGCATACATGGGTTTGGAAGTGTAAGCTTTACAAGTATTTGAGAAAATAATATTGTTTTATATCAGTCTGATTTTCCGTAGCTAGCAATGCAACTTCACGGAAAGAATGCAAGACAGCTAAGAGCAGCGGGTACATTAAGAATCTGATCCGGCACATACTTATGTGGGACTCCCAAATGGAGTTCTGTATATGCGGCACCTGCAACCCTAAGTGCCAAGGGATTCAAAACATGCAGTGGGCAGAAAACCTGAACAAAGAGAGCCTTGCTGTAAAAATGCCCAGCTGTGGCCTCTGATGTGTATCTGCCATGTCCACTTACTGTGGTGCAATTTATGGACCATGCAGATATAGACAGTACTTGGTAAATTTGGAACACTTTTTTTCTTTCTATATAATGACCGTCCTGCACCTTTAAGCGGGGGCTGGGAGGGATGGGCGTGGTGGTGTGGTATTTGGTTGGCTGGCCAAATGAAGGGAACAGTGCTTTATGGCTGGGAGAGGAAGAGAGATGAAAACTGATGCAAAAAGGTCAGCGTGGTCGCTGTCTCATCCCCGAGGAATGCAGGCTTTAAAGGGGACAGCTCTGCGCCTGAAGCCTCCCTTTTACACGGAGCAGGCTGAAGCAGGGCCCACCCTCCTTCCTCCTTAGGTGGTAAAAAACTAGGTTTGGTCAAGGCCTGCGGTGGGCATTACGCTAGCCGCCCCTTTTCTAGGGGGGGTGGGCAGGAATTTTTCCCTTACCCCCATATTGGCTTGGGTGCAGTTGGGTTTTTTTCCCGCTTTTCCCACAGCGGGTTCAGGAAGGGCTCTGTTCATGCATGGCATGAAGGGCGATAAATAATGAGTTGCGACATGTAACCTAAGTGTAGGGCGGATGTCCAGTGCAAGTACTCCATAGAAAAGGTATATAGTGACCAGATAAATGGCTTGGAAAAGAAGAAAAACCTTAAAAAGAGGTGTTTGTTAAAGGAATGAACGGGGTGTGTGGAGGAAGGTTGGGGACTCCTATGATTGGTATGGCAGGGAGCCAACCCCCCATTCTTATAGCACACCTTAACCCTCCTCCTTCTTTCGGTATAACCAGGCATGCTGTGAACTCTTGCAACATTGTAATATTTAACCTGTGGGAGAGCGGCTTGATGTGGATGCTGCTGGCCGGTTGCTCAGGAGATATCTTGGGAAGATTATTTATGTCCTGAACCTCCATCATGATTGGTCAAATGGGACTATGGTTTAATGGTTTATCTATAGGACAGCACCTTCTCAAGCTTTTCTGTAACTATCCAAGTATTTTATATAAATATGCACAAACAGGGATTCTATTGCTTAGAGTATTTCACTTTCTTGAGGATTTTTTTGCTAATTTCTTCATTGTTTTTCCTAATCCTTGTCTTTGTACCACAGATCTCTCCCCCACATTCTCCTGCTCTCAATTGTCTTAGTCGTTTTTCCACTTTCCGTGTTTACCATTGCATCCCATTAGACAACTGATTTGAGCAATGTCTTTCTTCTAAAATATCTCAACTCTCACCTTACCAGCTAACTGTATCTTTTTCTCTTTCTCCTCATCTCCATTTAAAAACTATAAAAACAAAAAACTTTTGAAAAAAAGGAAGACTAGTTTTTCTAAAGGTTGCCATGACAGCTTCTTTTCTGATGAATGCAGCTCTCATTTGTAGCCAATGTGCATGTGA
Source organism: Platysternon megacephalum (assembly GCA_003942145.1). Lineage (NCBI taxonomy): Eukaryota > Metazoa > Chordata > Testudines > Platysternidae > Platysternon > Platysternon megacephalum. The sequence goes on from QXTE01000139.1 coordinate 3,715,126, forward strand.
CTATTTCTTTGTTGGTACTGAACTTATCTCCACAGAGAAGTAATAGCAGTCAGTGGCAACTATTCTCTGTCTTTCCCATAATGACAGGTTTGGGTCCAAAATGACACAGATGAGGGATGACAGGTTTAGATCCAAAGAGATGATGAGATGAAGGCAAGAAATTGGGTGCATAGATTTGGCATAGGGAAAAGACTTGATTAATCATTTCTCTCTCTGGCCTGCTGCGTAGCTCACATCATTTAACTTATATATATTATAAGAACAGAAAAGAGGAATGACACTAAAACCACATATGTGTCTTGACTTAAGTAGTGTTTAAAGGATACACAATTTCAAAACATTTATTATTAGGCTTTGTCTAAGTTTCAACATTTCTTATCTCTTTTCTCAGAAATGTGCAGGTACCTTTAGATTTGTGTGTGATCCTTATTTCATAATTAATATTAAAACTTTAAAATTCAAGAGAAGAATAACAATGAAAGTTTGCTTAAATATCACAATCTGCTAACTTGTATCTAAACAATGGCAAATTCTATACATCAGCAGGCAGATTTCTGTTTTTAAACAAAAACATAAAAATTATATTATATATCTAACTGGCCAGATTTGTAACATTACTGGAAGTCACCAGATGGTACTATCAGTGTTATAAATTTTGTTTATCTGAATGTATAGGAATTAGATCTTGGGAAAATGCTTATCAAGAGTTGTGATTCTCTTTTTAAGAGGATGACTATATCACCAGCATAAAACCCTCTATTCTGCCTTAGTTAGCCTCTGACTGAATTAGCTTTCCTAGGTGTAGTGCTGCTGTCTACAAGTTATGTACATACAAGCAAACAAAACATAAGTTTTGGCCTCAGTTACTATAATGCAAATATAACCAGGGTAACTCCATGCAAGCCTGACTATAAAATTGGGCTCAATATCCTCAGTTTAAAGAGGAAAGAATAACAATGGGGTTCATGACCAGAGTTCCTAGGTGCTATGGTAATACAAATAATAAAGTATGTTAGTAAAATTATTTTGTGCATAATTAATAATAAAAACTTCAAAGCTAACAGCAATAAAATGTGTACTTGAGGTGCATAAAAATCCTATTAGATTTGTGTACTGTAAAAATCCCTGGCTTATTGGATGATGTGATATTTGAACAACATTAAGGATTCTTTGATGCTTAACAATTAATAAAATTCTTATCTCTAAATTCTTATAACACTATGAAACTGTTGTGAATACTTAATTATCTTAATTAAAATGTATTGTGAAGAAATACATTCCATATTCTTAATGCATTTTCATAAGCTCTTACATGCTTCTTCTAGGCAGCCATAAAACTTGGCTTTCTTTCAATCCACTCATTGTAATGTATGAAACCACCACAATAGAGTAAATAAAGATCTGTTAATACTACTTATGATCATCTGACAGGTGGATGCATAAAAGGCGCAACAAGAGTTTAATCCTCCATCCCCACAGCAAACATACAGGAGCTGAGCAGAAGACTGGGTCTAGAATTTGAACCTGGCACTTCTACTTAGATGCATGTATTTCTAGACAATTGTACTAGCTAAATATATATATCAAATATTTGATTATAATATTATTTTACTTTTTGGCAAAGCAGAAGTTTTTTTGTGATTTTATTTTCTTTGCTCCTTTATACCCATATTATAAAAAGATAATTTTTTTAAAAAAAACAACAACCCTAACATCTTATGGACATGTGGAAGGTTTGATCAGCTGAACCATAATAGCCATGTGAGTATTACTTAGGACCACCTATTGTGTGACTGTATTTATAAAAATGAAACCTACAACCCACATATGGATATTGTTAGACATAATTTTTAAGAAAGTGGAGAACACTGGCTCCTTGAAAGTCTGAAATAGTTTCATATTTCATATTACTCATTATGTAGCCGTGTATAGTTTTAATGCAGAGATATGCAGCATGAATAGCCACCAACATTTTTTTCCCCTATTTCCTCCTTCCATCCCTGCCCAACATATGCCCACATGAATACAACATCATAGAATCATAGAATATCAGGGTTGGAAGGGACCTCAGGAGGTCATCTAGTCCAACCCCCTGCTCAAAGCAGGACCTAATCCCAACTAAATCATCCCAGCTAGGGCTTTGTCAAACCTGACCTTAAAAACCTCTAAGGAAGGAGATTCCACCACCTCCTTAGGTAACTCATTCCAGTGCTTCACCACCCTCCTAGTGAAAAAGATTTTCCTAATATCCAACCTAAACCTCTTCCACTGCAACTTGAGACCATTACTCCTTGTTCTGTCATCTGCTACCATTGAGAACAGTCTAGATCCATCCTCTTTGGAACCCCCTTTCAGGTAGTTGAAAGCAGCTATCAAATCCCCCCTCATTCTTCTCTTCTGCAGACTAAACAATCCCAGTTCCCTCAGACTCTCCTCATAAGGCATGTGCTCCAGCCACCTAATCATTTTTGTTGCCCTCCGCTGGACTCTCCAATTTTTCCACATCCTTCTTGTACTGTGGGGCCCAAAACTGGACACAGTACTCCAGTTGAGGCCTCACCAATGTCGAATAGAGGGGAACGATCACGTCCCTCCATCTGCTGGCAATGCCCCTACTTATACAGCCCAAAATGCCGTTAGCCTTCTTGGCAACAAGGGCACACTGTCGACTCATATCCAGCTTCTCATCCACCGTAACCCCTAGGTCCTTTTCTGCAGAACTGCTGCCTAGCCACTCGGTCTCTAGTCTGTAACAGTGAATGGGATTCTTCCGTCCTAAGTGCAGGACTCTGTACACAATCACCTGGAGAAGCTACTTAAATTAGTGGAATTTAATGGAAGAAGGATCAAAGATTGCCTATGCTTCAATCATAAGTTACTAAAGGAAAAAAAAAAAAGCTGTGGAACTGTTTTTTATTTTAAATATCAAAAGATTAAATCTATACCATGAACTAATAATTTATAGAACAACAGTGCTGATACTTAGGATACAAGAAATCCAAACAGAAGTATTTCATGTTAGCAAATAGCTGAAACAGGTCAATTGTATATCTTAAAAACGGTTACAATATATTTTTGGTAAACATTAAGAAAATTTGCTATACGGTTTGTCTCGTGTGGGCCTCACTTTCTAATAGTGATTAGAAAACAATAAAACTCTCGCATGCTGGTACAGAAGTGCACCTACTTTTGTGTGTGTACATGAAAATATCCGTGCAAATCGCCTCCTGATTTTTGCTCATGCACTTGGTTGCACAGATATCTTTGTAAGTACGTGCAAAACTGGAGTTGTATGGACTGTGGACCTCTGCTATTTGAAATGTAAATAATGGTTAGAGTAGCAGAACTCAGCCTATAGTACTAGGGACAATTTTAGGTTACTTTGCAACAGATTTAAATATGTGAATATATATCATGAGTGAAATCACACTTAACATTTTTATCTTGGATAATGAAGCATATGATTATATGGCATCTCACCTTGTGCCCAGTCCTGTCACAGATTTGTAATGCTTTATCTCCAAATTCTTACTGCATACAGGGTGGAGTTTTACAAGGCAGGTATAACAAAACAAAGCTGCATCGCTACATTGAACCATAAAGTATAGAGAAAGTCTAAATTACATCTGACTGCCATAGATTTTTGGCTGGACAATAGAAACATTCATTTTTATATACACAAATGTATTTAAGAAAGTACACTAGTATGAAAAGTGTAATGAAATGCAGGATTGTAAGTATGTGCAAAGCAACCAGAAAGAAAGAATGAAAAAAATGTAAAAGCTCCTTTTTGTTACAGGGTAAGTATCTGTTTTGATTCTAGAATTAGCAAAATAGTGACATAAGTCATTGTAACAACAATATAAAAAGGCCATTTAAAACCAGGTCAAGTAAGTCAAATCTTTCTGTGTAATCTTCCTCTGTTTAAATATCGCTACTGAGGGAAAATACAACTGTTGCCATTATTTATGATTTTACAGGTGTCCATGTGACCCTGTTGTATTAGGCTGTAAAAAAGTGTTGCTTTACAATGTAAATAAAAAATGTTGCAAAATTGTTTTTACTCATCGTTTCTTTCTTTCTGAGTCAAAGGCCTCCAAATTATCAAATCATAAGTTTACCCTATCTTCAACATGCTCTGTCTGAAGACTTGCCACATCGGGTCCTGAAGACCCCCGACCTCCTTTCTAGTTGTAACTACTTGTTTGGGTTTATTTCAGCTTCTAACTCCCCTTCTCTCTTTCCAATGGCTACAAACCTGGCACACATCAATATGAAGAACAAATTTGCCCCTTAAAATGAAAGCTATGCCAATTTTGCACATTCAAATAATGTTAAATTAGTATGAACCTGCCCAAGGTTACAGAGGAAGTCTGCGGCAGAGCCAAGAATCAACCAGTAACTCCCAGTCCAGTATCCTAACCACAAGACCATCCTTTCTTGTTCTGTTCTGATATTGACTTCACAGTCAAGTCAGAGTCAAGTCAGTTTTGATCTATAAATATCTCAATCTCTGCCTACTTGCTGATTGTGCAACTAAAATAATGGCGCATGCCCTATTCCATTTGTAGTAATAACCTATTTTGCTAGTATTTAGCATACTCAAATTACAGCATATTCATATTTCAGCTCATTTCAGACCCATAATTTATCTTCATTCAAATTGCTATGAAAATTCATTTCTTGCATAAACCCCACAAAATCTGACCCACAACATATGCCCTCTACACCCTAACCTTACCTATTTCTGACCAAAACCAAAAAGAAATTTAAAAGATCCCTCCACTGTGTTCTCTAATGGGGCTGCCTTGTTCTTTCGTTTAGACGTAAGCTATTTGGGGTAGGGCCTGTCCTTAAATTCTGTCTTCTACAGTGGCAAATATATTGTCAATGTTTAACAACTACTTTTGTTTTGTCATTACTATCTGCATTCTTACCATGTGTGGTTCTAAATACTGGGATTTTTGGTCATGGTCTACTGTGGTGGGATTTTTTAGCTTGCAAGATTTCTATTGTTGAGTCCTATTCTATTCGCAGCTTAAAACTAAATTCTGTAGTTACCGTTCTTAACTTACTTTGTTTATGTACGCCAGTGAAGATAAATTACCATTTATTTTTAACAAATAAGTTCTTTAGCTATTTATAATCGTGCGCCTTTACTCTGAAAGATTTATTAGAATAAAACAACAAAGGCAGTTTAGTTTCAGTGCTGCTACTGTGGATCTACATCATTATCGGAGAACTCAATGGCAGCAGAGATGTGTTACAGCTAGGATTTCAGCAGTACTTTGGCAACTGGGCTCGTTACCCATAAAATACCAGTAAAGATAGGGAACAAAGTACCTGTAAAATGTTAATGTTCACATATTACAGACATAAATCTGCTTCAAGCCATAGGACAGGCACTTAGGAGATGCTGCTATGGATATTGTGCAGGTATGAGACATTAATGCAGTTTCCATCAGCCTTGTAGACGAAGAACAAACCCATTGGCTGATATGGAAGTAATGTTCAAAAGTTCTAGAGTAACTTTGTCCTGCCATCTGTAGCTAAAAGGCAGATGTGGAACCTCTGGGGAAGGGAGGGAGTGGGAAATCGAGGGAAAGAGGAAGAAAGTGGGAAACCGAGAAGGTCAATTCTAACTGCTCTATTATCTGACTATGCCAAGACTACAACTAAGTTAAATTTTTCGGCCTATTTTTTCCCCCAAAAAATGCAGACATGTAGTTTCTGTAACACCAAATCAATTTACAAATTTGTGCTGGCTTTGCCAAATTGTTTTTGTAAGAAAGCAAAAAATAAAAAAAACCCACTACCCTAAAAAATTCTGAAAGTAACAAAATGTTTTGTTTCAACATTTCAAAATGATATTTGGATATTTGGCTTAAAACAACTTTTTGTTTCAATGTTTCCTTTAATTTCATTAAAAAAATTAAAATAGTTTATTGTAATTTAAACAAAAGGTTTTGATTTGTCAAAATGAAATATTTTGCTCAACCCAGATTGATTTTTTTCAACTTTTTGATGCACAAAAAATGTCAATTTCAATTTGACCTGAAACAATTTTTATTTTTGATATTTTTGGAATTGCTAGCAAACTGCTCCATTATTTGCACAGCTCCAGAAAACACACCTGAAAGGACTACATCAAAAAGACACAATAGTTGCTATGTATGGTAAAGAATTAAATGAAATTAAGGGGGAAAACAGTCATAGCATTGGCTGCCTCAAGGAACTAAGGAGAAAACGAGACTCTTGGCTTATTGTGTGAATTTTTGAAGTACATCTTGGATACTATGGAGGGCATTATAAAGACCAGGATGGACAGAGAAACAGATACCCAAGGTGGTATGCTCACACTTCACGTATCATGTAGAAAACTTCAGCTTTATTTACTGGGGAATGTAATTGGTGACCATGTAAAAGACAACAGACTGTGACTTTGAAGAGCTTTACCGAAGGATCTTAAAGTACCGTAAGTATCTACTTTAACCAAGCTACAATTGTCTTTGATATCTTTGGTGCCATTTGGAATTGAGGTGTAACCATAACTGCTAGCTGCAGTATATACTTTTGCAAGGAAACAAATCTAAAGGAAATCCCTTTGATAAGGGAAGAGGACATAATTAGGTAGTGTTCATAAATGGTGGGAGATTTTGCCAAATGAGGGAGATGCAATTCAATTTCTAGTGCAGGATCCAGACATTTTTGCAAATTTAAAACCAAAAGAGGTGGCTATACAAGACTGAAAGAGGTGGGTGATAGAAGTTGTTTGTAAATCCTACAAGCAATGGGCCAGTGTTGGTTACATCTGTTGAGTTTTACATACCCAAACCTGGCCACTGGTAAAGAGAGACATTGTAGAGATGACAAAATGAATATTATGGTGGCTTTAAATGTCAATCTGTGTATAATCATACAAATTAAACCTTCAGTCATGGTGGCAAATCAAATTAATTGAAGCATGAGCAGAATGAAAGGAAAGGTTTTGATTAACTGCCCTGTGGGAGACCTGAGACAACCTATTTAGCGGAGCAACCAATGAACAGGACATTAAGAGCTTCCGAGTAGACAGCATGGACCAAGAAAGAGTTTTACTCAAGCTAACTAACAGGGCTTGGGAGGAGAGGTTTAGCTAAAATGAACTGTGCCAAAAGCCATTCTGATGTCTCTTAGCACTGACTTGCTGCACCCAACCTGAGAGTGAGAACTCTGTTTTTCTCCAACAGCACACATGCAAAATGCATATTTATGTAAGCATATATGTACAAACACTTCTGAAGCTAAACAACAAAAACAGCTTGGTCTGCTGGTTTATTTGTCTGGCTCTATAGAAGCGATGTTATTATTAGTCACAATGCAATGCAATAGTGAATATCAGCTGGGGGCTATGGTTATTTGGAAATTCATAGCCTCTTATTTAACACAAAGCCCATAAGACAGATGAGCTTTTGATGCCTCGTCTGTTTTTGGTCTGATAAATGCTTTTTCTAGAATAGAAAATTAAACAATTTTCTTTAGTATTTTTTCTAAATAAAGCAACTAATATGAAATTTATAAAAGAATAATCATGCAAACGCAATGTGCAAAATGCTTTTTTAGGTACATTTAATGGTTTGGGATCAGTTGTATTTCAGGGGGCGTGTTTTTATGCCTCACAAAAACAATTCAAGAGGAAGCAAATATCAGACTGTGCCTTTGTGCAGAAAAAGATGGACGTTGCTCTTGCACGCACCATAAACCTTGTGAGATGAAGGAGCCATCCCCATCTGGTTGGTTTTCCTAGTGGTAAATACTAAGTACTAAATCATAAGTTTTATCACTAAAAGATTATCCATGTGTCTTGCAAAATTAACTAATGGAATTAATTTTGAATTAGTTTTACAATGCACAGTTAGGAATGTGGTGCAGTGCAATAATGCAATATATAAAAGGATAAAATATGAGGCTCCATCTGAAGGGCAACAGCTTCCAGGACCTAAGAAAATCCTATGTCTTGTAAATAAAATTATACTATTACATTTATTATTTTAATTTGAATTTGGGATTTACCATCCTGGAATACAGTGTTTTTCATATAAAACATTTTAAAATGCGAAAAATCACTATAATACAGGAAAAATATAGCTTGATGAGCAACTTTTAGCCATAGAAATACTTCTACCTATATCATCCTTAAGATCTTTCTCCTACTACACAATACGTTCCCTGTTTGTTTTATATGCAGTCAAAACAAAGGGAATATGAACACACCTCGAGTTTTAGGGCACTTGTAAAAGCCTAAAAACATACAGCTTCCTTCACAAAAATTTGCTACTTCTGTCTGCACTATGTCAGCTTAGTATTCCCACTTCTGTGGCTGACACCACTTGGGATGCCTGCACCTTTCATAAATGCTGAAAATCTGGAAAAATGGCATTTCCCCTCAACTGCATGCAGCTTTTTAAAAAAATATTTTTCCCAAACTTAGCTAAGATGGAAAGCATTGCTATTCTGCAGCGCTGACATTGCTGAAAAGATCAGTATTTCTTGGAGAATTTTCAAATTCCAGTAGTCTGCCTGCTGAGATGGCACAGCTTATACTGAATTGTATGAAATCTTGTGAAAGTTTTATGTTCTTACAGAATTCTATTACCTGTAGAATATTATTATTCAAGTGAAGGAAAGTCAGAACTTGCCCTGCATTACTTTCAGTGGAGGAAGACAGCATTGCTAATGGATGCAAAGTAGCTGTGGAGCCAGGCTGCTACAGAGGTTAGGAGGGCTTCATGTTGAAGTAAAATGCCTAGATACGTAGTTTATTGTACTCTCTGGTTTTACAAGCCACAAATTTGCCCATTCTACTCCAATATGAGCCTTCTTAACCTCCACCATGGCCAGATTCACTCATTTTGAAGATCACAGTTGCAAAGGGAAGAGAACTGAAGGAGTATTGTTGCCTCCACATTATCATGCCTTCATCTTAAGAGGTCTGAAGTATGTGTTGAGGGAGGGGTGGAACAAGGCTGGAGGGATTGTTCTCCTACCAATCTCAAGATTTGTGAAAAAAAATATGAATGCTGAGTTTATCATACTACCCACTTTTTCCCTCCGCACTGTGGAACCCCGCCTTGTAGTAGGTTCTGGGTCCAACTGGAGCTGAAGAGGGCAGAGAACCAACAGGGTGCAAAGAACCTGTGTGTGTGGCTGGCCCTGTACCTTCATAAATCTTAGGTTTAGGAGGCAGAACCGCCATTGGTTCCATTGGGAATGGGACAAACCCTGTCTCTCTGATGGAGGAATTCCAGGGAAGCTTCTCAAGTGGAAACTTGCTGAATTTTTCTGCCCTCACACAGGAGTAGCCTGCCTATTGGGAAAATCTGTCACAGAAAATAGCACGAAATAAAGGAAAAGGACAAACCTCAAGGTTAAAAAACAGTTACCACAAAAAGCACTTCCCGAAAGGGCAAAAAAGCCAGGCACTGTCAACAGGAAAGCAAACAAGCAATCAGAAACATAAAGTAATTACTATAATAGGAAAAAATGTAACGGTTTAAATCTTTTGACTGGATGCCATACTGTAACTCTGTACTGCTTCTTGAAAAAGATAATCCCCTACATCATCCATTGTCATTAGTTCTAGAATTTAAAGCATTTATTCCAACTGAACTGCAACAGTGTTTTGCCTGCAGCATACTGTTCTGCCTCAGAAATAAAAAAGTGATTTAGATTTCTTGAGCTCTGGGCCACTGAGGGCTGGATATTGTCCCCAAAGCTCAGCCTACCCATTGAAGGGCAAGATAAATGCCAACAAAATACAGGCAAGCAATTTTATTTATTTATTTATTTAAGGGACAGACGGGATGGCATATGGGTTCAAACTACTGTAGAGACTCCACGTCTAAAAATATCAAAATAAGAACTTGGAGGAGGATTGGGAAACTGTGTCAATATACATGGGACTTGGGAAATCTGGTCAGAAATCTGTTACACCAGGAGGGGGAGGAAATGAAGCTAAATAGTGAGGTCCTGAAAAGCATTGCAGCTCAGGATAGTGTAATATTTGCACAACTTCAGATTGGCCATTATATGGCAGCACATGTAAACAACATACAGAGACGGTAAAATAAGCTCCATCACCCATATTTTGTACCAGAAGTGCAGGAGAATGTAAATGTAATGCCACACTACATGGTGGATGAGCATACTGTGTCAACAAGAGCAGCCTGGCTTGTCACTGTTTGACAGCATAAGGTGTGGAGACATGATGGCTCTATCTTGGCCGATACAACACAGATTAGAAAAAGATAGATAGCATGTGAACCAGACTGTAAACATTTCCAACTCCTTAGCCGTTTTAATTGATTTTCTATCAAAGGACACTATAACTGAGATGAGCAAATGAAAATGAATCAAACTAATAAAAACACAGCCGTTAAAAGTAAATATAATAAAGCAATAACAGGTAATGACTTTAGAGCTTGTGTTCCTAGATATGTAAGTGGCAGTTTGCAGTGAAACAGTATTGGAAAATGAATCGTTTTTTAGCTTGATTTTAGAAGAAAGGTGACCAACTGTCCTACAAATCAATGTCTGTGGTATTCTGTTGAATTTACTTTGATTTCCTAAGGATCGCATTATGTACCATCTAGACATATAGTTCATCATTATTAGCTCTTATTCTTACTTGAGAAGGTGCTCTAAACGAATGAATAGAGATTTTTTGGGGTAAATTACAGAGAAGCTACTGTACATGTCCACTTTAACATAGTTATGGAAAAAGGCAAATATTAAAAAGGAGATAAGAATATATGAACTTAATTTATTCCTCACCCACCAGTTAAAACTAAGTTGAAAATTGAATAACCAATTTAACACTGAGATGGTATTCAAATATTTGAGCTCAATCCCTCATTGCTTCTAAATTCCCTCAAAAACAAGATTATTAATTCCTCTTGACAGAAAATCAAGATTTAATGAATATCTGACAGCCCTTAGGAATTACAAAGTAACTGTAGATGATAGTTCAGACAAAATAAAGTGCTTTTACATATATAAGAAAAAACATTATGAAGAATAATGAATGAATAGCAAATGTTAGTTTAGACATTTCCTTTGGCATGAGTGACAAATTTTTTATCTGTAAAAGCTGATGAAATGCAGGACAAAAATGTGTTTCAAAATGTTCAGCAAGAAGAGGCTACAAACATGAAAGAGTTTATACTGTTATTTGCTGAACCTATCTTAGCAAAAAACAAAAAAACAAAAAAAAAACCACACCCAACAAACTACTCTTAAAGTGTCTCAGTAAGAAGAAAATATGAACATAATTTTAACCCAAAGAATCAGTCAAATATATTAGAGTCCAGTTTAGCAGAACGTCACTGTTCAAGATCAAGCAGTCAGTCTGTACAGCAAGGTGCCCCTTGAACCAAAACAGTTAAAGTAATGTCTTTTTGTACATTTTATAGGAAAACTGACTTCTAGTTGGTAAAAGTGACATGGACTAAGTTTTCAGAAAGGCTTTCAGATAGGTTTTCAGATAGGCTCCATAGGGAAATAACATCAAAACTAAAATTGATGTGGAAAAATGAAGATGCAGAAACTGTACAACTTGTGCATTGATTTATTCCCCCCTTGCCTTCTCTCTGCTTGAAGAAATATTTTACAACAAACTAAGAGCAAGCCACTAGTAATGCATTTATATATTACATTGCTCATTTTGTTGCTTATAATACTATGTAAGTTTAATCCTTGTTATTCTATAAAACAGTTAAAAATAACACGCATGTTCACCGCTGATTCTCTGGTTGTTGAAAATAGTATATATAACACAGTGATATTAGGGATGGAAACATTTCTCTGCTTCCCCCTCTTCTCCCCACCACCACCTTGCACTTAGAATAGGAAATAACTTTGATATATCAGATACTGGGAAAAGCTGATTTTTGCAATGCAAACCACTGTATGAGATATTAATGTTGCTAGCTATGCTGCACAGTAAAGATAACAAGTGAACAGAGAGACAGAGTACAGCCTAGATATAACCTAGCACTAATAAGAGTATTTTTAAAGCCCCCATGTCAAAGACCCTCCACCCTGTCTTACAATCAGTTAAATTAAGTTGGACGTTCCTCTAAGGAATCATGTTTCTGTCCCTCCCCAAAATCCCAAGGCCTGTTCTTGGTAGCATGAAGAAGACGGAAGTGAAACCTTTATATTTGCCTTAAAGTACCCTTTTCTTACTAGTGCTTTTGTGCTCTGTCACATATTTTACGTAAGTGGTAGTAATTTCCCATTTAAGTGAACTTTTTGTTACTGACATTGACAAAGGGCCCATATGTTACTATAATATTCTATGGTCACTTCTGTCACCTCCTATTTTCCTTCACACAGTTTATCACTGCCTTTTCATTTTCTCTTGTAGTTCTCAGTTTGTCTCTCTCTCTGGTCTTAAGTGGATTGTGAAAGATGGACTGAAAGGGTTAAAGAGCTGGCTTTGTACCTCAATCAGAGCTTCTTTGAGTTGGGACCATCCTCCCAGCTTTTTACAGTACTTCTCTGTATGCCCTCATAATGATCCCACTAGCTTCTATAAAACCTATTTGATCACTATTTTAAATGTGCTAAATGTAAATGTCACAATGAAAAGTGCTGAGTATCCTAGGAAGTATACAAGTGGATTGGTACCCTTGTGGAAAGTAATTAACTCTCTTCCCTTTCTCTTGCCTTGACTCTGTATTTTTTTCTTCTCTTTCTCCTGTTTCCAATGCAACATTACAAATTTGGTACTGAATACCTGTCCTGAAGTGTCATGGACAATCTGTTATTGTTCCTTCAACAACATTATGAGCTTGATAGTTTAAGAAACACTGAGACATATTAACATAAAGTCAAAGTAATTATACAATCAGTTGAAAGAATTCATGAAAAAGGAAAAGAAATGTGTTGTGATTCCATTCCAGATGTTGGAAGACCGGCCATGGAGGCAGTGGTGTGGATCTGTGGGCACAGGATTGTTTTTTATGCACATAGGCATCCTAGTGGCCTTGAGGGTTGGCAACTGGGGTCCAGTGATGGGGTGAGTCTGCATTAGCATGGAGGAGAAGCATGTTATTGGACCGGCTGGTGTCACTGCTGTGCCCATCAGCAGTCAATGACATGATGTGGCACACATTGGAAATCACTATTTGGGAACGTATAAAGGGGTTAAATTCCTGCCCAGAACAAGAAGGGACTTGATGCAGATCTGTGTTGTCAGACATGCATTAACACAGGGTCTGGCTGGGAGCCATGCAGTGCCACCTGGGTGGACGAGGCACAACAGATGCTAACAGGGGGGTGGCCAAATCCCTTGGGGTCATAAAAGGCTCAGCAATTTGGGCATCCTGGGGCACCAAATTATTCAGGGAGGATGGGGTTCCCCTGTAAAGCTTTGGAGCCCATTTGTTTTGGACGATATAAAACGGGGGCTGTAAGAGATGTCTGGGAACCCGACTGGGTGTGGGGAGGAGGCAGCCAAGCTAATTGCTGGTGTCTCCTTGTGGTGGATGTCCAGTGCAGGTACTCCATATGGCTTGGAAAAGGACTTAAAAAGAGATGTTCGTTAAAGGAATGAACGGAAGGTGGTTAGGGCTCCTGTGATGGGTAGGGCACAGAGCTAACCCTCCATTATAGCCCATCTTAACCCTCCTACAAGGAGGTGGGGGTGGATGGTAAGGTCCCAGCAATAGATTTGCTGGAGGGACCTGGATGGAAAAAATGAGGGAGAGCTGGTAAAAGCCCCCCAGGTAACTACAGAATAAAGATGGGGTTACCTGCACTATACACTTTTATTTGCTGGGTAGTCCCAGACATCTAATAATAAAGTTGCGGCCTGATTAAACCCATGTCAAATGTCTCCTGTCCTTCTTTCGGTATAGCCAGACAATGATCCCACTAGCTTCTATAAAAACTATTTGATCACTATTTTAAATGTGCTAAATTTAAATGCCACAATGAAAAGTGCTGAGTATTCTTGGATGTATATAAACGGATTGGTACCCTTGTGGAAAGTAATTAACTCTCTTCTCTTTCTCTTGCCTTGACTCAGTATTTTTCTCTGTTCTTTCTTCTATATCCAATGCAACATTACAAATTTGGTACTGAAGTGTCATGGACAATTAGGGATTGTATTGATAATAATTAATTATTAATCATATAATTTTACTTTTTGTATCTGTCCGAGACCAATACAGGTTCGAAGGATTGAGTGGAGGAGGGAAACAGAGGCAGATTATAGGTCAAAAACAGGTGGCTATTTATTAATGGGGAACAAATCACAACTTGGGCTGGGGAGGAGCACTTCTACCAATTAACAGTACAACTCTAATTGAAAACAGAAACCAATGATTCATCAAAAATATCTTCAGAACAGTAATATAAAACCACAAAGAGCTGAACAATTTACACCAGAGGCCAAACAAACATACAAGAGCTGAACAATTTACACCAGAGGCCAAACAAACATACAATAACAAGTAAACTGTATTTGGTACCAAGCAAAAGGAACAGAGAGCCAAATAACCTGAATATTTACAAAATTTACACTACACATACCACACTCCAGGCGCAGCTGACCAGCAGCACACACACCAGAGACATGATGAGATGTTGTAACTCAAGGTAACACGACACGAGCCTGGCTGAATCCGGAGGAGATCCTGGCTGAAAGGGTGATCAGGCCTTCCAGCTAACACGCGGACACTCCTGCTGATTCAGGCGAGCGACATAGTTTTATTCGAAGCCAGCATTCAATTGGTTCCCCGCTCCTGCACCAACCAGGTTCCGAGCTGGTGCCCCCTACGTAACAGATACTGCACACGGCACACTGGGGTTATGCACACGGCACGCCGGTACTGTAGCACACGGCACCAATATGGTCTGCACACGGTACCAATATGGCCTGAAGTTGACCAGGTGGAAGGTTCAAGAATGGTCACACGGCACTAATGTGTTGCACACGACACGCTGGGACTCTGCACACGACACCGATGTGACCTTCTGACCGACAATTGGCCATACAGACACCATGACAGGGCATAGGGCTGCGACAGTATCAGTGAGAAAAAAGGTGCTTTATTTTTCTCATCTCAGTTGTTATCGTTCCTGCAACATTATGAGCTTGATAGTTTAAGAAAGAAACACTGACAGACATATTAACATAAGGTCAAAGTAATTATACGATCAGTTGGAAGAATTCATGAAAAAGGAAAAGAAATGTTAAAAAAAGCCACCAAATGTAAAGGGTCTATAGTTGATGAATATCAAAGGCATTATGAAGGACACAACCTCTCCATTTCTGGAGGCAGTTCCCAATAAGGCTGTTAAAATCCATTGCATTGCTTATAGGCTGCCTTTATAGCTAACTATTATTAGTTAAGTACTTGCCTTCTGAGATGCTATTCTCAACTTTAACGTTCTGTAATATGTGCAGTTTGAGACCCAGAGACATTGGTATTTTGCCCTTTCTTACACAGCTGTGTAATGGGGAATATTCCAATAGTTATATATTTCTTGCTGGTATTAAGTAGGTAAGAAGCATCTTTATTTTGTTTTTGACATCCTTAAATGTAATGTGTTTATTAATTTGATTTTTATTGTAAAGAAAATACAGTTAAAAATGAGATAAACAAGTGGTCTAAAACCGTGATAAAGGCAACTGCTACCTCAGTTAACCTCAGCTGGGTGTTAATTATTAGGGAATCTAACTGAAGATATTGCAAATCAATTAGGGCTGCCGATTAATCGCAGTTAACTCATGCGATTAACTCAAAAAAATTAATCGCGATTTATCACAGTTTTAATCGCATTGTTAAACAATAGAATAATAATTGAAATGTATTAAATATTTTTGATGTTTTTCTACATTTTCAAATATATTGATTTCAATTACAACACAGAATGCAAAGTGTACTCTACTTACTTTATATTAATATTTTTGATAAAATATTTGCACTGTAAAAATGATAAACAAAAGAAACAGTATTTTTCAATTCACCTCGTACAAGTACTGTAGTGCAAGCTCTTTATCATGAAAGTGCAACAATGCAAAACTTTAGCGCCTACAAGTCCACTCTTTACAATGTCACCAGAAAGTGAGAACAGGCATTCACATGGGACATTTGTAGCCAGCATTGCAAGGTATTTACATGCCAGATATGCTAAACATTCATATGCCTCTTCATGCTTTGGCCACCATTCCATAGAGAATCATAGAGTATCAGGGATGGAAGGGACCTCAGGAGGTCATCTAGTCCAACCCCCTGCTCAAAGCAGGACCAAGCCCCAGACAGATTTTTACCCCAGTTCCCTAAATGGCCCCCTCAAGGATTGAACTCACAACCCTGGGTTTAAGCAGGCCAATGCTCAAACCACTGAGCTATCCCTCCACCCCAGAGGACATGCTTTCATGCTGATGATGCTCGCTCATTAAATTTGTGACTGAACTCCTTGGGGGAGAATTGTATATCTCCGGCTCTATTCTACCCGCATTCTGCCATATATTTCATGTTATAGTAATCTTGGATGATGACTTAGCACATGTTGTTCATTTTAAGAACACTTTCTCTGCAGATCTGACAAAATGCAAAGAAGGTACCAATGTGAGATTTCTAAAATAGCTACAGCACTCGACCCAAGATTTAAGAATCTGAAGTGCCTTCCAAAATCTGAGAGGGACCAAATGTGGAGCATGCTTTCAGAAGTCAAAAAGAGCAACACTCCAATGTGGAAACTACAGAACCCAAACCACGAAAAAAGAAAATCAGCCTTCTGCTGGTGGCATCTGACTCAGATGATGGAAATGAACATGCATCAGTCCGCACTGCTTTGGACTGTTATCAAGCAGAACCCATCATCAATATGGATGCATGTCCTCTGGAATGGTGGTTGAAGCATGAAGGGACATCTGAATCTTTAGCACATCTGAAATGTAAACATCTTGCGATGCTGACTAAAACTGTACCATGAGAACACCTGTTCTCACTTTCAGGTGACATTGTAAACAAGAAGTGGGCAGCATTATCTCCTGCAAATGTAAACAAACTTGTCTGTCTCAGTGATTGGCTGACCAAGAAGTAGGACTGAGTGGACTCTAAAATTTTACATTGTTTTATTTTTGAATGCAGTTATTTTTTGTACATAATTCTACATTTGTAAGTTCAACTTTCATGATAAAGAGCTTGTACTACAGTACTTGAAAAATACTATTTCTTTTGTTTTTTACAGTGCAAATATTTGTAAACAAAAATAATTATGAAGTGAGCACTGTACACTTTGTATTCTGTGTTGTAATTGAAAATCAATATATTTGAAAATGTAGAAAACATCCCAAAATATTTAAATGAATGGTATTCTATTATTGTTTTAAAGTGCGATTAATTGTGCAATTAATCACGATTAGTTTTTTATAATTGCATGAGTAATTTTTTTAATTGCTTGTCAGCCCTAAAATCAATACAAATATCCAGTAGAAATCCCAAAATTTCTCAGTGATTGATTTAGTATTATCTTGTTAGACAAAAACATGCTCTAAATTAAAGCTGCAAAAGGTGACTATGTAATCCAGTTTCAGAGTGATTAATAACAAATGTATTGACATTTCTTGCTTATTAAACAGGTAGAAATGGACGAACAGATGGCTCATCCTCTCTGGACCTTTATGAAGAATATATGACCTGAAGTTCACTTGGCAAAATCCTAACCATGCAGCTCCATTGATGATAGTTTTGGAAAAGGCTGCAAATTATATCACCCCAAGAGGAAGAAAAGTGCTACTCCGACAGCAATTTCCAGCAAGGGAAACCTAGGATAAAGGCAGTACAGGAGTAGAGTAACAGCCATAATCTACTAGAGAGGCGGTTGGGAGCTTTGAAGTGCACAAAGTATCAGTACAAAAGTTTACACTGAATAAATGAATATCAAATTAAACTCCAAGAAAATATCTGAGGCAGGATCTGTATAAGAGCAAACAGTAACACAGTCTAGCTAAAGAAACGCATTATGTAAGAGTACATATGTCCTAAACAGACATTCTTATAAATTATGCTCTATCACTCTGAATTAAGGCCCATGTGCAAGGGCATGTGCAGCTGGATTTACAGGAGCTGTAAAAGGGGTATGTACCACATTATGATACAAAGCCCATCCTTATGGGGGCTCCCAGACTGTGGACAGGCTGAAGACAGGATCAGAAGAGCAAAAGAGGCACATGGATTGTAAGCTTTTTGGGACAGAGATTTTGTCTCTCTCTTTGTTTGAAGACCACCAATTCATTTTTGGAATAACACACTACATATATTTAGAATAAGTCTCCACTGAAGCAACTCTACAGACATAGGCATGGGGCGGGGAGGGCATCTCCTCAGGATCGAGCCCAGCTACTATAGCTAGACACTGGGATGAACATTTGGCCCTAAGAGAAATTAATGTTTCATTTAACAGGATGCAAAATTAAAGAATTAAAAGAAAAGAAAGAAAAGAAAGAGAGCTCAATTACAAAGAGTTCCAAAATGCAAAGTAGCCTACAGACTACACCTGAATAACTAACATTCTCCTAACGATCTCCTATAGAGTATTTCTTCACTTAGATTCATTTTGATTTGTGACTACTTCATGACTTTTTGCAGAGACCAAAACTGGTATATAACTTTTTATCAGAGTTGTCATTAATTGAGAACAGATCTCATCATTACACAACTCATTTACTCTGATTAAACAACTAAATATTACTAAATTTAGTGGAATATAAATACTGTTCCTAAACAACCTGGACAGAGTAGGGAACATTTGTTCCCTGTGAATTATGAACTTTAGTCTTATTAGTACAGATGAAGATCTCTCACTTGCTAGTGATATGTAATGTCAAAATGAAACACCATAGCCCTCTCTGAAGTTAAAATTTACAGGATTTTGTTTTTGTTCCTGTAGAAAATAGCAGAAAATGTTCCACATTTTAAATATTTGAAAGTCTTCTGATTTTTATATCATGCTAAAAAAAAAGGCTTTCAGAGAGTAGGCCTCTGTTAACACACCTATTGTACCAACTGTAGACTAAAATCCTGCACCCCAAAGAAAAACACACAATGTATTAACACCATTCCTTGCTACAATTAAATCTGTACCAGAATGTGCATAAAGAGTGGATTCTGAAACCTACGTAAATAGACTGAAAAGTGAGAAATCAAGCTGGACGATGTTTTAGGAAAAAAGTTGAAATATGAGCAACTTGTAATTTCATGTTTAGTTTTATGATTTTGCCTTGGAATGGTAGAATCAGTGGTGTAAGTTAGGGACTCTGGTTGCTTTGTATTTATCGATATACACTCCAAGAAAAGTGTCTCAAAGGGGTGCTACTAAAAGGTAGTGCACATTAAGGGCAGGGTCAAAGGGTCCACCACTACATGGATCCTCCCAGCCACATCAGACTGGGATGCCCATAGTTTACTTTGACCACAAGGCTGAAGTCGTCTCCACCAAGTGGCTCTGCAGCCTCTCCATGGGCTTGTGGGGACAGCCCACAAACCCCATCACAGGGCATTTACCTTGTTCCCGCATTATCTATTCAGGCTGGATGCTGGGTTGAGGATGTAAAGGAAGATATGGCTGCACTGTTAGGACGAACAGACAGTGAGAATGTTTGGAATTTATCCCATAGTCCTTTATCCACCACACCCTTATGAGCTGGGAAAACTGCACTTAAAGGATACAAACTGGAAAACCTTTGAGTTTCAGTTTGTCTCATATAAAGCAGCTGGGAGTGGACTTCATAACTGTCTGTGATAAATACTGCAGCTATTTAATTCTATAATTGTTTTTTTCTTTAACTCTATTACCCTTGTACAAAATACACTATTACACTATTTGTACAAAATACACTATGGAAAATTGTATGGAGTGTTGTTGGTCCCAAGATATTGAAGAGAAAAGGTAGTTTTCTTTGCATAATGTGAAAAAGAGAAGCTTTCAAGCTTACACAGACCTGAAGACGACTTGAAGAGAGCTCTGTGTAAGCTCGAAAGCTGGTGTCTCTCACCAACAGAAGTTGGTCAAATAAAAGATATTACCTCACCCCCTTGTCGTACTAGGCAAAGTAAACTTGTATTGTATTACTGAGTATGTCTTGAATAAAATATGCCTCCCCATGGCACTCTGGGCACTGCTGAATAAGGTACAACTGTGTCTATAAATAGATTAAATGAAGGGAGGCTTTTATGACATGTTTTTATCTAACCGGGGGGTTAATAACAGAACAAGGATGGAGGGAAGGATGGGGAGGAGAAAAATACATAACTATGGCGCGAACATCTGAGAATGATCATGTTTCACTTCTAATATAACTGGAATTCAGAAACCTTGCAATAGGGAGTACTTCTTTTTCTCAGTGTACATTTGCTAAGTTACAGTGCAGTGATATGTGGGTTTCAATGAGAGAACAAAATTAAAGACTGGCTGATTAAACGCAGCTTTTACAAGCAACAAGCAGATTTTCATAGAATCATAGAATCAAAGAATATCAGGGTTGGAAGGGACCTCAGGAGGTCATCTAGTCCAACCCCTTGCTCAAAGCAGGACCAATCCACAACTAAATCATCCCAGCCAGGGCTTTGTCAAGCCTGACCTTAAACACCGCGAAGGAAGGAGATTCCACCACCGCCTTAGGTAACCCTAAGTGCTTCACCACCCTCCTAGTGAAAAAGTTTTTCCTAATATCCAACCTAAACCTCTTCCACTGCAACTTGAGACCATTACCCCTTGTTCTGTCATCTGCTACCATTGAGAACAGTCTAGATCCATCCTCTTTGGAACCCCCTTTCAGGTAGTTGAAAGCAGCTATCAAACCCCCCCTCATTCTTCTCTTCTGCAGACTAAACAATCCCAGTTCCCTCAGACTCTCCTCATAAGGCATGTGCTCCAGCCACCTAATCGTTTTTGTTGCCCTCCGCTGGACTCTTTCCAATTTTTCCACATCCTTCTTGTAGGGTAGGGCCCAAAACTGGACACAGTACTCCAGATGTGGCCTCACCAATGTCGAATAGAGGGGAATGATCACGTCCCTCGATCTGCTGGCAATGCCCTTACTTATACCCAAAATGCCGTTAGCCTTCTCGGCAACAAGGGCACACTGTTGACTCATATCCAGCTTCTTGTCCACTGTAACCCCTAGGTCCTTTTCTGCAGAACTGCTGCCTAGCCATTCGGTCCCTAGTCTGTAGCAGTGCATGGGATTCTTCCATCCTAAGTGCAGGACTCTGCACTTGTCCTTGTTGAACCTCATCAGGTTTCTTTTGGCCCAATCCTCTAATTTGTCTAGGTCCCTCCAGCGTATCTACCACTCCTCCCAGTTTAGTGTCATCTGCAAACTTGCTGAGGGCGCAGTCCATGCCATCCTCCAGATCATTAATAAAGATATTGAACAAAACCGGCCACAGGACCGACCCTTGGGGCACTCCGCTTGATACCGGCTGCCAACTAGACATGGAGCCATTGATCACTACCTGTTGAGCTTGACGATCTAGCCAGCTTTCTATCCACCTTATAGTCCATTCATCCAGCCCATACTCCTTTAACTTGCTGGCAAGAATACTGTGGGAGACCGTATCAAAAGCTTTGCTAAAGTCAAGGAATAACACGTCCACTGCCTTCCCCTCATCCACAGAGCCTGTTATCTCATCATAGAAGGCAATTAGGTTAGTCAGGCATGACTTTCCCTTGGTCAATCCATGCTGACTGTTCCTGATCACTTTCCTCTCCTCTGAGTGCTTCAGAATTGATTCCTTGAGGATCTGCTCCATGATTTTTCCAGGGACTGAGATGAGGCTGACTGGCCTGTAGTTCCCCGGATCCTCCTCCTTCCCTTTTTTAAAGATGGGCACTACATTAGCCTTTCTCCAGTCATCTGGGACCTCCCCCGATCACCATGAGTTTTCAAAGACAATGGCCAATGACTCTGCAATCACATCCGCCAACTCCTTTAGCACCCTCAGATGCCGTGCTTCCAGCCCCATGGATTTGTGCTCGTCCAGCTTTTCTAAATAGTCCTGAACCACTTCTTTCTCCACAGAGGGCTGGTCACCTCCTCCCCATGCTGTGCTGCCCAGTACAGTAGTCTGGGAGCTGACCTTGTTTGTGAAGACAGAGGCAAAAAAAGCATTGAGTACATTAGCTTTTTCCACATCCTCTGTCACTAGGTTGCCTCCCTCCAGCTTTCAAAACCAGCTCTGAATCAACTAATAGTGGGCAGCTTGCCTCGATAGGTGTTTTATAGATGAATGCAGCGAGATAGAAATCAAACCACAAAGGGAAATTCAATTGTATTTATCTTTACTTTTGATTTTATTTGAGAGAGGATTTCTAGCTACCACAGTGTCCTTCTCTATTTGTCTCTGTATAATGTACAGCAGATATACTTGATTAATGAACTGATTAGCAAGTTCTTTAATTATTTTTCAGTAGTTTTGTTCATTATTGCCGACACAAAGAGTCCTTAAAGTAGTGATTCTCAACTCTGCGTCTTGGGAAGGAGAGACACATTATGGCATTGATCTCTGCAATGAAGGGCTTAGATATTTAAAATAAAAATCTGATACAATGTAATCACCATATCTTCCAGCTCTGTCTTTGGTAACTAGATAAAGTTGCCATACTATTAACAGTATTAATGAATTCTGAGGTGATATTATCTAGTTATCAAAGGCAAACAAACAAACAAACAACAGTTTACGAGTAAACCACAGTAACTACAAAAAAGAGTCAATAACCAAAAGTAATTAAGCTTTTTAGCTATAAATAACAATCCAAGATCACCAATAAGATTCCATCTTTGTATCCATTGATGCAAAAATAGCAGTGAACTTGTTCTCCCTTTAGAAACCACCATTTGTTTTAGAGGTATGGGGGTAACACTTGGAGGAAAAAAAAGAGACATACATTGTCACACATGTTCAGCAATTGCTTTTATGTCAAATGACACTATGTTGGTGTGAAATGGGTGTAAGCAAAAGGAGAATCATGCCCTGTGCAAATAGAGGAAAATATCATGAAGATAGTCTCCGATGAGACCAAAAATAACCACATTCATTGAATGGAGATACCCAAATAATAGTGCCTGTTCCTAAACATTCTTTTGGAAAAACCTTTCTTAAGTTCTAATGTGTATTTATTTAGCTATCTGAGGTATAACCACCAATCACTAGAATTTTCTTTTGAGAAAAACTGAACATCCTGAAATGGAGAATGGCATTTCAAGGGATACTGAAGGAAGAGGGAACCTCCCAAGGACACAGGTAAGATTTCTTCCATGGGATTCCTGCAAAAACTTTCATATCAAAGCATTAATTGCCAAACACAAAACATTTCAGTGTGAAAGTCTGACAAAGCCATTAAAAGAATATGCTGAAGGTAATCTTTTTAGAGGATTTTTGTGGGCATATGTATATGTACTCTAAAGATCAGTAACACATCCATTGAGATAGCTGATTTCTTTCTTTTATCGTGACTTGGACACATCTGGGTCAGGGAAAATAAAGCTCACTGCTACGTGAACTCTTGAAGAGAGTGCTTTTGCTTTCTCCACATAATACTAAAGTGTCAATGTTTGTGCCATATGATGGATATTAGAGAAAGTAACTATAGTTTTTTTAGCCATGAAGTTGCTCACTCACATTACCAAATATCTTAAGTTCTAGCTGCTTTATCCTAAAATGTATCCATCTCCAGAATGTTTTGTTTGAACGTGATCTCCTAAGAGATTGGAATGCATATTCTACTAACAGCTGTCTAGTGCAGATCTCTTATCAGTTCCTGTTAAGGAAAATTTAACATTACATACAGAGGCTGAAGTAAGAGCTGGTTGAAGTTAACATTTGTAATTCCACATTCAGGAAGGGGAAAGGAAGAGGAAGGGGCACCTAGAGCCCTGGCGTAAGGTGGTTGCAGAGAGTCCTTGAAATTGAGGGAAATTGAGTTTGTGGGGCTAGAGTAAGGCAGAATGGAGGAACGCAGTGTGAAATGAGCTCAGCTTACAGAAGCAATTAAGTGTGCGGCCTTTTTGTTTAAGTGTGTCTCATTTTTTTTGTATCTTGAAACAGTGCTGTCACATCTGGGTCACTGGAAAAACTACAGCAGATTTAAGATTGTGCGATGTTTTTCATGTAATTTCTTATATTATCAGGACTGGCTTCTCTGATTTAAAAATATTTCTGCCTGATTTCAAATTCAATGCACATTTCTTATGATACATTGTCCAACTCACCTAACTTCTCTTAAACTTGTCTGGAAGGTAATGTAATAAGGTAGCTGGAAACTTAAATGTCCAGTCCAGGTGTGCCCTAGTTTAGTGTAATTAGGAGGGTGGGGCTGCCCCTGGGAATCATAAATGACAGACAGCCAAAGACAAGAGGAAGTTGAGAATTTAGAAGACAGAGACAGAGAATCCAGAGGAAGCAGGGAGTTCACAACCCAGAGTTCAGGAGAAGAGCAGAGCTGGGCTGAGAGCTTCAGGAAAGGGATGCCCCTGAAGGAGGGAGCAGTGAGAGTTCCCTAGTTGAGTAGCGAAGCCACATCAGGCTGGTGAAAGTAGGAGACAGGAAGACAGCCAGAGGCTCCTCTACAAACTTTCCCAGTCTAGAGAGGCATGGCCAGATAGGTCTGAAGGCTGACAGCAGCAGTGGGAGATGCCCACTGCTCTCTGAGCTGGAGAACTGGAGCCAGAGGGCTAGAAAAGACTGAGGAATAATAGAAGGGTAAGCCTGCTAATGTTTCTGGGTGATAGCTAGAACCAGACCTGAGGATGAAATGGGGTGGAGAAGCACCCCAGCTGGAGGGGCTGGAATGTGTGTTGAGAGATACTGAAACTGCACCAGAGAGCTGGGATGTGGTGACAGACGCTGGAGCCAAAAGGGGGAGCTGGGGTGTGGCAAGAGACTCTGGAGTGTACATGGTGAGCTGATGAACTGCTGGGACTTGAAAGAGTGAAAGTACTGTTTGGACTGTGCTGGGAAACTCTAGATTTGTCACAAAAGGCAAAATTGAGGCAAATACACTGGTTGTTGCAGGGTCTACCTCTGGAGGGCTCCCCAGGCAGCAGACGCCCTGTTACAGTATAAAAAAAAACACACAGTGATGAATTTGCTCTGAGTCCTGCCTGCAACTCCATATCACTGAGCAGTAAGAGAAGATTATTATTATTATTATATTATTATATTATTCATCACTGTGTGGGGTTTTTTTTAATCGTTTTCCAGGCTTTTTTCCCTAAAACATAAAACTTTTAATTTTTGATGGGCAATACTGACAAATAAGGATGAAGACAGCTATTGCTGTGAAAGGAAGTTTCCTTCTCTGAAATATTTTTCTAATAAAAATAGATTTATTGAGCTTCTCTGCAAATAGTTTATAACAAAAAACTAAGTGTCTTGACACCTCTTACTGGGGAACATTAACTGGTCAAGTGGTAGTCTGAACACTCAAAATGAAGGACTAAATGTGAGAAGGGAACAGGAAGTAAATAAGAGTGGAAAAAAGAACAAGTAAAGAAAAAATGAGTATGCAGAGACGAAGAGAAGAAAGAAGCAAAGAAGAGAGTAGAAAAAGGGAGATAGCAAGTGAGAAATGGTGGGAAAAGAATGAGAAAATATATAGGACAGAAGGAGTAAAAGTGATGGGATAGAAAAATGTAAATCTTTCTCTAAGAGGATGAAATATACTTTGTGATTCTATGGCAATGCTCAGGCATCACTTCTGTGCACCAAGGACTCAAAATTCAGCATTCAGATATGGAAACAGAATTCTAATATTCCTTATTCAATGATAGCAGGGCTTACTTTTCCTGTCTCGGATTAGAGGGTCAAACACTAATTTAAATCTCTCCTGAAACACCAATCTTTCACTTTCAACTCTTTTTAAGTAAATATGACTGGACAGACTGTAAGTGGATGCACATTAAACTGAGTAAGCAGAGGAAAGAAAAATTATTTTCAGGGCTTCTTTACAGTGGGAAGCAGCAGTGGATAATAATATGTTAATTAACATAACGTTAAATGTGTTTTCACTCTGCGCAGACAAAAACTATTGTATTTAAAATGATGTCATATAGTCATAGTCAGGTGTTGAAATTTAATGCTTTTTATAATAAATCATTTAAGTTACTATAGGTTAACCATGACCAATTGTCAGGATTTTAAACACATTAGGTGATCTCTGGATCATCTGGTGGTCCCCTCTGGCTTCAAACTTTATGACAACAGTCCTTGTCTACACTGAATGATAATGTGTTTAATCTGATATTACTGAACACATGACATTGTGTTATAACACTTAGTGTAAAGAAGCCCTTATTGGTGAGTTCATATTAAAGGCTAAATTGGGAAAAGAAAGGGATTCATTAATTTTAGATGAAAAGTATGTAGTTTTGTCTCAACAAGAAGCAACTTTGCCCTAACTGTACTTGTGGAAATCCACAAAATTTATTTGCATTGCTGCCACACTTTACTGATACCATTAAATTCTGATTGGCAGGGTAAGCATAGAATTAGCTTGCTGCTTTTTTTGCCCCTCCCCCCCCCCTTTTTTTTTTGACAACCATAGGATGCACAGGTTGGACAGAAGATAAAACAAAGTTCTTTTAAGGATGCACCTTCAATAGGAAAAAGGTATGTTCTTAACTCAAGCTAATTAACTCAAATTAACTAACAGAAGATAAAATCCTAACGAAGACATGGCAGTTCGTAGTTTACATGTGAGTTAATAGGTCAAGGTAAAACCTAGGGTCTCCCAAGTCTTTACCTTAACCTGCTAACTCATGAAACAAGGCCTAAGAAGCCCAGGGGTATGAGAACAGCCTATTCTATTTTGATTTCCAATTCTAATCATAATCCATTTTTGCCCAAGTTATTCTCCATTTATTCATTTTACTATTCCAAATAGAAACCTGTGGTTCCACACAGTACATAGTGTAAGGTGTTTAAACAATAAATTGTCAACCACCAAAAAGATATGAATTTACCAAATTCCTTTAAAAAAAGGAAAAATTAATGCAAATTGAGAAAGGAAAAGAAAAAAAAACCCAGACAAGTGGCTTTATGCATAAAGAAGTGCAATTTGCATATCTGGGACTTCAACTCAGTAGCTTTTCCAATGCTTAATGACATAGCTGTGCCATACTAAAACTGTTGGCTCTCATTAGCCTGTGTTATATGACTTAGTATATTTTTCTTTTATTTCTTAAAATGAATGTAGAAATAATCAAACCAACTAGGATGGAAAATAGTTAAGTAATAGAGATAACACATCTCTACTTACTTATGAGAACATATAACATTTGTCAAATTCATGTACACTTTTCAGACAAAAAATAGTTTGTTCACTGAAAGGTCAAGTTTCTGCAGTAAATAACCTAATCTTTATCTATCTATATTGTCCCCCTGTACCACAATATTTGAATGCTTAACAATCTTGAATATATTTTTCCTCACAACGTTTTTGTGGGGTAGGAAATTACTGTTATCCCCATTTTGGAGATGAGGGATTAAGGGAACAGACACACTATGGTAATTGCCCAGGAAGTCTGTGGTAAGGCAAGCAATGGAACCCAGATCTCTAGAATCCCAGGGTAGCACCCTAACCATTGGACTATCCTTCCTCTCAAACAATAACAGTTAAAGAATTCAAATATTAAAAGTATGGAAGTCACAATGTAAGGCAATTTACTTAAGTATTCCTTTTTCTCATATCTCCTATGTTCAGTGATTTACAAGATAAGCATATAGAATTTTGCTTGAAATGTATTTAGAAAAAACTTTTACTATGACCCAAAGGACATACTTTTGAACTTCTTCAATATAGAGAGAATTAATATGTATGTATTCTACTATGGAAAATATGTTAATAGTATTTATGTTGAAAGACACATGGCTAAACTTTTATTTCTTTAAACTGTTTGCATACAGTTTAATATTTACCATAACAATCTTAACTTTTAGCTAATGATTGTTTTTGCCCACAAATTGCTTATTTTAAAATGTGCAATATTATACAGTATTTGAAATGTAAATAGACTTTATAAATATTGATATTATAAAATTTCATGTGGATAAAATGAACAATGTAAATACAGTTTATAAATATTGATATTATAAAACTTCATGTAGATAAAATGAACTTCAGTGCATAAAGTGTTCTGTGCACAGACCTATATGCTCTGGAAGGAAGCTGGATAGAAAACTTTATTTGAAAGGTGGCTAAAGTTTTCTATGGTTTTCCATCTTCCTAGGGTGTTTGAGCACAAGTCTTTATGCACTGTAACTTTTCTGTAGTTCCAAGCGGCTAGGATCTAATGTTCGGCTTATTAGAAGGTAAGCACACTCTTTTTGTCTCTCAATTTTAAGTGCCAGAGTTATCTCATGGAAAATTATAAACTCTGGCATTTGATGAATTGTTTTATTTGGTGGCTTTGATGCACCAGACAGAAGCATGAATAACAAATGATGCTAATAACTTTGTTCTTGTTTTTTAAAGACAGTGTATGCATGAGATTTTCTTTAGCTCTACATCTACGTAAACTTTTTACATCAGAGTGGTCCAAAAAAACCCCCAAACAACCCATGAGACACCAGTGCTAGGAATTTTTATTTAAAATGCTTAATTCCTTGCAACTCCCAAACTATTTTAACGATTTACTTCTAACTTTCTAGAAATTAAATCTGTACCTTAACAGTAAATGCTAGGACTCTGGCTAGCAAAGCATATCTGTGTTCTTCTCTACCAAAAATCTTTATTTTTTGGGTTAACTAATCATGGGAAAGCCTGGGTTGGCCCATGGATCTTTTGAAGAATTACAGCTCTCACTGGGAGTCTATGGGTTTGATCCTTTATGTTACTCACAGCATTATCCCTGACCTCCTGCTCTCTATTAGCCGTCCATACTGCCTAGGGTTCAAATTGGTGCTCTCCTAGGCTTTCAGTTAAGTTTGTTCAGCTGTTTACCATTACAAAGCCAACTCACGCACACACAAACATCCCAAAGTTTCAAATATCATAGCAAAAATCTCAATGTCAAAAGTCATTAATATTTAATAAAAATTAAAATTATGGAATGTAATATTTCTCTGACAGCTGTGACAAAACTTTAGCCTTAGGTACTGTTTATTCTTTCTATTTACAGCAGTGTAAGTATGCATGTATATGTAAAATTACATTTCACATTCTGCCAGACATGATCTAATTGGGTGGAAAGCTGATTTTATGTATATATCAATATTAAAGGATGCTGAGCTGGCTTTTTCCCCTCAGAGTACAGCCATACACTTCATGTTTCCACTGGCAAATTATATTTGACATTTAATTTAAAAACTAAGTTACCCTAATCTAAAGCTCTAGTACAACAACAGTGATAAAGCAATGAAGCTTTCTATGGGACAAAATGAATTTTTTTAGTTCAAGATAATTTTAGTTACAAGTAATTGAAAATGCAATTTAGAATTCATTACTTTGGATGGTTAATTACATCAGAACAGCCACAGTTCCAATGATGATGAACCAACAAAATGTAATAATTTTCCATCTAATAATTGTATTAGAATAAATACAATGAAAAAAAAGTAATGCAAGTGAATATAAGTATTTGACCTACACTAAAAAGAACAAGTGTATATCAACATGTGATTCACTCTACACCCTACACTTTATATCTGCGTGTGTGTTCTACCATTTCATAAATGAGTGAACTCACCCAGGTATTGGAATTAAGATTTGTGGAAGTTTTAACAAGGCAACTCCTATATGACAAGTATGTTTTCATTCTTTATAATCTGTCATGCTGAGGCAACAGGCTTTCATTTAACCCTCAGAGTACAATGTGTCCATAACTCTTACTATAATACAAAGGGAAATTCAGTATTATGGGCAAAAAAGACAGTTACCTTTTCCTTAACTGGTGTTCTTCGAGATGTGTTGCTCATGTCTGTTCCACAATAGGTTTGTGTGCTCGCCATGTGCATTGGTGCTGGAAGTTTTCCCCATTGCAGTACCTGAAGGGGAGCGCCCCAGCGACCCCAGGAGTGGCACCTCCATGGCGCAGTATAAGGGGAGCTGCGTACTCCCTCCACCCTCAGTTCCTTCTTGCCAGACAACTCCGACAGAGGGGAAGGAGGGCGGGATGTGGAATAGACATGAGCAACACATCTCGAAGAACACCAGTTATGGAAAAGGTAACTGTCTTTTCTTCTTCGAGTGATTGCTCATGTGTATTCCACAATAGGTGATTCCAAGCTATATCTGTTGGAGGTGGGAAGGAGTTCACAAACTCTCGTGATTGAGAACGGCTCTGCCGAACCTGGCGTCCTCCCTGGTCTGAGAGACAAATGCATAATGTGAGGTGAACGTGTGAACTGAAGACCATGTGGCAGCCCTACAAATGTCCTGAATGGGGACATGGGCCAAAAAGGCAGCTGATGAGGCCTGCGCCTGAGTCGAGTGCGCTCTCACAATTGGCGGTGGAGGGATTCCCGCCAGGTCATAACAGGTATGGCTGCACGAGGTGATCCACTTGGAGAGCCGCTGAGTGGAGATCAGCCGACCTTTCATGTGCTTGGCCGAGGCGATGAACAGTTGCAAGGACTTTCTGAATGGCTTAGTCCGTTCCAGGTAGAAAGCCAGAGCCCGTCTCACATCCAGTGTGTGGAGGCAGCGCTCCTCACTGGGCGCATGGGGCTTGGGGCAGAGGACCGGCAGAAAAATGTCCTGACCCATGTGTTAGGCGGAGACCACCTTCGGGAGGAACGAAAGGTGTGGGCAGAGCTGGACCTTATCTTTATGTAACACCGTGTATGGGGGCTCGGAGGTCAGGGCTCTGAGTTCCGAGACCTGCCTAGCCAACGTGATCACAACCAGGAAGGCCACCTTCCACAAGAGGTGTGACCAGAAGCATGTGGCTAGCGGCTCAAACGGGGGCCCCGTGAGATGGGCCAACACCAGGTTTAGGTCCCACTGCAGGACAGGGGGCCTAACATATGGGAAGAGGCGATCCAACCCCTTAAGGAATTGGCCAGTAATAGCATGGGAGAATACCGTGTGGCCCTGCACCAGCGGATGGAAGGCCGATATGGCCGCCAATTGCACCTTGACTGACGAGGGCGCCAGGTCCTGGGCTCTAAGGTGAAGGAGGTAATCCAGAATAAACTGGATCGGGGCGGCCACTGGGAAAACGCCCTGCTCGTCCGCCCATTTGAAAAACCAAGACCACTTTGCAAAGTAGGCTCGGCGCATGGAGGGCCGCCTGCTTTCTAGGAGGACGCGCTGAACCCCTTCCGAGCACATCCTTTCCTCCCTACCTAACCATTGAGCAGCCACACTTGAGGTGGAGTGCCGCGAGGTTGGGGTGGAGGAGGCAGCCCTGGTCCTGGGAGAGCAGGTCTAGGTAGGATGGCAACGGCCATGGTGGGGCGACTGCCAGGCCCGTGAGGGTCCCGTACCAATGTTGCCTGGGCCATGCCGGGGCAATCGGAAGGACCCGGGCCTTGTCCGTCTTTATCTTTTCCAGGACCTTGCCGATCAGCAGGAATGGGGGAAAGGCATAGAGAAACTGGCTTGACCTGGACAGGAAGAAGGCATTGGAGATAGCGCCCCATCCCAGCCCCCCCGGAACAGAACCGGGGACAGCGATGGTTCTGCTGAGTTGCGAACAGGTCCACCTGGGGAGTTCCCCACATTTGGAAAAGTCTGTGCACCACCTCTGGGTGGAGAGACCACTCGTGCTGAGAGGAGAAGTCCCTGCTCAAGCAATCCGCCCATGCGTTCCGGGCGCCCGGCAGATAGAAGACCTGTAGGCAGATGTTGTGGGCTATACAAAAGTCCCACAGCCTGAGGGCTTCATGGGAGAGGGCAGAGGATTGGGCCCCACCTTGTCTGTTGATATTGAACATCGAGGCCGTGTTATCCGTGAGGACCTTGACCACCTGGCCCTCCAGGTATGAGCAGAAGGCCATGCACGCCAGCCGTACCACTCTGAGCTCCTTGTCTGAGCTCCTTGACATTTATGTGGAGGGTCAGATCCTGAGCCGATCACAGATCTTGGGTCTGAACGTTCCCCACATGGGCCTCCCATCCCAGGTCCGAGGCGTCGGACACCAGTTCCAGCGACGGGGCCCTGCCCCTGAACGGGACCCCTTGGAGCATGTTTCTCGGGGAGGACCACCACCGTAGGGAGGTGATCACTGGCTCGGGCACTGTGAGGACTTTGACCATCCTGTCCCTGTCCTGGGAGAACTCCGAGGCCAACCAGAGCTGGAGGGGCCTCATCCTGAGTCTGGCGTGACGGACCACATACGTGCACGCTGACATGAGCTGGAGGCACGCTCTGGCTGTTGTCACCGGAAACCTTGTGACCGTGTCGATGAGCCCCTTCAGGGTCTCGAACCTGTCCGGGAGGGAGGCTCTGGCCGACGAGGCATCCAGGTCTGCCCCGATAAACTCTATGCGTTGTACCGGCACTAACGTGGACTTGGTGTTGTTTACCAACATGCCCAAAGTGGTGCACATAGACAGAAGGAGCGCCACGTGATTCCCGCACCTGCGACCGGGAGCTGCCCTTGACCAACAAGTCATCCAGATAGGGGAAGATCTGGACCCCCTGGTGCCTGAGGTAGGACGCCACCACTGACATACATTTTGTGAATACCCTGGGGGCAGTGGACAGGCCAAACAGGGGGACCGTAAATTGGTAGTGTTCCTGCCCCACCGTGAAACAGAGGAAGCGTCTGTGCTCCTTGAATATATGAATATGGAAGTACGCGTCCTGCAGATCGAGGGCGCCGTACCAGTCCCCAGGATCCAGGGAGGGGATGATGGAGGCCGGGGAGACCATGCAGAACTTAAGCTTCATCAGGCCTCGCAGGTCCAAGATGGGCTTGAGCCCCCCTTTGGCCTTTGGGATAAGGAAATAGTGGGAGTAGTACCCCTGGCCTTTGTACTCCCCCGGTACCGCTTCCACCTCTCCTAGGCCCAGGAGCCGCCCAACCTCCTGCTTGAGCAGAGCCTCGTGCGAGGGGTCCCCCAGGAGGGATGGGGGTGGGCGGTGGTTGGGCGGGGAGGAAGTAAACTGGAGGGTGTTGCCCCGGGAGATGGTGTTGAGGATCCATTGGTCTGAGGTCAGCTGCGACCACTCCGGGAGGAAAGCACACAACCGATTGGAGAAGGGATGCTTTATTGAGGGTGGATCACTGATGAGAACTGGCAGGGTGCCCTGGGCGTCCCGGCAAAACCGCCTTTTCCTCGCTTGCTTGCCCTTGGAGGACCCAGGCTGGGGGGCAGGCCGAGACTGCCTCTGTGGGCCGCTCTTATAGTCCCGCAACTTCTTATAAGCGGTCTCTTATTTTGACTGGTTGGCCTGAGTGGGAGTCTGCTGCGGCTTGAACTTAGGTTTAGTTGGAGCTGGAACAGAGAGACCTGGAGTCTGGAGAGTCGTGCAGGAGTCTTTCAGGCCATGCAGCTTTGTATCCATTTGTGCCGCAAACAGAGCTTTGCCATCAAACGGGAGGTCCTGCAGGGAGGTCTGCGAGCAGGAGCCATGATGCCCTTTTCATGGACACTGTGGAGGCCATGGACCGCACGGCCGTGTCCGCTGCATCCGAAGCTGCCTGTAGGGTTGCCCTGGCAGCCGCTGTGCCCTCCTCCACCAGCGCTTTGAACTCCTTCCTGTCACACTCCTGGAGGGAGTCCTTGAACTTGGGCAGGGAGCCCCACAGATTGAACTCATACCGGCCCAGGAGAGCCTGGTGGTTTGCCACCCGTAACTAGAAGCTCGAGGATGAATAAATTTTTCTTCCAAATGAGTCCAGCCTCCTTGAATCTTTATTTTTCGGGTTAGGGGCTGGTTGGCCCTGCCGTTCCCTGTAGTTGACCGACTCGACCACCAGGGAGTTAGGAGCAGGGTGGGTGTATAATTATTCATGCCCCTTGGCAGGTACAAAATACTTGTGTTCCACTTTCTTAGAGATGGAGGCCAATGAGGCCGGGGTTTATCACAGGGCATTTGAAATTTTCGCCACCCCTTCGTGGAGAGGCAAGGCCACCCCTGCCCGGTGCCGAGGAAGACAGCACATTAAACAGGAAGTCCGACGGCTCCTCCATCTCCTCTGCTTGGAGGTGGAGGCTTGATGCCACCCTTTTTAAGAGTTCTTGGTGGGCCCTAAAGTCCTCCTGCAGGACGGAGGGAGGAGGGGTTGAAATCATCTCATCTGGGGAGGGCGAGGAGGCTGGTGCGGTACTTTGTGTGTCCACCGGCACTGGTGGGTCGACCACCTGGTCGGTCTCCGGGCACAGTGCAGAGGATGTACGTCCCACTGACTCCTTCCTCACAGATCTGGAGAAGGAGGCCGATGGTCCTTCTGAGGCTCTGGCCACTGAGCGAGCCCCCACTGGGGGCTGCATCAGGGGTCACGGTGCCCACCGGTGGAGCCAGCTGTTCGGCCTGGTTGGCCTGGCCAATCGATGGATGACTACGAAGGGAGGCCGAGCTGACATACGACCTGATGCTGTCCCTGGACCGGGAGGACAGGCAGTGCCAGGAGTGATGCCGACCACGGGGCTGCAATCCCAAAGTGGCGGACCGGTACCATTAGTAACAGCTGCTCCGCGATCGGCTCCAGCGGGCAGACTGCGACGGAGAGACGCCGGTGATCGACGCCTGGGGCTGCGAAGGGGGTGCCGTGGCGGGGTCCTGGAGCGGGACACCGAACGGGAATGACATCGATGTTTGTGCCGTGACCGGCTGCGATAGCCCCTCTGAGACGAGGACCTTTGGAGCGGTCTGCCTCGGTCCCATCGGTGTTCGCTCCTTGAGGCGCTGCGGTGCTGAGAGTCCTGGTCAGACGGAACCCAACCAGACAGCCTGGTAGGTGTCTAGGGCGATCAACGTGGACTTTGCCCTGAACGGTCGCTGGGCGGCGAACGGCGTCAGGAATGTTCCCTCGACCAAGACGGGGGCGACTGTGGAGATCCCAGCGGCGGCTTGCCTCGGAGTGCGGGGCCGACATCGGCGGTGCTCCTGGTACCGGCATGGACATAACATCCTGGGCCGCCTGCAGGGCCTCCGGTGTGGAGGGTATCCAGACATCCGGGGAGGCCTGCTCCGAATGGGCCGGGTTACTCCGCTCAACTTGAGTTGGAGGCCTAGAGGCTGGTGGGGATCGAGGACTGCCCGACATGGGTCTAGCCTCTGTCCCGGGTTTTCTCCGGTGCCGCGGAGAAGGCCTCTTCCTAGACTTCTTGGCGTGCCCTGTGGTTGGGGAGTTGTGCCGACCAGTCGATGGCGCTGAAGGGTCGCCGCGCACTGACACCGTGGTGCCCGGTGCTGATTCGGCATGCCACGCCGGAACTGGGGTCAGCGCCGACTCCATCAGAATAGCCCGGAGCCTAATGTCCCTTTCTCTCTTGGTCCCAGGCTTAAACGACTTGCAAATCTTGCAGCGATCGCTGAGTTGGGTTTCCCCCAAACAGCGCAGACAGTCCACGTCAGTGGCATAGATCACCTACAAGTGTTGCACAACTTAAAACCCGGGGCACGGAGCATGCCCCGGCCCGGGCGCTCTATCTAAACTAAACTAACTAAACAACTAACTAACTACAGGTACCATATGCTGAACGAACAAGCAGTTTTGGGGACAAACCACAGCAAAGCTGGAGCAGTGCAGTTCCGAAGCACCTTCACTAACGGCAAGAACGAACTGAGGGTGGGGAGCACGCAGCGCCCTTTATATTGCGCCATGGAGACACCACTCCAGGGGTCGCTGGGACGCTCCCCTACGGGTACTGCTTGGGGAAAACTTCTGGCACCAGTGCACGTGGAAAGCAGCACACCTGTTGTGGAATACACATGAGCAATCACTCAAAGAAGAATTCTTCCTTCTTTGAGAGCCTCATGATTAATTCCACTGTTTCCTGCCTCCAACAGTATGAAATACATGGAAGGAGCGCTGGGAGTTTCAGTTATGCAAGATTTCAAGCTCAATATCACCACTATGCCCATCAGCTAAACTCAAGTCTTCTCTTTGGGTCCTTAGACTTCTCCCATTTTGTGTGCCAATTGTATCCTCGTTGCCACAGAACTCACCAGGGGAAGAATCCTTGGTCTTTGCCCTTGTGACCAAGACTAAGGGATTGCCTACAACAGGAAAGTTTTACCAGGATAAGATAAGGTGGGGATAGAAACTGATATAGTTACACTGGCATTAAACCCCATGTAAACACACTTATTCTAATATAAAAATCCCTCCCTTCTTTTTTATTTCCCCCAGTTTAACTTTCGTTGCTTAGGAAAGGATTTAAGCCAAATTGGGAAAAAAAGCCACTTTTACTGGAATAAGAATGTCCCCAGTGGGGTTTATACCAGTATAACTGTGCTGGTATATATGGTAAAAACTGAAACTGTGAGTGTTATGTGCTAGGTTCATAACCTCTGATCACAAACAAGTAACCTTTTTAGTCTCCAGTGTCGCAAATAAGCAGAGATGGCCCTTTGCATTTGACTGGGGTTCTGCAAATAATAAAGCCACTATTAGAAATACGAACGATGTGCAAACCTGGATTTATGCTGAAGACTCTTGAGAATAATTCGAGTGCTTCAGCCAACAACAGAACTAATTTAAGGTACTTTTGGAGATACACACATATGGATCACATAGTAGGAGCATACCTTTCTGAATCACATAGCATATTTTAAATTACTGGCTCCACAGCTAAAGATAAATTTAATCAATTTTGTTAATTCAAGGTGCCTCATTCCTATAATTTTCTTTCTTGATGGTACACTGATAATTCCTAACTGGGAATATCATTTTCTCAGGCACATGT
The DNA here is from genome assembly GCA_003942145.1 of Platysternon megacephalum. Taxonomy (NCBI): domain Eukaryota; kingdom Metazoa; phylum Chordata; order Testudines; family Platysternidae; genus Platysternon; species Platysternon megacephalum. The sequence continues at coordinate 3,751,990 of QXTE01000139.1, forward strand.
ATGTTTCTGCTAAAAGAGCAGAATCTCACCATATTCTTACTTAGTCTGGATTGCAACATCACGCAGCAAGGGTTTCAGCAAGTGTCAGACACATATGTGATTTTTGGCTATATGTGCTAAATTACCTACACCACACCACCACCCTGCTAGGTTATGGCAAGCAGCAGTCGCTATGTCACAACACCCTCCCCAAAAAATCTTGCATATAACATGCCTAATTTTCACTCACACGTGCCCCCCAAAATACTGTAATCCCTTACCAGACTCTGCATTCTGTAATCCCTTACCACATTCTGTAATTGGAATTTCCACTCCACTATGCTCACAACTATGGTACTTTAAAGCAACTAAAAGAAAAATGTAACAATTTTGTTTATCCCATAAATCTGACAACAGTGATAAAATTAAATGAAATTAGAAGTCAAGTGTGTCTTAATTTAGTCATACTTTGAGGTACTTCTTTTTTTAAGTTCTTAATAAGTTCTTAAGCAGCATTTTTCTTACTTTACCTGTCTGAACATTTCAATTATTAGCAATGGAAACATTTTTGTCTGTTTTTGTGTGTATGGTGAAATCAACATTTACCATTTACCGATAAAAATCTAATTCTTCAAAGCATAATTATAACCAGACAACTCCCTTATCCTACATTTGCAGATCTAGAAGTGCAAGGTAAGGCCAGTATTGCCTTAAGACAGAAATTTTCTTTTTCTCGCAGTATAATCTAGTTTACTATTTTGGTTAGGATTTCTCCCGTCACAAATGATGATGATGGGGTTACCTGGAGATTTATCACTTCTTTGCGGGCAGCCTCAGGTCAGTCATGCCTGATTTTCCACTACTGTTAAGCCTTTTAATGAAAGATTAATCACCAGTTATGGTAGTTCTTTGAGTGTATTGCCTCTGCATATTCACACTTGTGCGATGGGCACCTCGCACAGCTGAGCTTTATGGATACTTTCTAGAAAGCAGTATCCAATAGGCACTGCGTAAGCTCTCTTTCACAGCACTGAGTATCAGGAGGTGAGGTTATAAAAAGGCTATGCTGTCCTCCTAAATGTGGCAGTTGCTTCCTGTAAACCCTAGAATTCTAAATGTAGAACCTGTAGTATGTAGAACTCTACATAGTTTCTGTTTGTGGAAATTGAGTAAGAAGCACAACCCCCATGTAAGGGAGCTGAGCAATTAGGATCACACATGGCTTGCAAGACAACCTTCACAAAGAGAGCATCAGAACTAGTTGTTAAGGTCAAGAGACTAGTGTATGAGAGTGTAAACAAAGGACTCTAGATAGCCGTCAAATATTTCTAGACTGGCAACACTATGTTTGAAAACTATCAAAAGTGCCTTATTCCCTGTTATAGTGATATTAGACAGACAGTGGGTGGGAGATATTCTCCTTACAAGAGTTACAAACATTTTGCAGCCTGGAATACATTGAAAAGTTTTGTTAACATAGCTGTGTTGGTTAGAAGTGTGAAAAACAAACAAACATAGCTATGCCACCACAGCCTTCATGCCAGTGCAGCTTATTTTGTTCAAAGGTATAAACTATATTGTCAAAAGCACTCTTTTGCTGACACAAGGTACAACTCCACTCAAAGGATTTGCCGCTATAGCTATACCATATACCTATTGAAGCTCTAGGAATGGGTGGTGTAGGCCAGCCCATTAATAAATGCCACCCACCCCTCGGCTTAAGTGGAAGAGCCACTGGACCTAGGCATCATCTGATCATGGGGGACAACAAATGAAAAAACAGGGACGGAAGTGAAGGTCACAGGGATAAAATCAGGGATCCAGTAGAGAACACCAAACAGGACGCCAGACAGCGCCCACTGCTCCTTGAAAGCATCCAGGGAGCCAGTGGACTCAGCCCAACCATGACTTCAGGAGGGATGGGAAATAGTCCCCACAGTCGCAGAGCACCTCCCCCCTGTCCAGCTCCCTCCTCCTGGTATACCTATACCATATAACTGAACTAGCAAACCCTTTCTAGTGTGGATAAAGCCTGAATCATTTCCTAAACATTTTCATCTTATGTCATTATAAATTCTGGGCCTTTTGGCATCTAGGATACGGAATCTCTCTGCCTCTGGATTAAGGCTTCTGCAGTGCCAAAACAGGAAATGCTACATTCTGTCCAACAGCCTAGGTCTGGACATTAACTATTATATTAATACTATACTCCAGTAAAAGTTTGTTATTCATGATTTTGCTGTTTATCAGAAGTTAATATATTTGAATAACTAGTCAGCAAAATTTTGTGGAAATAAAATATTGAGGAAGGAGTATGAATAAGAAAAAAATTAAAATATTGCAGGCTATTTTAATTGAATACACAGACCCTTCGGGTACTTAAGAGAAAATAGGGTTTGCCACTGTGAAAATCTATGCTATGCACAGATACGTGTTGCATTGTGGCGACTCTTGTCTCTTTTATCTTGCCAATAATGGAATTGGAGCAGAAACTGAATTTTAAATGTTCTCCCATCCTTCAGCATGAAAGGTTCTATAGAAATATAAAATATTAGTATTAAACATCTTCATAAAGTTGTATGAAATGGAAACAAAATTATTTCTAAATGGTGATGAGAGCAATTTCTTATTTTAAAAGTGTAATTTTATCTCACAGGGGTAAAAATATACTTGTTCCCATGTATATTTACTGAATTCTTGTTAAGGATCCTGGTTGTGTGATAAAGATGTTTCTTACTGCTTGTAAAAAAAAAAAAAAAAAAATTAACTCACAGGGGAAAAGGCAAAGGTCTGCTCACCTTGAAGGTGTTCCTTCAGCACATCCTCATCCAATTAGAGCAAATGTCTGATCCTCACTTATCACTTAGCACCTCACAAGAAAATTCAGTCCTATCAACTAAAGTTCTGCTAACAACAATCACTCAATATAATTGTTTTACCAGGCTGGCCTCAGAACGTGGAGTAGAAGGGTCTGAGCCATTGCAGTTTCCACTTAACATCTGAATTGTTGTACAGACCCCAGTTCAGTTATGATTAGAACACAGTGCTTATGAACTGCAGGTAGACATAGACACTTGGGGATCTGTTAGTGTTTGCTGTCTGAAGGGCAATGGGCAGTGAGATTAAGGCTATGTCTATACTACAAAGATAAGTCGACCTATTTTAGGTCGACTTACAGCCACCGCATTAATTACTGCGGTAGCTGATATCCACACTACCCTCCTTCTATTGGTGGTTAGCATCCTCACCAAGAGTGCTTCCACCAACTGAAGAGGGGCGGTGTGGGGGACTGGGAGCCAGGGTTCTCAGCTCCACGCAGCTCCCCGGGGACTTCTCACCTCCAGCTGGGAGATCCATGCCTGGAGTCTGGCTGGCTGCCTGCCATTTTCCTGGTGGGGAGAGGGGAACCAGGACCCTGGGGGGACAGCAAGGCTCCCAGCGGGGCTTCTTGCTCTAGTGGAGCCGTGAAATTGACAATAATGACAGTCAAAAGTAAGGAACGCAGTTTCTACACCAAGGGTAGGCAACCTGTGGCACAGGTGCCGAAGGTGGCAAGCGAGCTGATTTTCAGTGGCACTCACACTGCCCGGCTCCTGGCCACCGGTCTGGGGGTCTCTGCATTTTAATTTAATTTTAAATGAAGCTTCTTAAACATTTTAACAACCTTATTTACTTTACATACAACAATAGTTTAGTTATATATTATAGACTTATAGAAAGAGACCTTCTAAAAACGTTAAAATGTATTACTGGCACGCGGAACCTTAAATTAGAGTGAATAAATGAAGACTTGGCACACCACTTCTGAAAGGTTGCTGACCCCTGTTCTACACCAAAATAAGCCCTATGCCTCTTGTTGAGGTGGTTTTATTATGTTGGCATAGCAGTGGAGTTACATCAGCAGGAGGAGCATTTCAGCATGTACACTTCCACTCTTTTGTCGACAAAATCTGACTTTTGTTGACAAAACTGTGTAGTGTAGACAAGGACTAAATAACAGTTCTTTTGCTCTGTATACAATTCAATGCTGTACAATGTTCAAAGGACAAAAATGGGTTGAATCCAAATGCTTGCTGCCTAGAGATTCTGGGCATATTTCTTTTACTACAACCCTTGCAAAAGGCCTCTAATCAACGTATTGTGGCATCCAAGCTTCCTGTTATCATGTATTTGATAATTTTTCACACTAAATAAGATTACACATTTATTTTACCCTTTGTCAATCATTCTGAGTGCACACAGGGCTAGTGTATGTTGTGCCTTTACAATGAGCAAAAAAAAAAAAAATGCTTCTCAATATGTGAACTTTCAAAACACTGCACTGGGTAAAAAGCACACAGCTGTCTTAACCACTTGAGTGCTAAGAATGCCCACTCAACCCAGAACCATCTGAATTAGGATGGGCATTTTATTTATTTATTTATTTTAAAGGAAAAAGAGAAGAATAAGATGTGAAGTATGCATCCTCGGGCTATATGAATGCCACTTTGCAGAGACTACACTGTAGGGGTCATTCAGAGAGTAAAAACATATTGCTGCTTTGATGGTGTTTAGAAGCAGGCTGCACACCATCAAAAATTGAGTATTTACTTTAAAGTAACATCAAACTGTATTTTGATACCTTGACATTCTTAACTTAGGTAGCGTAGCACATTTGATACCTATGTATTACAGGGGCTATGGAGCAAACAAAATTACTAAATAGCGAAAAACTTCAAAACAACATAAATTCTACGTTTAAAACAACAAATGTGGACAAGGATTATGACACTGAATAATTTAAGTAAAAAAAGTCACAATTAAAGATGGAAAGAACCATGTGTATGACATCTAAAACGGGCCACTCAGAAGGTTGTTAAGGGGAAAGGGAAGTAACTTTAAAGCTACCGTAATTCACCATCTAACACATCTGGCCCAAGGGATAAAATTTTACTGCAATGATCCAACTATGGATTATAGTAACAGAGTTGCAAAATCCTGAAAACAAGGAGTTTATAGTGGAAATGTTGACAAAAACTACATTAGAGCACAGCAAACTCAAACCTGTAAATACCTCTGGGAGATTTCAAGCACAGCACCTGAAATCATGGAGGCATTTGAATCAATGGGAGTTTTGCCGTTCACTTTAAATGGGCCAGAATTTCACCCAGAATCATTAAGATACCACTAAGTTGGACAGAGCAACAAGGAAAGCAAGGAAAGAGAAACTTGGAAAAAGATACACATAAATAAAATTTCCTTGAAAATGCAACATTTGAGAAACACTTTGAAGCTGTAAAATTTTTACAGTTTCTGTTTTTTTAAGTCTCCAGATACATCAAAAATCCTTTTTTAACTCAACAGCAAGGCTTTATATTTTTAATTCTTTTTTTTAAAGTCCAAGAATAGCAAAGATTAAGGTAATAAATTACATCATGCTGTCTTGACTGATTTCCACAGGTGGGGGGAGTTAAAGTTTCTGATTTAATGAATGATATATGAACGGGCATTAAATAGATTTTTTTAAAATATCAAACAATTTGCAACAAAAAAACTGTTTAAAATTAAAGCTGTAAGACAGAGACCAACAAAAAATGATATTGAACTATAAGCTGCCACTTTTTCTTAAATCTTTCTACTGTGCTTAAGTATTGCAGATCATATAGGATGTAAGATCATGCTTCCTTCTATAATTTCTGCAATACCTATGCGGAATGGAATGAGTTACAGATGAAGCACCATGCTTAACAGTGAATTATCTTGCTCTTGTTGGTTTGCATCACAATCCTGACAGTACACACGTATTTTTGTTGTTCCTTTTTTAGTTTTCTTCATATGCAAAACTTCAACAGGACATGTTGATAATGGTGCTATGTCCATGGTGCCATATAGATACATACTGCTTTGCTAGATGTTTACTAAGCAACTATCGGGCAGTGAAGGGGTTAATTTTTTAAAAAGTTTTAATACATTTGCTCTAACAAGTAAGAGTTGACCTGAAAGACTGTCTAACTACCTCTAACATGCCATATTAATAAAAACTTTTAAAATGTAGATGACATAAATATGTATTTAGGGAGTTTTAAGAACCATTAGTGACTACTGTTTATTGGTACAATATTTATCTACCCTCACAGAGATGTTTTGGGGATAAATTATTTATTAAAATACTTTGAGATCCTCAGATGAAAACCATAATTGAACTGCAAGAGATAGGCCCACGTTTAGATCCCTAACTAAATGTTCTTAACTTGGAAGTGGTTCAAATGTTCATTTCTATCTCCAATTTTAAACATTAGTACTGTTCCACTCTATATTAGCCTGAGCTTTCTGGGCAGTGCAGAGCTTAACTTCCTTCAAGGCTCTCAGTGAAGTTTGTTCAATGACTTATCCATCCACAATGACATATCCACTTACCTTTATAGCCATCTAAATTTCAAAAGTTCAAAAGTCCAAGGTAATTTTAAAAGTAATTGGAAATTATGGAACCTGTATGTGTTATGACAGAAGGCCAACTTTACCACAAGTACATAAACTATGTAGGACTAGTTGTTATTATTGTTAAGTTGTAAAATCCCTCGAAAAAAAAATGTTGTTCACAACATCACTAGTACAACCTTAACTATAGGGCCCAATGTGCGTTTTCTACTTTAGTGTTCAAGCACTAGTCTGGTAGAAGCAAACAGCAGAAATGTGTATTTACACTAATAATATCTTACATTTATACCCAGTAAAAGCTGTTTTATCCATCATGTTGGCGAAATGGGAGGTGCTGGTAAGTGAAAAATGCCGGTTAACTGAGAGGGAGGGAGTTTGGGTGTGGGAGGGGGTGGGGGCCACGGGCTCTGGGAGGGAGGTTGGGTGTGGGAGGGGGCGCTGGATCCGGAGGGTACTCACGTGGGTGGGTACTTACCTTGGGGGGGTCCCTGTAAGTGATGACCTATCCCGGCTGCTCCTAGGCGGAGCCGCGGTAGGTGGCTCTGTGCACTGCCCCCGCCTGCCCCGAGCGCTGGGTCCACAGCTCCCATTGGCCAGGAACAGGAAGAGGCAGAGGCAGTGCGCAGAGCCACCTGTCGCGCCTCTGCCTAGGACCAGTCTGGGCAAGTTACCGCTTACGGGGAGCCGCCCGAGGTGAGTGCCGCCCAGATCTGGCACCCCGCACCTCCTCTTGTGTCCCAAGCCTCCTCCCAGAGCCCATGCTCTGCACACACATGACACGCCCCAACCCCCTGCCAGTCCGGTGTCAACTGAACTATAAACCAGACTTTCAATGAAGATCAGAAATGGCGGTTTATAGAGCTTTCCAGTTGGTGAAGTGCCGGTTAAAACAGCTTTTACTGTAGTATTTTTCATCCCAAAGAATTCCAAGGCATTTTACAAAATTGACATATAAGTTTAATTTACATAGAGGTACTTTTTAGCCACCACTAAAGGTAAAAATACACCTCCAGGTAAAACCTGGATGCCATTGAATCTGCTCTTTTTCATTTGCTTTGTTATTCTCGTATCTTCTAAACATAAACAAAGTTAAAGGAAAAATGTGTACTCTGTACATTAGAGCCAGTTGTTCTTATGGGTAAATAATTAAGTACAAGTGAAACCTGTGAACAATTTTTTCTCTTCAAAAAATACCTACATATTAGGTTACACATTTTCATACATAAGTAAATTTAGCAGGCCTCAAGCAACACAATAGTTTAGAATGGAAAGTGAAGAATACATCATCTGACACCACAAGGGAAGGGCACATAGGAGCGGTGACGGGATCTCCCACACATTTACCAAGCCAGTCCTAGCCTGCTAAGCTTGTGAGATCTAACAACATGACAGCAGAAGTGCGGCAACTACAGTGAAGTGCACAGCAAAGTGGCAAACAAGATGCTCAAACCCTGGAAGCTGCCTGCTTTTCACCCAATAAACTTTTCTTTTCTGAATATGCCCATTAGGACCAAGAGAAAGAGCATGCCCAAAGGATAAAGGAAATAGGGAGCTCAAAATTGTAAAATCAAGCCAGCAGAAAATTGCTTCACAGCCAAATCTCAAAAAGTATCCCCCTGCCACCGCCATAACCAGCTACATTTAAGAATTTTTAGATATTAAAATGTGTCCAATAAGCAAACACAAATGACAGAAACAGCCTTTCTTTGCATTTAAAAAGCTGACCAAGAGCACCTTTTCTTGAAGATTTATTTTGTTATACTAAATATAAAATAGTAAGGGAAAGAGCAGGGGGAAAAAAGTATCTGAACTGAAGTCAAATAATGATTGGTGGGTGACTTTACTCAAATTTTTTTATCACTGATGTTGATCAGCTCGGAAAGTTCTATAACACAAACCAGACTCTTTGCTAGGAAGAACCTATAAACCCCCCCCCCCAACACCTTACTAAAAACTTCTTAAATAACAGACTAATAATAGCACAACTAAAAACCAACAACCAAACAAAAAGAACTATCATAAGGTGCCTGGTGCCTCCTCTCCTAGACAACATCTGATATGCAGAATTTTTCCCATTGCAATATTAATAAGATTTGCAAGCTCGGCACCAATATTTACACACACGCCCTCAGGTGTTGTCTAGAAACGGCATATCTGTACTATATGCCCAGATCTGACTGACAATATGAGAAATTCAAGTGATACTACTGAATCATTACCCTTTCCCTGCTCCACTATATGAACAATTAAAAGACTCTTGCAGAACTACAAACTTCAGAACTTGTAGCCAAGTAGTAACTTCAGTGCCACAAATCTCTGCTCACTTGAATTCTATATTGTGGAAAAGGCAAAAACCTTAAGAGTGAAGCCTGTCTTAAGGCTAAAGACAGGTTCACAAGAATGAGTCTGGAAAATCAATAAATTAGTAAAAAAAAGGAAAATTATTAAAAACAGTGGACTACTTGGTCTCTTTCTAACCACCCTGAAAAATTTCCCATCAAAATCCATCTAGCAAACACTCAAACATCACATATGTATAGCAGCAGAATATATCCAACTAGCCACTGTTTTGTGAAAGCTCATACAACTAAAAAAAAATACCCTCTCCCCTTCAGAATAAAATAAGCTGATAATTTTAATGAAGCCTGTCTGGACGTAAAAACCTGAATTTGGAAAGTTTCCCCTTCCCCACATGATCTTATTCACCAGACTAGGCTCTAGTTTAATCTTTAAAGAGATAGATTGTGTTTGCTTCCATTGCCACTTTAATCCTCAAGCACCTAATGAATGGAGTGAGTTTGGCAAGTAACTCAACACATTTGACCAGCCAGAAATGCTGCAGGGACAGCATTGGGAAAAGAGGAATTAGAATTAGCAATATAGGAAGGTGGGAAGGCAAAGTTCTGCATACTGCCCCACTGAGATGGACAATAAATTAAAAGTAGACAGATGATGTGAGTTATGCACAGCATTTGACTTTTGCTTACTCATTTATTTATACTCTCTAGCTTATTAAATATGGAATAGAGCACAGAGCTGCAACTCTGTTTTAGCATTAGTACTGAATACAGACACAAGTCAGTCTGAGTTGCTTTCTGTAACAGAGCAAGAGGTTGACTTCTTAAATGAAAAATAAAATATTTTTTTTGCTGTGTATAAATTTTATCTCCAATGTTCTGTTATACTGATGTGCAACACAAAGTGATCTACAGATAATTGAGCCTCCTATCCCTAGCTGGAGTGAAATACATCCTGTTTGCTTTAGAGAGAATTTACTGAAAAACACAGGTTAAAGAGTCACTTTTAAAAATAGTATTGTGAAAAAAAAAAAAGTCTCAATGTCTCCCGAGAAAACACCTTTTTTGGCAATGAAAGGCTGGTGTTATAGCAGGTACTATAGATTGTACAGGAAAAAAGTTATAGTCTCACTTTCCTCTAGGTTGCTGCCTGAGAAATGTACCATTACCAAAAGGAATGCAAGAGGTCTGCATTAATGAATCAAACCTTAAGAGAAAAAACAATTTGCAGAATAAATTGATATGTTTACTACATTTTATAACAAAAACAACAACAAGGCATTGTGTGTGCAGAAAATAAAGCAATCTGGGCAAGACAAATTGTATCAATGCTTGGAGTTAAGAAAATAATTATCCTGCAATTTAAACATTATTTTCTTCAAAACATTAGTAAATGGAAGATAAATGGGAACACAAACTCAAAATCATAACAAGAAATGTGGATCATAATAGAAAAGAAAGTGCACTGGCAAACCAGATCTATTGCAAGTCAAAATTGCATATCAGCATTTTCCCACAAATTATTTGACATTTGCAATATGTTAGTACAGGTGTAAAGTCAGCTTTAAACTGCTGTTGGCTCAGGCTTCAGCAGATGTATCAGGTATAACATTTTGAAACTTCTTGAATATATATGTTTGAATGTTCTGGGATAGAGCAGTTTAAAACAATACCTCATTTACTGCATTCTGCTTCAGTGATCACTATAGCAGAACTGACCTTTCTTTATTAAGTCCTGCATATGCTCATTCTTTACATGACATCCAAATGTATTCAAAATGATACAGAAGTATTAGATTCTTTATTATAAAACCCAGGATGTTCTTTATAGAAAAGTGGTTACTCAAGAGATTTTAGACCCATTAGACTTTTAAAATACGTAGGCATACAGGCTGTATAAAATGTATACTCCTAAATATTTGTGATTCTGCTCATAGAGTATCCTGCACACAGGTTTCTCTGCTAAGTTGATTTATATGGTTTGAGATTCTTTTGCATATATTACAGGAATGATGTCCATTTGCTGCTCTCTGCGGAAAGCCAGTGTTTTCAGCATCCTGGCACAATATGATTAATGTCATCTCCTCCCCCCTCCCCCCCCCGCCCTCGATGATGATTTTGAAGTAGATACAGCATAGAGAGAAAGAACAGCAGTAGCTCCTGAACAGTGCAACTAGATTACAATACAGAAGAAACACCACATTCATTTCAGAGGAATATTAGTGCGGTTTTTTGCATTACTGTAGCATTTCACATTGTGTGATACAAACAGCTGAACTGATTTGTTTACCGGTTTCAGGTTTATATTTGACACTGTAGATTTCTCAGTTTGTATACAAAGTTCATTTAAATAAAATAATTTCCCAAAAGACCTCCAGCACATCTAATACTTATGAGCTGAAATCTTGACCTATATTGATCATAGTGGTATGTTTTAACAGCTATAGTTTAAATAGTATTGGAGATCCAGTTGTCATGGTGGGTGAATATGCTTAGCTTTTCATCTCTGGAGACATGTTCAAGTGTAGCTGAGATCACAAGAGAAAACGGATTTAAAGGAATAATAATTCCTTGTATATGTTTGTAGTAATAAATCCACACATTCAGGCAACTGATTTGTAATACCAAAACAAAGCTTGTATCCATTTTGACACTACTGTAAATGTGATTTATATGTACTTTATGAGACAGTTTTATAACACATTGCTAGGTTTACAGTTTTCATGGCTTCTGTCTAATAAAGATTGCCAACTATCTGTTCTTTTTAGCAATAGAATATCTTACTTTTAGCTAGTGCATCATGCACAAAATTCCAGGGTTAATGGGACAGCATCTATTTTTAGAATGAGAAAGTATGTACTGATTCATAAGGGAATCAAGCATTACATTCTTAAATAATTCACCAGAGACCAATACTAAAACCTTATGTACCAACTCCCAACTACTGCCCATTGCCAAGACTACAATTCATGTTGGGAAATCCTAACTCTCAGTACCAAGAAGTGAAGCAGAATGGTAACTTTTTTGGAAACTTCAGGTTTGGAAAATTAACTGCATAAGAAAATGATATTTATGCCACATTTCCAAATGTCTACTACTGAAATTCATCTAAATAATAACTTGGAAAGAAGTTGAATGTGTCTATGTCCCCATAAGTGATTTGGTATCTGTAAGGATTTTGATCAGAACTTTTAACACCCACATTATGTACATCAAGAGTGAAATCCTTAAGGGTCACATATGGGCTATGTTGTTCGAGTGGAAGGTTTGAGTGGAAATGGAACCCATCTTTGTGGAACTGCAGCACTGCTTTCCTGAGGGTTCACCGGTCTGTGGGCTAATTAAGTAGCCACTGCTCCTACGACTAATTCAGGGATTTCCGAACACTCTCTGCAAAAGCACAGCACCAGTACCCCCTTCATGCCCACATATTTGGAACTGTCATGGAGACTACCTTCCCAGCACACAGTAAGAAGCCATCCAACTTTGCCTAGGACTTGTTTTGAAGTGGGAAGTATTAGGGATTTTGTGGCACAGAGGACCTGACCTGAGCATTTTGCAATAGGTGAATTTCATCCTGTAAGTAAATAGTGAAGGTGCATTACAAGCTGTATATTTTTAATTAAATTAATGATGTTGGTTCATTTCACTGTTTAGAAAAAACATACATTGTATGTATCTCAATTTGTATCATAATTCTAATATTTAATGGTGATGAATTGTAAGGGACATATGTAAATGATAATGCAACTGATGCATTTGTAATTGATGTGAAACAACATAATTAATTGTCTCAGAGTTCATCAATATATTATTCTACTAAACAAGGTACTTGAAGGTCCCACTTGAGTTTTAAATTTGATGTGAAGTCTTTATTTAAAGCATGACTTCCTCTGTGTGATATTGTCAATTATTTTTCAGCAACAAGAAATATTAGGTTTACTACTTTTATTCTTGTATTCCCAGGTGGCTCTAAATTAAAGCAACTGAATTGATTCATTTATTTGTATACAAAGCTAAAGTCTGTTGAGAGTTATTTTTAAAACAGGTATTTAAACAAACATAGTAAAGAGAAAACAAAAATTTTTTGAAGTGGCAAATTCAAATAAAAAAACGTTTTTAAAAGTTGCTAGAGTTTTTAAAAGGTAGAAAAAGGAAATAAAACATCACCTATCCTCTCCAATGTATGCAAACAGAAAATGAAAACTGTGACACAGTACCCTAAGGTGCTACTCGAAGGTCCCATGTTTCAAACCCTTACTAAATCATCTGGTCTACTGCTATGAAGACAACAGGACAACTCATGTGTCTGTCTGCAGATTGTGCTATAAGAATCAATTTATGTATCTGGCATGAGTTTATGTAAAATATATCAAATATGATCTCAATTCTTGGCTTTAATAATTGCATTCACTTCCATGGAGTTTATCTGTAAAGAATTTGGTCCTCTGTTTTTACGTATAATATGTTTAGACTGTACTCTCTAATTCAGATTAATTTACACTGTAAACTCTTTGGAGCAGGGGCCATATTTTGTTCTATGTTTTTTAAAGCACTGAGCACACGCTTGACACTTAATAGTAACTAAAAATGAAGAGGTTCTTTCTTCCCACACTCCTAATTGCTTTCAATGGGGAAAAAAATGCACCATCTCCTAAACTTTGCCCATCTTCCAATACCCACTGAGAGAAAACTTATTCTTCTGCTATTTCTATACTCAATGTCAAAGTCAGAGCTCAAGATGCATATAAAAGCTGGAGACAATGAACCCACCTGCTTCATGTCTTTTTCATTATTTAAGAGATAGGCTCCCAGTTTCAGTAGTTAAAATTTAGTTTTATTTAAAGTTTTATTTCATAGCAAACTTTCAAAAACTATCTAGATGAAACTTTAAGCAGACAGATTTCATACTTGTTTTTCAGTTTCAGTTATACCAATGTATCAGGGTCTTTTTCTTGACAGTCACAGCCAATGTTTAGTTATATTAGAAAAGAAAACCCAGGCTGAGACCACTAAGATTAAATTACACTTATCTATTTTAAATAATTTCCAGGAAATCAATGTTTGATTTGAAATGGAAATTCCAGTCTTTAATACTGTTAATATATTATCAGGTCCATGAAGAAATGCAGATTTTTTTAAACATATGCCGTAGTTGCATCTTTTAACTCTTATTGACATTGTTATTTTCAACAGTTCTAAACTATTTATAATCTATACAAGCATATTACTTTCTAATAAACCTCCACCGTACTATAAAATATCAATAAATCTTTAGGAAGACAGAAATGATATCATCAGGATTGAAAGAGAATGTTTGCTGATTTATATTTTTAGGTAAAAGGAAATTGAAGGGCTCAAAAGAACAATTCTGTCTGCATTCAAATGATCTATAAAAAGTTTTGGCTTAATTTATGCTGTGTGAAAGCCCTGAACTAGTTTTCAGTAACTTTATCCTTCAAAAGAGTTCCTAATATTAAAAAAAGACCTGCCTAATTAACTCCTAAAACAACCTCAAGTCCAACTTGCTTCTCCTAGTTCTTAGAAAAGTTTTAATGACTCAGATCAGGCATCTGAATACCAGCTGTCACCTTCCAATATCTTTCTTGCTTTTTAAGCGAGGCACTTTTGTGCTTTTCTCTTGTGCTCTGAGAAGGGCTTTGTTTGTAACAATTTGGCATCTCCATAATACTGTGGGTTTTTCCTTGCTGTTGTTTAAAGAATGGTAATCAAATGGAAAACTGAGTACTAGGCCAAAATTAATTGTCGCATGTTCACATTAAACAGTCTAGGCCAAAACTATGCAGGAAAATGTGCATCCTATCCACTACATACTGACTGCAAAAACCACAATTTTAGAAAGAGTCACTTAAAATATGAAAATGGGCTATACTCATTTTTAGCTTTTGTATGTCAACACTGTGTCTATAGTTATTTATCTATTTTTTTAAATTCTACAGTGCACTCTTGCTACATCTTAAATTAATTTCAGGTAAACATCCTGGTCATTTCAAAGATAGTATAAGAAATGCTAAAAGATAAGATGCTCACAGATCATTGGCCTACACACCACAGTAAATAAGAATGCCCACAGAGAGCTTGGTTAAAATTAGCTATGACATAACACAAGTAGTGGGAGAATATCTGGGAAGCTCCTTCCCAGACCAATTACCCAATAGGATATGTTCAATGTGGTTCATAAACAAACTACTGTAAAGGCTGGACAATCCATAAGAAGTCATCACCATCAGTCCTTTTCCTATGAAATTCAACTGCATCAGAAAAGGCCTCAGATTTCCCCTTTTCTTCCTACTATGGGGCACTGACCACAACCCAGAGCAGCAGAACAAAATAAAACAAAAACAAAAACCTAAGGAAAGGGTGGGTGGGTTGGAAAAAAGTCCAAGAAGAGCAATGTAAGCTGACCCCTTCCCCCACTTGTGGGGATCCCATCAGGCCAAAGAAGTGCCCATGCATTGACCAATCAAGACGCAGAGACTGGAACTAAGTGCCCTATCCCAGCCTCATCTGGCCAAGCCCTGCTCATGCACAAGGCTGTCAAGAAGGGGGCAATCCAAGCAAAACCTAGGGATGACTTTCCCCCACCAGTCCAACTAAATCCCACCTTTATCAGCCCCTCAAGAAACTGGGGCAGCACTAATGATTTGACTTACTGTACAAATATGCTGAAGCCCACTGATTAAGGTGCAATGCTTAAGTGTTATGCTAAGGCTTTGATCAAGGGATTGCAGATCCAAAACTGAGAGTTATTTGACAAGGGAGATAATACACTGGGCTGCATACAATCAGAGATGTGAAAAGGTCCAGTAAGGGAGCACAGTTATCTCAAACAGAAATACACCAGACATGCTTACTTCATGAATCCTCATCTCAACCTTTCAAGAGGATTTCTCTGGAAACAACAGTAAAACTAAAAGTAATATTTTAAAATGAATTCGATGAATATGTGCCAGAATACACAGAATGCAATTTCCATTTAATGATTACATATTGTACAGGATATTTGATGACTTAAATGTAAATGTGTTATCTATCTTCATGAGTGCAACAGATAAGTCTGGCACGATTATATGACTGTTAAGTTATCAATAGTTCTCAGCAGTGAAGATAATGCCATTTTGAACTTAACTCATCAATATTATATACTATGTTTAGACCATTCTTTTTTGTGTGTGTGTATTACTGTATTTTCTCACTTATTTTATCTCTTAATCCAAAAATAATTAACTGCAAATACATTCTCTACAAGGAATGTTGAAGAATAGCAACATAAAAATCATAAACTGTCATATTTCCTTCACTCCTTGAACAGACCAACATGAAAATAGGGTGTGCTTATGTTACAATTCTTGCATTTGGTAAAAACCAATGAAGGAAAACAGCATTTATTTGTGTAAATATAATTCTCATTACGTTTTTTTTTCTTGAGGCCATGGAATCAGACTTCTGTGTATTATGCACAACTCCTCCCAATTTTAAGCTGAAGAAATCATATGTGAGAAAATACACCCCTCTCTCCCGTCATCATTTAGGCAATATTCATGTCATAAATTACACAAGCATGTGACAATTAAATGTATCACATCCCTATGGCTGTATCAGCTTCTCTGTACTCACTAATCTATATCATCAGACTTACTCTAACATTTCAAAATCCTGAGAAACTTCAAAAATATCATGGCTTTGAAACCCAATATTTTGCAACCCTTCAGACTAGAAATGGGAGTTTGTCCCACTGGGCAGAGGAGCATGACAGATTCTCGCACACTAACTAGTCCCCAGCATGTGCAGCTTCCCTGGAAAGTTCCTGAAATATTAGGCTTTGAATTAATTATTTTTAGGTTTAAAAATGCTATTTTAGATCATTTTAGAAGAATATTACATTAATTTTTTTTTCTTTCTTTCCTTCACATTCCTGCACAGCTGGACTAATGGTAACTAAGTTGTGATGCTAGCGGACTAGGCGCCAGCTCATGCCAAAGTCCCATGTCTCTCCTGATAAATGCATAGCTTGAACCAGTCTGGCTCACCTGTGTGTCAGTATTTTTGAAATAGATACTAGAATTATAAGAATGTGTTTATGGAATGCTTATGAGTTGCTGCATGCATTAATTTCACTTTTAACATCTGTATCCCATAATGTAAGGTAATACTTGAGCATTTATATTGTGAGCCTCTATGACTGTGTAAATCACCACACGAGAGAGACATTAACTAGTGCTGCTCTCCAACAGAAGGTGTTACGTCCTGGCCAACAAGGAAGGCCCATCAATCCCAGACAGACTACTGTGGAACATTAAGGAGGACAAAAGATTTTGCTGCTCTCCTCTTCCTCACCATTAAGGTGAGTAATGCAAGTGGATTCCTCCCATCAGCTGAGTTTGCAGCCCATAGCACATGGGAGGAAGGGAAAAACCTTAACAAAAAGGAAGTGAATCTCTATGCTGCTTGGACTCTGGGGGTAAAGGTTTCTAGGCATACGCAAGGGATCTTCAACTATTTAGCCTGGGTTAAAAGCTTGCTTGTTATAGAAGCTTCTATTACCTTTTGCAACTTAAGCTTGTAACTGATATTTGTATATATTTTTACCTGCTTTTAACTTTGTAAATAAGTCTTGTTTCCTTTTACTATTTAATAAATCTTTAGATAGTTTATTATAGGATTGGCTACAAGCATTTTTGTAGGTGTGATCTAAATGCAAATGACCTGGGGTAAGTGACTGGTCCTTTGGGACAGGGAGTAATCTGAATAATGCTGTGATTCTTGGTGTATCTATCTATTATAAAAGAAGGCTCACCTGGGTGGCAAGACAGATCAGAGTACCCAAGGGGACTGTCTTTGACTCCATGTTAAGGCTGTCATAGTGCCTGAGGAGTTTAAACTTGATAATTGGTTGGTGAAGTCTAAGTATAGAACTCACAACC
This sequence comes from Platysternon megacephalum, assembly GCA_003942145.1. NCBI lineage: Eukaryota > Metazoa > Chordata > Testudines > Platysternidae > Platysternon > Platysternon megacephalum. The sequence goes on from QXTE01000139.1 coordinate 3,769,628, forward strand.
AGTTTGTGCCCTGGTTCTTAACAGTCCTCCCTGAGGCTGGTACTCAGGCTCTTGAGGTACTGCAGGACAGCTTGCCTTAAGACAGGTACCAAAATCACCTGGCTTTCCAGAGGAAGAAATACTAGAAATAACCCAGAATTATTAAAGCCTCTCTAACATATTCCTAAAATAGTTTTTCTGCAACTTTCATGGTAGATACAAAATATGTGGCAGTGTGGGGTAGTATAAAGATGTTATTGGCATGAATGAAAGGATAGTTTGTGTAATTCACTCCTGGCTTTGCCACTCATGAGTAATGTGCCAAACCTAAACTCATGTTTATAAAGCCTTTATGGCCACACCAAACCAACACATATTCTGTATGTGTGATTATATATGTATGTATACACACACTGCCTTGTGATGAGGATTCTTCTCCAAGATTGTGTCAAAGGGTAAGGCACTGTAATGTACCCATTCTATTTAAATAAGTACCTTCAGGGTGAAAACCACCAGGATATCTCAGTAACAAATTTAATACATTAAAAAGACCTAGTAATTTAATATAAAAGAATACACCGTGTCGTTAATAGAAAACTTGTTAAAATGCATACATGTTGCAATTTGGAACCAGAATCTTCTCTCATTTAAATGAATAGGACTTGCAGGAAAAACCTGCAACTTTGTGACACAACATCATGTTGTAAAAGTATATAATGGGTATGGCCTTCACTCTACAGTTAACCCAGGCTCTTATCGGGCTTTTAGCCCAATCTGCCCACTGTCCACACACAAGCCTCTAACCTGGATTTGGGGATGCTGGATGCCTCAGCTACCTTACCTTACCAAGGCTGGGGGGTATAGGTTCGAACCCAGATTCCACTTCAACTTTGCAGTGAGGACACAGGCAAAAATTATTCGAGTGCTGATAGTTTTTCAATGCTTTTCCCACATCCCCTCCCCAAAGGGCAGACAAGTTCCCCATAATTAACAGGGAAAGAATTCTCAAGCATCTCTCGGCACAAAGAACTATGAGACATGCCCCTAGACACACATGGGCCAGTGCAAAAACAGTGAGGACACTGTAATGTGGGTAGAGCTTTGTTGCAGGGACACTCACACGTCAGCTAGGCTAAACCAGGTGCTCAGAATCAGTTGCCTCGGTTAACTGTGCAGTGAAGATATATCCAATGTCACAACATATACAACTGAGGGTTTCTGACCACTTATGGTCACTGAAAAAATCTATGGCACATTTGAGCAGGGGTTAAATCTCAATGTCATAACCAGATTTGGTCTTTGCCTATCTAAATTACTTGGTAACTTCACTGCCCCCCTACCATCCCTATCTCAGTGAGGACACTATTTGAAATGACAAACAGAGGAGGGACAATCCTGGGAATCCTGAGAGGAGTAGAGGAAAGCAAGGCCAGGCTTGGCTACTCTAGGACCTCCTCCCCTCCCAAACTGTATGTGAAAATTATGCCTGTGTGTGTGTGTCTGTCTGTGGCCAGAGTCTGAGGGAAGGGAATGTAACTGAGGAATTTGAGAGTCAGGATTTAGCAGGAATTTGGATTGGATTACCTGGCTGTGGCTGGCATCGAATGTGGTTTGATCTGAAATGCTTGATGGAGAAGTGTCAACTGTGCTGATGTGGATCAGGGCTGAAGAAGTAGGAACTGAAATTCACCAGAGTCTTTTCTGCATACACTGGTGGCACAGTGTTCATACACAGGAAAATCAGATATAATGCTCCGGGACTTTACAGGGAAGGTGGGAATTATCAGACACAGGGACAGATATGTGGTTGGGAGAACTTAAGAGACTGGACTGATGGGAGGCAGATACCAGGCAGTGGAGAGGAGGCTGTAGCCAAGCTATTTGCTGGCACCTCCCATGGCCAATGTGTGGGAGACGCTCAAATGGGCAAGCTCACAGAGATAAACATGAACCCTGGAAGATAACAGGTGGACCCTATTACCCCTAGATGAAGAAGTCTTAAATCTTCATAGACTGAAGTATCCTTCGCAGGTATCCTCATCCCTCTTCACACAGAGGGAGATGACTGGAGAGGATTCAGAGAGATGTTGAATCCTAGGGGTTAGGCTTAAGGGGGCCATCCTTGAATATTGTATGTTTGGCATGGAGGTGATTTAACAACGCACTGGAATGAAATAAATGGATAGTCTTTTTTGGGGCAGGTTAGCCCTCTCCCCCAAATAAAGATAGAAGTGTAAAGCTAATAAAGTTGTAGTCTTCTGCAATCCAACCCTGTATCTGTGTTGTGTTTTCCTGAGTGTCTTGATTGTATGGTAAACATTGTTTTCACTTCCTCTCCTAAAAAAACTTTTATTATATTCACTACATTCCACACCAGAGGTGATGAGTGAAAGGGTTTCCTATTTATAATTCTGTCAAGTGCCTTGATCCTTGCAAAAAGGTGTCATATACATTAATAAAGATAATAAAAGGACATAATATGTGAGAGACTCTAGTTATCCCACTTTTGGATGTTTAATGTATTATCTTAAACTCTGAGTCTGTGCTTCTAACATACCAAAAGAAGCATTAAAAAATTACAATGGATAAAAAGAAAAATACAAAGTGTTTCCCTAAGCAGTTAATACATTAGTCTTTTACAGAACTTCTTTTGTACAGCTGAGTTGTTTTATGCTTACAATGCCTATTATCTTGTTGCAGCTGAGAAAATACTGATAAAAAACTGAAAATCAGAGGTAGCGATATTTACATTTGAACTGGGGCAGCATATTTATAAACTTGTTTCTGTCTAGTTCATCAGTTCTCCCCCCCCATCTCTTTTTAAAACTCTCTGCTGTCAAACTTGAGCCATGCCTGCTTTCTTTATAGTTGCAAAAAAAACAACAATCCCAAACCCCAGACTATGAATACAAACAGTTCAGCAAAGTTAAAGTACCACACAGCTTTTGCAAGTAAATAAGTACCTTTCTCTCAGAAGACAAACAGGTTCTGATTAAAATTTGTGTTTTGACAGCTCACGTCTTTTATCTGGTTTTGTTTGGTTCTTTAAATTGATGGCAGGGCACACAGTTGAGCTGGGAGTTGTGATTAAGAGGTCAGGCACTGAATTGAGTACCTTTTTTATCTATTTTTCTCAACTGGCACTTTAGTCTCCTAAGTTATTCATATCAGCAGGAGGCTATGGGTGAACACCACCCTCCAGTCACAAATATAGAGACAAGCTTCATTATCACCTATTGGTTGAAGTAAATAAACTCAATAGGAGTTCGGATAATCCAGGCATATATATTGCCTTTCAAACTCAATTACTGTTTTCGTTTTCTTCTTCTGAACCATCAATTCCGCTTTGAAAAGCTTAAAAAAATTAAAACACTTTTTAGAAAGGGAACCACTTTTGTCCTTACACAAAAGAGCAGCAAAAAAGGTACTCCCATGGACAGAGTCCGTTAAAAATCAGATTATTTCCACAGTGCTCTCCTATTATTCACCTGCCAGTAAAATATGTACTCTCATTGTCTCTGTCTGAATGCCTATTTTTAATCTGACTGAGGCTATATGGTCATTTTTGTATTTATTACTTAGTTCTTAAGGTTTTTTTTCTTCTTTTTTTTCTAAAGCATGTTTTTCTGTTCTCAAAAACTGGGCCACATGCCTCTGAGGAGAAAGTAGTGCATTATTTCATTCCCACCTTTTCTTCTTTTTTGGCATCTCTGAGGCCTGCTATGCCCAGAAGTGCTTCCACTCAAGCTGGACCATCAAATCAATTATCACAGCAGTCTGCTTCCTAAATATGAATGGCAATGAATGACAACAGGCAAGGCGAACTTTCAGCTTTGATTTGTCATTGGTAATGTAAATTTTGTTTTGTTTTATAGATGTTTGTTAGAGGCTGGCAATTTGGCCAAACTCTCCCCCTGCTGTCTGCAGCTGCATTGTGTCAGATCCTCTGATAAAAAGCTTTGCCTTTGCTGAGCCAAAGATGCAAGAGAAAAACAGTGCAGGGAACCATTATTGCTATAAAATCTCTTCCTATTGACCTCTTATCCCAATCATTATTACATCTGAAGAAGCACTGCAGCATAGCAAACATTAATTTGCACTACTTAAAATTCTTAACTGCTTCAGTATTAGAAGCCTCAATTTTTTGGGCTTAATGTTGAGCTTTTCACATCAAGTTCCTGGTTATGTGAAATAATTTAATTTTAAAAATGTCCTAGGTGCTTGAATCAGATAGTGAATGACATAACAAAACATACTGCCTTGGGCAAACTGTATTTAGCTTTCATAATACTATTTATGTGCACTAATCAGTCTATTGTGTGTGGGAACTACACAAGTATCAGTTTAACAAATTCACAGGGAGTTACATATGCTACTGTTAATGTTGCAATGTTGTCCTAAGGGGGTTATTATTTGTAGGCACTTTATTGATAAAGATACAGTACTTTAATTGCTCAATAATCATCATCCGGGAGAGGAGAGGGGAAACTCTGCAAAATCACAATCACAGTGTGCAAATAAAATCTTATTTCAATATGCCTATCCATGGAGTTCTTTGAATATATTTTTTTCTAGAGGCAGATTACTTTAGTTCTTTACATTGTTGTTTCTCAAGTTCTAATAGTGTAAATTTAGTTGGAATAGGAAATGAGAACTGTCATGCTAGTTCCTACATTCTGTAAAAACTGAACCAAGTGGCAGAGCTGCAGACCCTGCTCATTCCTAATTGCTGCCTATCGCACATAGGAGTGCTCTTTTACTGCAGCGCTTGCTCAGTCAATATCTCAATCTAACTTCCTGTCTAAAAAAGTAATTTTACCATATAGGTATAACACACAGAATACACGAATAAGCTGAATCTTAGTTCTTTATACATGGAGATAGTATAATTTTATCGTACATAAAAATTGATGTTTATATTTTATTTTCATTTGAATACTGGACCATATCCTGCAGTCTTTATCCAGGCAAAACTCACAATAAAAGTAAAAAGGGTGCTTTTGCTTAAGTAAGTTGGTCTATGGTGTTTAACAGCAAACTACATTATTTGTACAAAGAGCGTTCACATTTATGAAAATAAGGACATACTGATGGCAGTTTGTAAATTCACCATCTTAAATAAAGTGCAGCACGGTGTGGGGCTTTTTTTTTTTTAGAAGGATCTTAAACTTCTAGTCTCATGAGTACAAGAGAAGATGCTTTTAAAAAGAGAAAGTCATGAGTAAATCTAATGATATTTTCGAGAATTAGTTTCTCATCAGAAATCTCATAGCAAATTGTGAGAAATACTATCAGTGTGAAAACAGTAGACTTCTTCACTCTGGCATACTAAAAAGATGCATATTAATTTAAAGAGAATGAAATGGCTTGCTGTTATGATGAGAAACCACTACTTTGAAAGACTGCTACTTTTGGTTGCATTTGGAAATTAACTATGTTTCTACTCATTTATGCAATATTTTATTCAAAATACTCTTTACATAGTTACATTTCTTACTTCTTAAGTCTAAGAACTACAATTTCAAATTAGGTGATTTCAAGCATACCTATATGTCTGGGTGTAAATTAACACAAGCTTTAGCGTCAGCTAGAAAAAGGAAAGAGAGCTAATGCTAGGTAATGTATCAGAGATTAACAAACAAATTTACATAATCACACATTCAAAGACATAGTGCAGTCTGTCATGTTTTATTTGCCTCTCTTTAAAAATGATACAGTTTGACAAACAGTGTTTGGACCTCGTACAATAATTGTACATGAAATGCTGGTTTAAAATATTAAATGTTGGCCAATACAAGCCACATTGCAAACTGAATTTATTAACATGAATGTGCTATATATTTCAGTTGGAATTAGCATTGAGTTGTGACAATGCAAAAAGATTAATTCTGGTATAAAGTACACATGTATGAGAACTCAAATGCAAGTCAATGTAGGCAAATCTGATAACTGAGCCCACTAAAATCAGTAAAAGATCTCGTCACTTTCCCATCTGCTATCAGATTATATGCTGAAATCAAAATTGTGTCACCAAAGATACATTGATTATTATAATCTTAGACAAAGTACTGTTTTAACTATAATTAACTATATAATGTCAGAGTAAAAATTAGAAAATTTTCTTCTAAAACATCTTTTGATGTTCTCCTTATTTTATACCATTGGTTCAAAAACATGCTAACCCTATAGTGCATATTAAGAGGCTGAATTTTTATTTTCAGAAATACTTTTAGGAGAATAAATTACATAATACAGCAATATGAATGGAAGTGTTTCCAAATAATCAACCAGGAGATACATTCTGAAACCTTTGGAGTTAATTTACTTAATCAAATTCTGTTTTATGATTGATGCCAAAATATGTAATCTGGTGACCATACAGGAAAGATTGTGCTGCACTGAAATAATTCTAATTCTACAGCTAGTAATTTATTTCTGTGGGCATGGCTGAGAATACGAATTCTTTACTTATGTCCTTTTAATGTTCTTGCATTGCAGGTGAATTTTAGTGTTCTTACACAAGAGACTAATGGTACCATCTAGAGCTAGGCATAAAACAGCAAGCACTGTGCAAGCTGCCCCCATACAGTTCTGATAATAAATGCACTTTAATCCTGATTTGCTATTTTAGTACTCTCTCTCCCTGGAGTAGAGACTGCCAGTCATGCTCATACTGCATAGTATTGTAATCTTTTCATGTAAAGACAGATTACCTCAGATTTTAAAACGGGGAATTCTGCACCTAAAGAAACTTTTCACGTAACACTCAGGATCCAGGCACCACAAGGGGAGAACAGGGGGTCTGAACACCAAAGAATAAGCAACTGAATCAACAGGTTATGCATACAATGTTATTGTGTATAAAATATGTCAAGTAAGGTATTTTATAAAAGCTTGTCATGTTCTGAACGTGATGGTCATTATGAAATATGTATACAGACTCTGGTTATGAATTATGTAGATATAAAACTATGCTCACAGTTTGTGCTGCAACATTCAGCTGCACCTCACAACAGGTGGCCAGCGAGGCAGAGTGGGACTAACCCCCCAAATAGCTCCAAGCACCTAGCATTGTACCACCCAGGAAAAGACAAGTGAGAACCATGGAAATGAATGGAATAATATTATCCTGGAATGAGATGGAGTATAGTTCTCAAGAAATACCTCTTCTAGGCCTATACCTGGGAGCTTCCTGGATTATTTATTAGTTTGCTGGGATGGTACATAAACTACTCTGGCAACAGATTTAGTATGTCCCATCTGATTTTCTACTGTTTGATATATGATCAAACTGGGCAAGACCATAGCTTATGTTAGCACTTGGTCTGTCCAGTGAGCTGTAGCATGAAGTCCAGTTAGGCACCAGTAATAAGGCAATATTCCTGCCTTTCCATTAGTAGTAACATTTAACATATATTGCACGAATGAGAGAACTTGGCTTCTCAGCAGGGCTTCAGAAACTGTCTCCTGTTTAAAAGGTGTTGAAATTAGCCCCAAACGAAAACTCAGCAGCCACATTACAAGCACCATAAATCTGGTAACTTTTCACTGGACTCAAGCCTTTACCCAAAATTCAGTACTGGTTTCCTTCTCCTCATGATATTCAAACATGTGATTGTGGAAAATGGAAGGCTGGGGAGTGAAAGACAGAACTCTTGCCAGTTCATTTAGTACTGAGTCAAAGCCAAATTTGTGCTGTAAAAGAAAGATTTGACAATATCCCTAATGAATATCCTACCCAAGTCAAACGCTCAGATAATTTTCTGTTGGGTGAGAGAGAGCTTAGATGTGTGGGTCATTCCACTGTTCACACCTCTGGGACCAACTGGAAGATCATGGAGCCTCTATAGTGTGCTGAAACTGCAGTTGCACCACGCTTGCTGGAGGCAAACCTGGAACAGATTTGACAAAGATCAGAAGACTGCTCTGTATGTGAGATCACCTAAGAGGGCCTGAAAGTTGGAATTTTCCAGGTAGGAAGTGGAGTGTCTGCAGGTGTAGAGGCCCTTGTAATAGATCGTCTCATGAAGGAGTAGTAAAGTAGATTCCCAAAGTGATGCAGCGTCCACTGTCCCTAATAAGCACCTGTTCTATGGAGAATATCTAGCAGAACATTCTGTAGACATATGTCTGGAAAAGCAGAAGTAGTCTGAAGCCAGGTCTAAACTACAATGTTTTGCTGGCTTAGCTATGTTGGTCAGGGATGTGATTTGTGACTGAAATAGCTCTGCCAGCAAAAACTCTTAAAGTGGTGGATGCAACTATAACAGTAAAACTGTGCTTTTGTTGGTATAGCTTGTTTCACACTAGGGGGCTGGAATAAATTATGCCAGCAAAAGCACAGTTGTGCTTTCAGATCCTCAGCAAGAGTTTCCATAGTTGACTTTTTGCCAGCCGATGGAGTTCAGGTATGCAAATGCAGGCTCCTCCATGAGGGAAAAAAATCCATGATGCAAGTAGAACTGGTAGCAAATAAAGAATCACAGTGTTGTGGAATGGAGGACATTCTCCATGGCTAGCCAACGCAAGCATCAGGTGAAAAAAAAATCCCTCAATAGGGAAAGATAATCTCCATTTATATGGCGCTCCAGTTGCTATCTTGGTGTGTGCTTCTGTCCAGTTAGTATTATTTAGAGAGTAAGGTTATAACTCATGCACAAAACATAATGTGGCTTTATTCTCGAACTTTGACATTAACGTCTACTGGACATTAGAATTGGACCAAGCTCATTTTCAATTCTGGTGCCTTTATTTAATCTTACCATTATGTGTATGTATTAAAAATGGATCTCCTCATTTCTACACTGAATTTTAACATTAATCTTATGTCTATGCACAGAGCACTGCAAATCCACAGATATCCGCTTTATATGTGCGGACCGTTTTTGTGGCTCAGATGTGGATACAAATTTTGTATCCGCGCAGGGCTTTATCTATCCAAAGGGCTATTCAATGCAACCAATAATAATACTAATTATTTATGCTGTCCAGTTTCCCTCCATGAGTGATGAGTAATACTCCTCAGGCTGAGAATACCAGCATGGCTTGGAGGAAGAATGGCCTCAAACAGGGCACCTTGATACCCTCTTTCTTGGAGACAGAGAGTTTCACCTGAGCAAGCGTGCTTCCCCTGTCAGCTCAGTGACTGAAGAGCACAAATCCTGGTTTCAACTCCTAACATCCATCAACTGGCACTGACACTAAGACAGTCTTTTTGTAAACAACTGATTGATTTAAACACATTCTTTCGCATGCCCGGAGCAACAACACACATTTAGAAACAACTCATCCCTTTCTTTTCAAATAAAAACAATATCCACAGATGCCCTGGATTAAAATGGAATCAAAGAAACCGTATTCAGCTAAAAAAGTGCAAATTCCTGTCTTATGAAGGCAGTTTCTAAGACTGTCCTTTGCATTATGCAGTATTATGAAAATGCAGTATGTTATATAGCAGGGCTTATTTGTCACAGAAGCTACTAGCAGTGAGTTACTTTTATGGAGCAAGGTTAAATTTACATATTCTTGAATATACAGCCAGAAGAGACATAATTTACATTAATTAAATTTGTTATGTTTGGGTGCTTTTTTTGCCATGGAAATAAAACCACACAAGGAGATGCAGGTTGCAGCAGCATTTATAATTCACTGACAATTTCCTATTATATGAATGAAGGAAATAAATAAAAATAAAAGGAACCTTTTGGAATGTTTTCTTCAGCCCTGCCCACTTTCGTTATGCCAGTTGTGAATTATGCTTCATAAGATAAATAACTAGTCATGAGTGAAAAGATGTGATGCTCCAGAGCACATCTTCAGGCCTGATGGGCTGACTACCTGTCAGACAATGTTGAAACTAGGATTATGCCTTGAAAAGCTGACAAACCACTGATTTGTATCTCTAAATCAAACCTACTATATTTAGCTCAACTCAGTCAACTATAATTAATTAGCCCACAATTAAAATAACTTCTTACTGAATGTTTTTAACAGATTAAATTAGTAGAGTGTATATTATATATCCTAACTCTAAACTTTAAGGATATATATATATATAAAATATATATATAAAAATAACAGCTTGCCTTCATTATTTCAAAGGTTTTCCCTCCTGGAAGCATGAAAACAACAATTCATCACCTGATATATTTTAGTGATTTAAAAACAAAAATAGAAAGACAGATATTCCATTTTTAAACATATCTTCAATTTAAAATAGTGGGTTTCTTCATTTAGATTGATATGTAGGGCCAGATGCTCCCACACATAGATCTCTTACTGATGCTAACAGGTAATGTGTGTGAGAAACAACTGGCATATAATACCCCTCATTGACATAGTAAAAAGAAAAGGTAGGTATGTTCTCTCTCTCTCTCTCACACACACACACACACACACACACACACACCGTAAAGAGTGTTTAAGGGGGAGCACAAATTCTCTTTCTTTGCTAAAACAGAGGGATAATTGTCCCTTTTTTCCTCTCATGAGCTTCCCCCAAAACCCACCTCCTCTTTCCTGGCTTGTGAAAGAAGCACTCATGAGACAGAAGAATATGAAGTAGGAGCAGCAGGAGGAGCTCGTTTCTGACTGGGCACATGAAGCTTCAAATCCCTTTCTGCCAATAGACTGAACACAGGGAACCTGATAGGAGAAAAACAATTATCTAGGTCCCCTCTCTGCCTCCTTTCCTCTATAGGAAGATTTTTTTCCCTCTCTCTCAAAGGGGGCAAGGAGAGAAAGAGAAAGAGCCTACTGCCTCCAGCTCCCCCGGCCCTTCAGAAGAAAAGGGAGTCTCTGCTAAAACCAAGGAGAAATAGAATGGCTTTCAGTTCCTCCTCTCTTCTCCTGGCACTCCATAAGTGTGTGTGAGTGACGTGGGATTTGGGGAGGTCGTTGGGAGCACAAGATTTACTCCACTACATTCTGCTTGCTTGCAGACCACATTCTGCTTGCTTGCAGACATTTACTCCTTTCAGACAGCTATAGTCCCTTGTCCCCATTTTTCTCCTGCGCCATGTACCATCACTCAAGATGATGTCATGTCACTTTACCACACCATATAAGTATCTGCAGTGACATACATTCACTAAAATTGATGAGCTCATTCTCCTGTTTTGACTTAATTAAACCAGTGCTCTCAATATTTCAGTTTCTGATGTCATCATCTTTGTGGAACACTAGCTGTTACTTTTATTTGCAGCTAAGGAGACTGAAATTTTCTTAAAATAGAACTTTCATTGTTTAGCCTCATCTCAGTGACAATTTGGGTTATATAATTATTTCAAGTTTAATATCTCAGCTATTTCAAATCACTTCCACAAATTAAAAATCAAGTTACTGACAACATATTTGTGATATACAAATAAAGTTTTTAATCTGCGTATTTTAAGATTTTTCCTTTCCAGGCGCAGACTCTCCAGAGCACTTCTAATTTGCCTTTCTGGCAAAGCCACAAGCAAGAGCAAAGGTCCTGTGTTTCAACAAGAAATTTCCAGAACATTCTCACCATCTTATTTTATTGAATAGGATGGTGGAACCTAGAAAACATTTCTGAAGCAGTAGTTGTCTTTCTAAATAACAGCTAACTTCTGCCTTTGGATGCTAGCGTGGAGCTCTCAATGAAATTGATGAGAGCTGAACACAGGCATCTGAAGACAGAATATGACCTAAGTCTATCGCTCTTTCATAGATAGGTTTTGTAAGTTCCTGATTAGGATGTATCAAACCTGCTCTTCACACTGCTTAGTGAAGAACCATTTCTGTTAGTAAAAAAAAATTTGTTTCTCTCAAACTTTGCTAGTATTCTTCCTCTGGCCACCATACTTTTTTTGAATTTCAGGTCTCCAAGTTCTGACAATCAGATTTTAGAAGTCAGTTGTATGCTAATACGCAGTGAACTTTTCTGAGTCCCTTGTAGTCTAAAATGAAGGCCATACATGCACCCTGTTTGCAGATAGCGGTGTATAATTTATATTTTTATAGTTTTATACTGATATTTAAAGCTTTACAAATAGTTGCAAATTTCTGCCAAGAGCAAGACAGTTCTTGTCACAGTGGCAATACCTTGGCTACCAGCATTCTGCAGAAACATACTTTTCCCCAACGGTAAATTCTGCAGTGCATTGATAATACTCTGATTGCACCCATGTTAACCTTACCCAGTATTTGCAGCAATTTTGTGCACCTGCTGCATGGGATAAGTTTTCTGGTTTAAGTCAGTAATACAGTGTACAATTAGTAATACAGTATTATGTTTTGGGCATAGTCAGGTTTTGTATTGTATTTATTTACAGGAATTTCTAGAATGCTTTCTACATAACATAGGTGCACTTCTGAAGGTTACTCTAATTTTTAGCACACAGACATAGGAAAAACTGATCATAGGTAGTTTAGTGCCTGCCTTCAAGTCAAAGGTACAATGAAAGACTATCTAATACAGACATTTTCCTCAGGTAGGGCCTCAGTGCAAAAAAATTCCACATAAAAGATTCCTAAAAGATCTCTAAACATTAAAAAAGTGGGCACGGTCAGAAGTAACTTGGGAGTAGGACAAAGCCAAAAATAACATATATGCTATCCTAGAGAACAAAGTAGGCTGCTACAGGAAATGAATTATAAAAGTAAAGCTGCTCAGAGTAGCTTTAACTTACCAGCAAAAAAATCTGCACACTCACATCATTCCACCCCCATATGGCAAAAGATAAATGTTTCAGTGTATATTTAAGTACACAGGTGCCATCTGCAAATGTGTGGCCTTAATACCAGATGACAAGGTTGGCTACACATTCCCATAGGCCTCTTACTACAGATTCAGCCATATGTGTGGGTGTACAGTGTACCATGTCTTCCCAGTATCAATGAGGGTTTTTTTTCTTCTTCACTTTCCTCCAATAGGTGTTTCAGCCCATGACCAGTGCTATTTGGTTTACAACATTTTTTTTTTCTCATGGTGGGATGCATTCTGCTTTAGGCAGCTCAATATTGCAGCAATTTTTGCAGATTTTTGTTTGTTGAGCATCTTTCTGTGAATGGGGGAAACATAATTTCTCTGCAGGGCCTGCACTCCATTACATTGCTCTGCCTTCGAACGTTCTATCCTTTCAGCTGCCATTTCGAACAGCAGCAGTGTATAATATAGTTACAATAATATTACTAAAATTGCCTTTTAGCAACAGTTTAAGATAAAAATATTTCATCTATAGGGGAAATTGGTACTAAAAACTGTTTCTCTTTATTGAAGAAAATTTTTCAACTAGACTCTAATGATTTTTTACTCTGAGAATAAGTTTAAAACAAAATTTCTTTCCTTAATTTATTTAATCTCTGTCTGTTTGGCAGGTATATTACTTTTGCTGCTGTGATGCAAACATTGTTGCCCTCAATGAATAGGTGTTATTTCCGATGATATGGATGTCCGTTAGTATTAGGATCTATTTAATAAATATTCACTCTTCTAAAACAGGAATTTTAGATAATCTATTCCATTAAACATAAGTTTATTTTATTTCTATCCGTTAGGACAAGGATTGAACATTTCAGTCAGTGTCTTTTTCAAGATGTTTGTCCTAATGGATGACACTTAGAAATAAAATAGACTTATGCATAATGGAAGAGGCTGTCCAAATCACCCTTGCTTTGAAATGTGTTCATGCTCATGAGGAAAAGAACTTATGAAGTATCTGCAGAATATCTGACACAAACCAAAAGTTGGACACTAGTTATTTAACATCTTTAAAGGATGAAGCAAGCAGACTCTGCTTAGTTTAATTTGTTTGTAAGAGAACAAAACTGAGAAACTGGTTGAATTTAAAACTCTTGTTTGTACATCATACTACTAGAGTTTATATATCACTGACATTAAAGAATAAGCGTTTGGCTTCCTATTCAAACCAACATAAATTTCACCATACTTAATAAATAATCTTCTAAATAACCTAGTTATGGTTGAATCATATATCCAATTCTAGTTTACCTATTATCCATAATTCTTGCAGAATATACAAATGTATAACTTGATAATATAGGAGCTGTGATTGTAGGAAATGAATGATGCAATTCCTAAGGTTGGATTATTTCCCCTCCTCCTTTCGTGGGAAGAAAAAAACTACATTCCTGTCTTCTTGGGCTGACTGACAGCTCTTGTAGTCTGACCTAATGAACCTTTCAGCCCGAAAGCCTTCACACATCTCCTCGTAAGCAATGAACTGAAATGTTACCCTCGGCATTGTCTCTCAACCCCCCAGTGGTATGACTGTAGTGCCCAGGTACCAAAAACCACTGTAAACATTTGATGAAGGCTAATCCCTGCAGGAATGCTTTCGAGTTAATTTGGGGGGTGTGTGTGTGTGGATTTTTTCCCCAAAGATTCATTTGGAATTCGGCTCAAACAATAGTTTCTTTACTTAAATATGCAACAAATTTAACATAATAATCTGATATTTTATCCTATTTCAGTTGTGAAGTATCTTTTCTTTACCTCTTCTATTATTACTTTGTAGGGGGAAAAATCGAAAGCTTGGCAAACCATTATTTTAATATCTTCATTGATTTACAAGCATACAGCCACTTCCGTACAATTTTAGGTGAATAATTTGCAATTGCTTTAATCAAAAGGGCAATTACTTACCTATAAGCAGATTTCTCTAAAAGCACTATAAAGCTGTAGAATGAATACACACTCCTGAACAGGAGGCATCTTGTGCATGGCATCCAAAGACACATTCAAAGACAGTTAATTTTTTTTAAGGCATACAGTAAATTCTATATTTCATATCTGTTTTAAGGATAGCAATTTAAAATTGTGATATAAAACTTCCTGGGGGAGGTGGGAGAGGATGGGATAGTGTGTATATTGATTATACTAGTCTCACAGAATCCTACCTACAGGTTAGTAATTCTTCTCTCACTAAAAGATACTGTCTATGAATATTGGAAATGCCAGGTAGAAAGAGCTCTTTATACAGATTAATATAAATATAACAAAACATACCAGAGAACATCCTTCACAGCATAATCTAAAGAGCACTAAGCTTCATGTAAGCTCCTCAGAGCATAGACCATATCTTCTTGTATTTCTCTGTCAAATGCCATTCAAAACTCTGGCATCATAGAAATAATTAAAAAAACAATATTATGTTGCTATTAGGACTGCTACTATTATTAATAAATATATCAACATCCTACCTCTACCAGTATGAAAGAAAACTCATCCTATCTAAACCACCTGGGAAGAGACAGGATTCTTTTAATTACATTTGTGTGTGAGAGAGTGTATGTGTGAGAGACAAAGAGAACCAAGTTGTTTGAAGTAGTTATATTAGATGTATACACGGAACACAAAAGGGACAAACGTACACAGCACGGACACCTTAACATCCAAAGTTGGTGGGAAGAAATGTGAACTCATTTTGGGAACAATTTCTGAACTGCATCTACTCCAAACTTTGAGCATCTCAGCAGCATTATGTCGAGACAATAACACATATGAATATGAGAACTCCGTGTTTCAGCTTCACAAATTTTCACGGAGATACTGATATGAAATTACACTATAGAAGCTCTGATGACAGGGTCTTGACATGGCCCTTTCAAGGGTTCAACAATCCTAGTGCATAACAGTGAGTGACACAATCAAACAAAGATAACCATGCAAGTTCAGTCCAGTGGTCTTTATGCAATAATCTTTATGCAATAATCTGCTAGTAGGCACAATTTCTGCCTAACCTGATCAATGTTTTATGCCCTGAAGCATGCAGATTTATGTTCCTTATACTTTTTATCTTGTGTAAGGCCCTAATTCAGGAGAGTACTTAAGCACGTTAATTCCAATTAACTTCAATGGGAGTGAAGTACATATGTAAGCACCCTTCTGGAATAAGGATACTTTAATGAATTGGGACCTAATGTAATTGTGAATGTGATTGGGATCTAATGTGATTGAGGATTTTAATTGTACATGTAAATGTCTAACCCTTTTTTTTTAAATCATACCACACCCTTTGCTTCAATGATATTTTATGGCAGTGAGTTCCACAAGTTAATTATACATTGTGTAAAAATATCTGTTTTACATTTATTGTCTTTTAATTTAATTAAATCTCAGCTTGTTTTTCTATCATGAGAAAGGGTAAAAACAAACATTTTTGTCCTAGTCTATACAGAAAAGGTTTGCTGGTACAGCTATACTGGCAAACCCTCCTAGTGTAGAAGCAACTTATACAATAGGCAAAAGAGTTCTTTTGCTGGTATAGCTTATACCAGTTACCCAAAACAAAATAAGTTATGCTGGGGAAAGCACTTTTTTGCCAGTATAACTGCATTTGCACTAGGGCTTTGCCTGTATAGAAATGTCCTAAAAACATAAAATCACACACCTAACCAAGAATACTATACTAAAGTTTACACTGTAGACCTGGCCTTATTTACTTATACTATTTATAATTTTGTATCCCTTTAATGAAGGCCTTCTCTTATTTGTCCCCTCTCTAAACTAAACAGTCCTGATCTTTTCAATCTCTTCACATGAAAACTTCCCAGGCTTTTAATAATTTTGCTTCTTCAGTTCTGAACTTCTTCTATTGCTGCTATATTTTTTGAAATACAACGACCAGTATATTTTATTCGATTCTTTATACATCCCGGTTTATTTTTTGACTGCCTCTGCCCATCAAGAACAGACTTTCATTTAGCTCTCCACAATAATACTATTTGTCCTGTGTGAAAAAAGTTAATTTAGAACCCAATTATATATATGGGCTCTAAATATATATATAAATAAATACAAGTATTATATATCTATATATATAAATAAATAAAAGTATTCCTTTCAACATGCATTACTTTCCATTTGCCAGAGTGAATTTTATCTGCCACATATTGCCAATTTATCTAGTTTTGTTAGTGTCCTCAGAAGTTAACCACAGTCTTCTCTACACTTACTTAAATTAAATAATTTTGAATGATCTGAACATTTATCACCTCCAGATTTATCTCATTTTACAGATCATAAATATATATTAAAATAGGTAAGGAACTGCAGGGAATCCCCCATGACACCATGATGAAAACTGACCATTTATTCCTACCCTTGCTTGCAGATTCATAGCCAGTTTTGAAGCTATTTCAATGATTTACTTCATGCTCATGACTACTTAGTGTGGTTAAAAGTCTGTTTTGAAGGTCCAAATAAATTACATTATTTGGTTCTAGTTTTATCTACTATTTTGCTGACACACACGATGAATTCTAGATGTTATATAATTATAGTTAAAATGATCTTTAAGCTAATTTTCTTAGTGTGAAGTGTAACGACAGGTTCCTTGCCTGACTGACCCCCATATAAGGCCCCAAAATGATATGGCCCAAAAAAGTGTGTGTGTGCGGGCGGTTGAATAAATAAGCAAGATATTTCTGTTGTGTGGATTGGTGTTCAGCCCAAACACAGCCACAATAGCATTGCTAAACTCATTTTGTATTAGTACTCGGATAGGACTTCAGACAAAAGTCCCAGCAATTAACAGTTGAGAAGTGCATCATCTATTTATTCTTTCACTCCTTATAGATAAGCATTATTCCTGTTCAATACAACGCTAATTCACTCCAGTATGTTGACATTATTAAAAATTGCAACCTGAGCACAGAAAGCATAACGTATACATCCAACTTTCAAATTGTGAACAATGTCACATGATTTGCAGCCAAAAAATTCCACACATCAGTCTTAATGTATTGATATAAACAGTATTTTGCAAAATATAAGTTAAATGATAATTACAAAGCTCAGTGAACTGAATGAGAATTTTGATAGTCAGACAAATGCTCTTAAAGGGTCAATTAATTCATATGAACCACATAGCTGAGCTGAAAATTGATTCACTAGTCTAAACCACCAGCTTCTTCTTCCAGCTATTGGAACATGCGTATTGTCTCTCACAATAATTGTTTGGGGGAGAGGGGCGGAGAGAAGAAAGCTACTTCAGGAGCTATGAATAATCTCAGATACAATAATAACTCTGTGGGAATAGAAGCACTAGGGTACATAATACAGTTCAAACATCACTTGTTTGCACTCTGTAGTTCATGATACCCCTACGGGTTTGATATTTCCATATATATCACCCTTGTAAAGGTTCAGTTATAATTATCATGTTTATGTTCCTCATAACAGAATACCTTTGTTAAAAATATAATTTGAAATCCCTTTAGAAGCCAATAGCATAATTACGGTTAAAATATATCAACATTTATACAAACATTTTAAACAACAAGATGTTCAATGTGTACAATAAAGAATATATTAGCTATATAAGGAAAAACCTATAGGGAAAAGGCAATATCATAGACTGGGGGAAAAAAAACAAAAAACACAACCCAGCCATTTAAGCTTATTAGATCGGTATAGGAGACTGTAATAGGATTATGAGTTTTGGTTTAGCCTGTCCATCATTCCAAAATCCCCATAACTAAAGGGAATATCTTCATAGGGGTCTGAGTTTAACATTGAAGCTGCTTTATTTAATTCTTCCTATTATATAATGCTGAGTGCTAATTAGTTCCATCCACTTTCTTCAGGCATGTCAATAAGGTAGCTTTGAAGCCAACTTTCTCTGAATTATGAATTAACCAGTTTTGTAACAGCATAATTCATGCCAGCCAGTTAGCCAACTTAGCACACTTGCCTGTAATACAGCTGCAGTGTTATTGTAGCATGGCTGCAAGGAATTTGCTTTCTGTAAATCTGTGTCTTCTGCTACTTAAAACTAGGAAAATACATTATCGCTGCATTGTTATTATGCGCTTCTTGTTTTGATAGGACTAATGACAATTATTGAGATGAATGATGCTGTCACAGATCTCACGATTATTTTTACGATTTTATATACTTTAGAATGAGATGTCAAATACACACCCAGTCCCCTCAGGACAGTCTAAGAGCCCACAAAGCCAAAAATAAAAACGTACCCTGGTTTACATTCATACCAAAGTTTTCCTGATGCCACCCAGTCCCAGATATTTTCTCTCACTAATAAAAGCATTAAAATAAATATAATGGCATGACTTGTGTCTTTTGAAGGGAAGAGCAAAGCAACATTTGTAATTGATCCCCCCACACACTCTAAGTACAGTAAGATATTTCTGCCTTAGAGCTTTTTAATTTTCAAAGACCATTATTATCCTTTTAGCTGCTATTGTAATAGCAAGTCATATCAGTTTTAACTGCTCTAGAGGAGCCAGTGTTTATGCATTTCTTGTCAAAGCCTCTACCTCATCAGTCTCTTAAGCCTCCCTAAAATATTACCATGTCTTTTAACTACAGCAGAAGTGATGATATAGGGCAGGGGTCGGCAACCTCTGGCACGCGGCTCGCCAGGGTAAGCACCCTGGCGGGCCGGGCCAGTTTATTTACCTGCCGCGTCAGCAGGTTCGGCCGATCGCGGCTCCCACTGGCCGCGGTTCGCCGCTCCGGGCCAACGGGGGTGACGGGAAGCCGCGGCCAGCACATCCCTCGCCCGCGCCGCTTCCCGCTGCCCCCATTGGCCCGGAGCGGCGAACCGCNTATGCATTATTACTTTGCAGGATCTGGGACTAATGTAGGGAAGAACTGTCTGAAGGGCAGGGTACTTTCATTGACACTGTTGTTGACATATGCTGGCAACAACAGAACTACACGTACAATTAGGGTGACCAGATGTCCCGATTTTATAGGGACAGTCCCGATTTTTGGGTCTTTTCCTTATATAGGCTCCTATTACCCCCCACCCCCATCCTGACTTTTCACACTTCTTGTATGGTCACCCTATGTGCAATCTGGACAAGTCAAATATGAAAGTAAAGTACTATGGAGCGGTAAGAAGGAGAGAGAAAACTGAAGAACATTTGAGATTCATTTGTCTGTACACTGCCAAGATCATTCACAAGTGTAATCAGGAGCCTGGTCCTTTCCTGCAAGGGCCAAATATTCATATTTTGGGCATTGGGTGAACTGCTGGTTTAAAGCTTATATTTATATATATAACAAATGGCCAAATACCATATTCTGGTAAAACTCCTGCTGTCAGGAAGGATTACAGAATTTGTGCTTACTGAACCAAAACTCCTACCAAGCAAAGGCTGTATGATTTGGCCTACTACATATTTTCACACAGGCATATGGGTGAATGCACACCTGTGTCAATTCTTCAAATTATAACAAAATCCAAAAGCTTAAAATAATAATGGGTGTTCCTGAACTGAACCCAGAGCCATTATTTCATTCATAGGAAATATTTTTATGCTACATTTCTCCTAAATGTTCAAGGAAGTTTTTGTCCAGCTTCCAAACTGAATATATTACAACACAATTTTACAAGGCGTAAGTTAGTAGGAGATTGTGTAGATCACCTACACCAACATCTGAGTAAGTGATAGCAACATTTTTTCTAACGTGTCCTTTTACAACATTTGAGATTATTATACCCCATGATTGAACCTCCTTTTTTGGTGCGTCAGCCTTTAACGGTAATACTAGCTCCAATAAAAAAGCCATAACATAATCCTTAATACTTCTGTCACCTCTTTGGGGTGTTTTGGTGCTACGGCCAAGTCCAAACAACTGCACCTCTTCTCAGGGCGGTATGACCTAATGGTCCACGTCGAGGGTCAGGGGCTGCTCTTATATTCAGGGCAGCCTGGCTGAGTGGCCTAAGTTTGTGAGAGGAGCCCTATAGCTCAGGACAATATAGCACAATGGCCAGTGTCAGTGGCCTGTCCTTAGAGTCTGGGCAGTATGGCCTAGAGGCCAGAGCCAATAGGACGACCTTTCAACACAGGGAGGTACAGCTTAGAGGCCAGAGTGAATGGGGCTGCCCTTCTACACAGGGCAGCATGGCCTAGATGCTGGGGTCAACAGGGCTGCCCTTCTGGGCAGGGCGGCATGGCCTAGCGCCTTCTGTGCACTGTGCAGGGCAGCTTGCCTAGTTGCTGGAGTCAATAGGGCTGCTCTTCTGTGCAGTGCATTATGGGTAAGTGTCTAGGGTCAATAGGGCTGCCCTTTTGCTCAAGGCAGCATGGCCTAATGGCCAGAGTCAATAGGACTGTTCTTCTGTGCCAGACATTGTGGCTTAGTGGCCAAAAAGGGGGAGGGCCCACCACCCGAGGTGGATTGGCAGGCGGGATAGGAAGATCCGGGACCTCCCTACTTCATTCGGTCCCAGCTCAGGGCCCTATCAGTGGCGAGTGTATCCGCCACTGGGTCAGCGGAGATCCTTCTGAAACACTAATTCTATTCCCAGTTCCACAACTGGATGTCTGGTTCCCCTGGGCTACTTCCCACCCTATCTTCCTGCTCCATAATCCACAGGTCCTCTAGTTCTCCGGGGTGGTCAGCAGGTGAAGCTCCCAGCGACTCCTTCCCCTTGTGGGTGTCCACAGACAGCCAGGTATTGGCCTGGATCTCGGTGTGCCTGGCTTCTGCTGTTTGGGGCTCTGAGAGCTCCCAGGTGGGAGCCAGCAACGTACATCCTCTCTCCTCCGTGGTCAGCCCAGCCTGTGCTGAGCTGCTCCCTTTTATACTGTGGTTCCAATTGGAGAATGCCAGGTGAGGGGGCGTGGCTTCGTCAGTCCATGGTGTGGGGTTAACCTCTTCCTATCTATACCCTGACACAACCTTTCTGAGTGGATATCGCTCAAGACACATTGAACTATTACCAACTGAAATAATGTACATCTCGCTATGTTTTAAAATTTCATTAAAGTTTGAAACTTATGAAAGCCTCACAATTTTCATAATTAACTTTCTTCTGCAGTTTTTACATCAGACAAATGGAACATATATCAAATAGTCAACACTACTGCTCGCAGCTAAAGAAAAACTGATTTCTTATGTCAATGCGGTATTTATACAGAAAAAAAACAGAGAAATCCTCACTTAAAAATCAGCACATAACACTCATCTGAAATAATTTACATTTTTCTGAAGAAAATGTATACAAATGTTAGTATTCAGTGTACATGCCAAAATTAACATTAATGTGTTTCCTTGTGAATTAAAATAACTATATGCAATGGTTATGATGTTTGCTCCCTGAAAACTACAGACACAGAAGAAAGTGGCAAATTTCAAGGGATAATATTAAATTTACGTATCATATATACACTCAAACATTTCTCTGACCATTGTCAACCAACAATGCTCTTTGCTAAGCTGCTAGAAGTTTTGACACCTCAAGAATGGAAAGACTTTCCATTCATTTTTCTGATTATTAGAATTTTCAAGATAAAGGTGCAACAATCAAATGATAGCTTGTGGATAACTGGTTCAAAAATCACATTTCAGTAAAATCAACTGCAACAAAAGTTCTGGAACAGTCAGGGGTTTTCAGGACAAATTTTTTGGTGGCCTCAGAGTGCGGCCACCAACTCTTGCTGGTGGCTGCTCTCACACTTTTTGCTACAATACTTAATTAGCTTTAGGAAAAACAAAGAAATGTGCACATATACCTATCCAAATAATTGTAATTTATTTATTGCTAGCTACTAAGTCCGTTGTTAAAAGTGATATTAATAAACATACAAGTATCACTTTTCACAGAAGACTTATCCAGTCCTGCCTAGCCTGGGGACAAATTAAGCCCTGGATGGGAGGTCATGGGAGGCAGTGGGAAGCTGGAGCCCAAAGCCCTGGGGCCTGCCACGACACAGCTGAAGCCTAGGGATGGAGCCCAAAGCCCCTCAGCCAAAGCCTGCTGCCCTGAAATCTCAGGGCTGAAGCCCAAAGCCTGAGCCCCATTGCCCCTGGGAAGGTGGGGAATTCACTGGCTGCCTGCTCCTCCAGCACTGTGCCCCAGGTATCTCCGGAGGGGGCTAGGGCACAAACTCTGGCTGGCGGCCCCAGCATTCAATACCAAGGCGGTGCATTCAGCAACAGGAAGGGGAGAGGCCAATATATTGCCTCACCAATCACAGCCCAGGAGGCTGTGGCCGCAAGAAAAGCCCCTGCTTTCAATCTATCAATCTCAATTTATTTAAATTCTGGCATAGTGGGTTTTACCCTAAAGCAGTGGTCCCCAACCTTTTTCTTCTGGCGGGCGCCAAAAAAAACCAAAACAAAACCGAGCGCTGCCAGCGGGCGCCAAAACCCCCCCCCCCAAAAAAAAACCCCGAAGGCTGCCGGCGGAGCAAAAAAACAAACAAAAAACCCTGAGGGCTCCGCGGGCGCACTTACACCCCCCGGCAGGCGCAATGGCGCCCGCGGGCACCGCATTGGGGACCCCTGCCCTAAAGGCTAGTATGCTGGAACTGATATGATCATATGTACCAGTGTAGCATAAGAAACCTTGAAGGGTTAAAAACTCGCATTGATTCCAAGAACTTTTCAGCTGTCTGATAATAACAAACAATGTTCCATCTACTTAAATAAATAACTTCTGAATGTAGCCAGGTTTGATTATTTTTAAGTATTGTTTTGAAGTATTGTCACTACATCTGCCTTTAACTTAAGCATTTGCACCAATGTAAGTTCATGGTGTAAGGAAGTGTCACAGGGTGATTAGCCCTTAAGTGTAACATAGGGCCCTTTGCCTGTGCTTGATCAACATACCCCTCAAGTTAATTAATTAATTAGGCCCTATAGATGGCATCTGGTTTGAGTATGTTCCTAGCAAGGGAGTTTGTGGTGATTAATCTCAGGTGTGCAGGGGAAAAGGCAGAAGGAATAGAGAGAGCTAGGAGCTCACACCCAATTACTGTGAAGAACACAAAAATTGAGTGTAGGGTGTTTGCTTCCTTGCTTTGTTTCCTATTGGACACAGCGGGTATATAAAATATTTTTGTCCTTGAAATGCACAGCTGATGCATTTGCAGTACCAAAGTACATATGAAGCACCTTACCTTCCCCGACCCAGTCTTATGGAAGCCTAATCTTCTGTCCTGTCATTCTGGAACTTTGCACAATGTTTTATTGTACCAGCCTTTGACTCTTATGAGTTTGATTTAAGTACATGATAGCGGACTGTCCACACAATTACTTGTTTCATTAAAAATATTGCCAGCCTCAACAAGAAAAGATAACAAATATGTTAAACAAATTTGGCCATCAACTAACAATGATTTGCAACATGACTACATCTAGGTTCTCAGCCCAGCCACCCACTGCCTGGGTCCTGCTCCCCTCACTTCTGCTGTGATCTAACTGACCTCAGCCACTCACCCATTCATTTCATTCATCTACCCAGACACTCATTGAAAGACCTACTATGATGTAAGGTTCTGAGAAGGGATGCGGGGGTGTGTCAATAGGAGTGCTTGGATAGTGAGCTGTTGAGGTCTGTCAATCCTGTCCTAGATTGCCCAGCACCTTCACCATCTCAACGTCAACCTCTGTGCAGGTCAATTTCCCTCTTACCAAGGAGAAAGGAATATTCCTTATAAAGATAGAGGCACACCAGAAAGATCAGTGTCCCTTACTTAGAAAGATGGTTGATGTAAAGGTTCAGCAGAGGTAATTTGAGGTAATGAAGGTAGAGGTAATGAAGGTAGAGGCAGCAGAGGTAATGAAATGTTTAGGATTCAAAGTTTTCTGCCGGAAACAAAAGTCAGATTTTTGGTAGGTGTGCTGTACTGCTCTCAAATTTCTGTACTTTACCATCATAGTTATAGTAGGCAATGTACACCAGATCAGATGTTATGCAGAGAAGTCCAAGGACATTACTCAGGCTTATGAAATGTTTGTTGCACATTGGTGAGTTTAATCCTCAGAAATTCCATTCAGCCAAAGCTGTGGTTTTGAGACTAAAATGACTTAGTGATTCCAAGAACTCTACCCTTTAGCAAGCAACACATGTGTAGTTTACAGTCAGTTGACTGGGGGAATGTTGGGGTGGAGAAGGAGGTGGCACAGAAGAAAACATGACACCTTACATGTGATCTAGGCCTATCATCTGTTGTGGTGTCAAATATTTGTATATAATTTGTGATTTATAGACTGGCACATGCTAGCAAATATTTCACCATTTAACTGATGGGAACTTTTGCCATATTAATGGAAAAGCAGTGCTCTGCCAGGCATCCAATGTTAATCAGTATGGCAATGCATATTTGAGAAATTCTTATAATGGTTTTACTTTATTGTACCATCAGTTTTGGCATCAGGAAAAATATCTTCCAGTTCCAGTATGAGATAGTTTCTGTGGTTTTGGTGGGTAAAACCCCAGGACTAACAAACAATTATTATAACCATCAAACAAAATGGACAACATGGTGAAAATAAATATAGAAAAGAAAAATCTGTAATCTGACTTTCTATATTTGCACCATCATAAATGGTAAATGTTTACTTTACTACCATACTATGTAGAAGTACTGCAGTTACCATAAAGAAGAAAAATTTTCAAGGAAATTGAGTCAGATTCCACAGAATCATTATTCTCTTCATACTGAATACATCCTCTTCTGTATCTTCTCTGCTTTCAAATCGTGGTTTTAGTAAAAAAAATGACCTACAAATAACTGTACCAGTTGGAATAAGAATCCATCTAAAATCAGTTGTCATCATGACCAAAACTTCAGATGAGCTCAGCATGAAAGCACAGAATCACACTTTTAAAGTATGTTGAGAATTTGTCAATTCCAGACAGCTACAGGACACTGATAGCTTGTGATTATACGTTTCACAAAAGCCAACGGAAAATTAAAATATTAATTTCATGTTGCTGCTCCTGACAGAGCTGAGATAGTTGTGGACACTCCAATCTTATGGCTTCCAAATACTATTTGTCGTCAGTAATGGACACTTGTATCAGAATAACAGCATAAAAATCGCTACGGAAATAGCATTAGTGCAGCAATCAAGTCTCATTTCCTAGAAACACACTTGACTATATGTGGAATTAGTTTATATTTTAACAAAAGAGATACTACTTTTTCAGTCCACTTATGACTAAGATATTTGAAGATTCAATCTATCAAAAAATATAATGTTACCGCTATGATTTTTTCCCAAGGTCTGCTTAGATATAGAAAAGTGACTGTTTGAAGCTCCTGAAGCTGCGAGCATCCTCAGCCAAAAGGAATTTCATCATGCCCATTATTTACTGTAGTAGTAAAGCTTAGCCACAAATCAAATACTAAGTAATTTGTTTTTTATCATATTTGTCTGGCTCAGGGTTGCACTGAAAAGCCAGAAAAGAACCCAAGGGAAAATTTCTATCCTGACTTACTCCTTGTGCAATCCAAACGAACTCATCCTGGAAGTGATATGTAATTTCATGATAAAACCATACAAAGAGGCCTCTTGACTTTTAGGGTATTGCAAGAGGTGAAAATCTTTGCAGAATTAGACCAACTAATTGTAATATTGGTTTGCATCCAGGCCTTAGTAGTAAATCGGGTAAACTTTTTGTAAACTGGTTTGATTGCAAAGGGTCATGAATGGAATGCAGTCCTCCCATGAAAAACTCAGGGAAGTGTCTTAGTAATGTTTGATTGTTTTATTGTTTGTGGATTGTGTTGTTTTCATTTAAGCATATTATGGTGCAGATGCTGAGCATTATGTAAACTATTTACATTGCCAATAATGGGCCTTAAGTGCAAAATACATTAACCATGAGCCGGGGGACAAAAAAAGCAAGAAGATTGGCAAACACTTCACAATGTAAATCATGTTAGAAAAGGAAAATGTCATCTTGCCTAAAAATCCCTGTCTTTTTGTTGGTTAATCTTAACGTTGCTATATTGCTCCTTCACCACATTCTTTTTACTTCAGGGGGAAAAAAGTAGGTTGACTTGAACTCACACATGCACTACTTCCAACATCTGCCCCAAAGCTCTCATCTTAAACTCTACAATGGAGGCATGGGGTGAATTCTTACTTGACTACGGTAAAGTACTAGGCACACACAAAATAA
This sequence comes from Platysternon megacephalum, assembly GCA_003942145.1. Taxonomy (NCBI): domain Eukaryota; kingdom Metazoa; phylum Chordata; order Testudines; family Platysternidae; genus Platysternon; species Platysternon megacephalum. Next base: position 3,796,489 of record QXTE01000139.1, read on the forward strand.
TTATTATTCAAAAAGCAGATTACGATATTTGTCACGTACACTGCATATAGCTGCTTCAATAATTTTATTTAATATCTTAGCATTACCACCATTGAGATTGATATAAGAAATGAGCACTGGTTGTAAACATGTTTACTGCTTCCATAAGAGCAGCACTACATGATTAAAAAAGAAAAAAAGGATTTCACTTTTGTTTGCAAGACAAATTTCTTTGACAAAAAGTAACAGTGAAGCCTTTTATTTCTGAAAGGTATGGCCATGCCATTATGCCATTAGGTGCCATTAGGATGCATTAGCTGTAGGTTTTCAAAATTATTTATAAACATCTCCCCATATTTGGGCCTCCCTTTAAAAGAAAATGAGCACAACTTCCTTTACTTTATACTGTACTTCATGAACACACTGCTACTCTGTAAACTCTTCTGTCATCCTTTCTGTTTTCATGGGTAGCAACTGCAGAGAAAATGCAAAAAGGGCAGCATAGTCCTACCCAAACAAACAAAACAAAAAAAAACAACCAAGAACAGATTATGTTCACATGAGGGATAGGGAGCCATAAAAATGTGAACACCAAGAGACAGAAAAGGAGGCAGAGTTCAAAAAAAGTAGGAATGTGCTGCAGAGCCAAATCCTGATCCTACTGGGCAGCACAGGCCCTCTTCCACCCCATTTTTAAGGCAACATACAAATCCATGAATCCTGACAGTGCTCCCACCCAATTGGTGAGTGTGCAGTGCATATGTGCTCACACAACTCTTGCATTATATCCATGGTTCTTGCCATTAGGGAAGTCAAAAAGGGATGACCTCAAGACAGTTATGTCTCTCTGAAGTCCTACCTGGCTATGACATAACTGGGTAAAGAGAGAGAATGGTCCAGCCTAAAAATTATCCTTGGTTGACTTCTTTGAAATAGGCCATTCAGTTAGCTATTGCAGTTGGGTCCACCAGCCCCTCTCCCCTTTGAACACAGCATTGCCATCACGAGGTCAAAGGAGACACAAACCACAACCAACTACACAAGAAGAAATATTATAAGAAAGAAAACAACATTCAGAGGAAGCCACCACTTGACTTTTCTCTTTTGTCTGTAGGAGCCCTGTGGGAGGTAACCTAAGCCCTAGGCTACAGCAACTACTTCTGCCTCAGAAAAAGACAGAAAAAGTTAGGTTTTATGAAAAACTGCCCAGGGATGTGGAAGCTTATTTACCCCAATAAGCTCTAACACTTCTCAGAACTGATAGGCCTATCACAAAGCTGTCATACACAGAAGCAAGTGTTTCACATGCACATTACTATCACATAACCTCCTATACTCAGGTATTGTTTGGATTAAGCCAAATTAATTAGCTCATTTTTCCCCCCAATGGTGAACAATAATTCTACCTGATTTTGTAAGTCAAAACCACAAGCAGAAGCACCACTGAGAGGTTCCTTGTAAGCTCTTTTTCTTTTAAATACTGTATTGACAGTTAAAGTGATGCCATATTTAAGAATGTTGGTGCTCTATATACAATACAACCTTTTTCTGAAAAAGGAGAGACACTGTTCTTTCCCCATGGAAATGTTGGTGGCACTATCAATAGTTTGAATGTATCCCTGGGTAACAGAAAATGACAATTCTATCATGTTTCAGTCTCACAACATTTTTCTTTTCAGATATTTCTGTATCTACAAATGCAGTTTAAATTAATCTAGGAGTACTGTAGACACATATCCCTAGTTATGCTGCTCTCATCATACATCATTCCTCTCCAAGCATGAAAAAGGGAATTAACCTGCAGATATCACTTCAGTATTCTTAATAAAACTCAATAAAGTAGCAAACTGCTTTATACTTCACAATTTATTCGCTAGAACCACCAGCAATGCAACACCCTCCCACTTCTTCTACTGCCTGTAAGTCAACCAGAATACAATTTGCAGCATGAACAAAAGATCTGCCTCAGTGAAACTTCTAGGATCAGTTGTTGTGTCCTGTCCCCAGTGTATTAATCCATAGCACTGATTGTCTGGTGGATTCAGCAGAGCTCTGGGAGCCAACACACTTGGATTCTACTCCTAACTCTGCCACTGATTCACTGACCAATTGTATGACCATGGGTAGATCACAAAGCACTTGGATTTCCAGATAGGTTGGGAACATGCAGCTCCCTTTGATTTCAATAGGAGCTGCAGGTACTAAGCTCTTCTGAAACCCAGGCCCTTAACTTCTTTGTTAACATTAGTTTCTTTATCTGTAAAATGGAGGAGGAATAAACAGTTCTGTAAAGCACTTTGAGATCTTTGGATAAAGAGACCTATGGTCTACACTTAAAATGCTGAAGTGATACAGTTGTGGGGCTGTAGCTATGCTGATGTAGCACCGCTGATGTAGCACTTCAGTGTAGACACTCACTACAGTGACAGATGGGGCTCTCCCATCACTACTGTAGTTAAGCCACCCCCATGAGAGATGATAGCTAGGTCGATGGAAGAATTCTTCCGTTGACCTAGCACTGTCTACACCAGGCGGTTGGGTTGACAAGCTACATCTCTCAAGGGTGTGGATTTTTCACACCCCTAAGACACTTAGCTATGCTGATGTAAGTTTTCATTGTAGACCGGCCCATAAAAACAGACAAATAGCATCTTCACCCTTGCCCAGTCTATCAGCTTCATCACTACCTGTCTTCACAAGATTTTTCAGTGTTTTACTCTAAACTGCTGTCATCAACAATGCTACATCATTCCCTCAGAAGTAAGAGGTTTAAAATGCATGAGACGTGTTGTAATTTAAAAATAGGCACCTGGAGAAGGTAGGGGACTTGGGCAAAGATTCTCCAGAAAAATGGGTATAAAATATATGGAATAAGTTACTGTGGAAAGAGGTTGTAATAAAGACTATAAATGAGTTCAAGACACACTGCTTTATTTTGGAAGAATTGGGGATTTTAAGAATAATGGTAAAAGAAAGAAAAAAAGGCAGGAATATTGGGGTGGATTGTTTAATCGTATAATTCCTATAGTGTTTTTTTTCTGTTTCCTCTAGCCATAACTTTTCCATTGCTAACAGAGGCTTCACATCATCTTTTTCTCTTTCCAATGTGAAGTGCTCCAAAGTGCTTCATGTGCCTTCTTACTTTTGGACATCTTGAGTCAGATGCTCAACTTGCCTAAATTGTCATAGATCAACTGAATTCAATGGAGCTATGACAATTTCAATGCATGCAGCTAAGGATCTGCCCCCTCATGTGATGACATAGCTTCACTCTTGATAATCAGATATGCAGATGACACAATATACACTAGATTCCTTTGTTTCACACTCTTAATTCTCTACCACCACCAGTTTCCTGCTGCTCCTTGGTACAACCTAAATTTCTACTAAAATCATCCCTGTGCCAGTGAAAAATCCTTCTTGTTTCATGGTTTCAGAGCAGCAGCCGTGTTAGTCTGTATCAGCAAAAAGAACAGGAGTACTTGTGGCACCTTAGAGACTAACAAATTTATTTGAGCATAAGCTTTCGTGGGCTACAGCCCACTTCTTCGGATGCATAGAATGGAACATACGGTAAGAAGATATTTATACATACAGAGAACATGAGAAGGTGGAAGTAGCCATACCAATTGTAAGAGGCTAATTAATTAAGAGAAGCTATTAACAGCAGGGGAGAAAAACTTTTGAAGTGATAATCATGATGGCCCATTTCGGACAGTTGACACGAAAGTGTGAGGCTGCTTCAACATGGGGAAATAGATTCAATTAGTGTAATGACCGAGCCATTCCCAGTCTCTGTTCAAACNCGGCAAACCTGGTGGCTGAACTTTGTGATTTTGTCCTTACCCACAACTATTTCACATTTGGGGACAATATATACCTTCAAGTCAGTGGCACTGCTATGGGTACCCGCATGGCCCCACAGTATGCCAACATTTTTATGGCTGACTTAGAACAACGCTTCCTTAGCTCTCGTCCCCTAACGCCCCTACTCTACTTGCGCTACATTGATGACATCTTCATCATCTGGACCCATGGAAAAGAAGCCCTTGAGGAATTCCACCATGATTTCAACAATTTCCATCCCACCATCAACCTCAGCCTAGACCAGTCCACACAAGCGGTCCATTTCCTAGACACTACTGTGCTAATAAGCGATGGTCACATAAACACCACCCTATACCGGAAACCTACTGACCGCTATACTTACCTACATGCCTCCAGCTTCCATCCAGGACACACCACACGATCCATTGTCTACAGCCAAGCTCTAAGATACAACCGCATTTGCTCCAATCCCTCAGACAGAGACAAACACCTACAAGAGCTCTATCAAGCATTCTTAAAACTACAATACCCACCTGCTGAAGTGAAAAAACAGATTGACAGAGCCAGAAGAGTACCCAGAAGTCACCTACTACAGGACAGGCCCAACAAAGAAAATAACAGAACGCCACTAGCCGTCACCTTTAGCCCCCAACTAAAACCTCTCCAGCGCATCATCAAAGATCTACAACCTATCCTGAAAGATGATCCCTCACTCTCACAGATCTTGGGAGACAGACCTGTCCTCGCTTACAGACAGCCCCCCAACCTGAAGCAAATACTCACCAGCAACCACACACCATACAACAAAAACACTAACCCAGGAACCTACCCTTGCAACAAACCCCGCTGCCAACTCTGTCCACATATCTATTCAAGTGACACCATCACAGGACCTAATCATATCAGCCATGCCATCAGGGGCTCGTTCACCTGCACATCTACCAATGTGATATATGCCATCATGTGCCAGCAATGCCCCTCTGCCATGTACATTGGCCAAACCGGACAGTCTCTTCGCAAAAGAATAAACGGACACAAATCTGACATCAGGAATCATAACATTCAAAAACCAGTAGGAGAACACTTCAACCTCCCTAATCACTCAGTGACAGACGTTAAGGTGGCAATTTTGCAACAAAAAAGCTTCAAAAACAGACTCCAACGAGAAGCTGCTGAACTTGAATTGATATGCAAACTAGATACAATCAACTTAGGTTTGAACAGAGACTGGGAATGGCTCGGTCATTACACTAATTGAATCTATTTCCCCATGTTGAAGCAGCCTCACACTTTCGTGTCAACTGTCCGAAATGGGCCATCATGATTATCACTTCAAAAGTTTTTCTCCCCTGCTGTTAATAGCTTCTCTTAATTAATTAGCCTCTTACAGTTGGTATGGCTACTTCCACCTTCTCATGTTCTCTGTATGTATAAATATCTTCTTACTGTATGTTCCATTCTATGCATCCGAAGAAGTGGGCTGTAGCCCATGAAAGCTTATGCTCAAATAAATTTGTTAGTCTCTAAGGTGCCACAAGTACTCCTGTTCTTTTTTCTTGTTTCATGTTTCTGACTCATTCTCTAACTCACTATGCTTTAACACAACCATCCATCTGTAAATCTGCCTATCATCTGCATGACATTACCACAATTCATCCTTACCCTTAGACACCATGTCTACAAAAGTACTTATTCACACCTTAATTACTTCCCATCAGCTATTGCAAATCCCCTTTCTGATCTTCCTAAATCCCTTCTCTCTAAATCTTAGGTCAGTCAGACTTTGTGCCCACCCTGCTCATTTGATCCAGGAAGTAGGACTAGAACACTTATTTTCTATAACCTTTACTGACTTTCTATCAAGCTATGTATCTTGTGTTCCTGGTTTTTGAAACTCACATGGATTCTTGTTCTACTCTTACTCTCTTAAATTCACTGCCGTACCCAACTCACATACTCTTGGCTTCCGGACTCTTTTCATTGTGTGGATATTTGAGTTGTTTTCTCTCTTGAACTGCCTCCCATTTATTTATTTTTAATACTCCTTTCCTCAAATCAAATGAATAACTTTTATCTTCTCCTCATATGTTATTGCATCCTTACATTCTCCCTTCATTGAGCTTCTGAGTCTGTAATAATACTTGCATTTTTACCATTATTAAATTTCATGTCTTTGGCTCTAGTCCACCTTCCTGCAGTTTTTCCTTTTCTACTTGTATGATAATCACTACTCAGGATCTAATTTTGAAGACCCTTCTCTGTCTGTTTCAGCCTCTTCTGTGAAGTGTTTTATGGACACTTCATAAGAAGAATTTTATATAAAAATGTTATATAGTATCTATACTGCAGAAAATATTTTTCAAGTCATGTATCATTTGTGGAAGGAGTGAATCAGCCATTTATTCAGGTAATATAAAAGCAATAATAAATGTAACATTTCTACAAATTAACACCACTTAGGTTTATTATTGTAATCAAACATAATAGACGTGTCCAGCTGATCGCTAAACTTTTAGGATGACATTTATTGTCTTTATGCAATATGCTTAAATCTCACAAGATGACATTTGAACAGTGTGAATCAATCGTATTTTATGGATGTTATTTTTTCCTATGACTTAAAAATATCTTTATCCTACTAATAATTAACTTGGAAGAAAATGAAAAGAGAATCATAACATACTGTTGCCCACTTAAATGTGAATGAAAGCGTTTCGAGCCATATTTTCTGAAACTGGCCATAAGGCCAAGCATCTTTTATTAAAAACAAACACTAAAGCTGAACTGCTAATTTGGGAGACACCTGAGAAAATTATGTTTATATTGTGTTTATAATTCAGAGATAAGATCAGCTGCCCTTCCCTTAGCTCTACATATAGATTCACAGGACAGTGGCATAGTGGCTAGCTGGTACTTGTTTGCCAGAGGTTTCTCTAGATGGATGCCAATGGATATTTCCCTCTCCTGACCAATCATAGCCTGGGTTTGAATTGGGCTGTGCCAAAGGACATTCCCTTTGGCTCTAAGGAGCCCTCTTAGGGAGCAGCTCCTTGCTTAGGCTGAGCTGGGAAGGAACAATGGACCATTCACACACACTACCTGTAGCAAGGATTTTCCATCCACACATGCATGCCGCTGGAGTGTAGTTCAGGGCTATTGTCTGTCCTAATCCTCAGGGTATCGTATTGGCATTCAGTTGCTGAATGTATGTTGTTGTTACATTGACTAAGCATTGCATTTTCTTTTCTGTTTGAGTCTAGGTAGAATCTCATTCAGGTTTCCATGTCTCAGAGTATTATGTCAAAACTGTGCGGGTAGACATTATTTGCAGGAATAAACACATTTGGCTGCTTAGGCTGATATGATAGGTAGGGAGAGGTACGTATCTCCAAGAATTGTGAGATTCAATGTGTGGCTGGGACAGACACACTTACTGGCAGAGACTGCCTGGAAGTGTGTCAGTGGTGCCCCTAACCATCTCGGGAGGTGTGTGTGGGGGTGGATATAGTGTGGCTTGTGGTCTAATGTGCATGTCTAGGCCTGGGTAGGCTGAACAGTATGATGGCTGTGTAGCAGTTTTGATCTTAGGATCTGCAAGTCAGGCTGTGCAGGTATGAGCAACACTTTGCTGCAAAGACTATGTTCCTACTCCTCCTTCATTACTTTACATTCTTTATGTTTATTAAAAAAGTGATGGCCATTGTGCCATAAACAGTTCCTTAGCTTATGCACAATTTTTTGGGGATCCCCTGGGCAATGCATGCTGCCATTGCAGAAAAGCAAAAATATTGCAGAAAGGGAATTTTTCAAGCAGCAAGTTTGGTGGTGGGGGTTTAAACCCATTTCAAGATAACTCAGTTTTTGATTAACAAAAACATGTCAGTTCCAAAATGTGATTTGATATCTATGCTAAATCTGTATATCCTTCATTTGTGCATACAAAAATCAGTATCTGAATGTATAAAAATCATTTCTGCATGGATGTGTTTTCTGTTAACACAATGGATGTGCATGCTAACTTTGTATGCACAATTTAGACACCAGCCTTTCACATTTTTGCCCTTAAAATCTAGTGAACATTTCTCATCAGGACAGCACAGCACAGCTTTAAGTTGCACTGAGATGCCAAAAATTTAAAAGCATGGTGTACTTGCCATAAAACCCCACCATACTAACTTGCAGCTAGTGTTTGTATTACTCTTTGTGAGAGACAGGTTGCCACACCCATTTCTGAGTCTCATAAAAGCTTAGTTTTCAGTTCTAAAAGCTTATTTCACCACACCTGACATGTAAATAGGCTTTTGGAATTGAAAACAAAGCTTTAGGAGCTTCAGAATTGGCAACTCAGACCATGATAACAGCCGGATTGTGTAGCTTTCCTAGGGACCTGAAAAATCATATGCTTAGTTCCAAAGGGCCTCTAAATATAAGAGCAATAATAGTCAAATTTGATACCAGAAGTAATTAGCATGGTACCCTGGACTTACCCTATATGTATGAGGCATTGTAAGCGATTATGTTACATAAGATGTTTTGCAGATATCATGGTACCGTACAGTTCTTTCACTACTTGAGTGTCATGTTTATCATTAATGGACATTATATATTTACTTCAAAAGGACATATACTAGTATATCTGTAGGTTGTAACAGGAGAACTTATACCTTTGGTTCTTAAGGAAGTAAGAGAATAAATATAGTGCAGATATTTAAACTTTCTAAATATGCTTATAAATGTATTCAGATACTTTGCAGTATAACATTACAGATTATATTTTCAGGCTGTATTTTTTTACCATATATACTAATAAAGGCAGGTAGCTCTTTTTCACTATTTATAAATCTGGTAATTAATACTTGAACTTTGGGTTAATTATGTAAACTCAGAAGTAATTTCTACTAAACATTTACCTGTAGCATCATATTTTTGAATGACATTATTCAGAAAGGATATCAATCTCCATTGCATATTTTCATTTATACAGATTCAAGTATTACCCTTTAGCTTGCATTAAAAAAATCTGAAGGAAATTAACACAAATTTAATTTAAAGCAGTGTGCAAGTGTACAAGCAACACAACAATATATATAAAGTTTTGAGTTAATAGTGCCATATATTGCTATGCCTGCCCTTTTTTTTTAATCAGAGAAAGATCAGAGAAAGATGATGATTTTACACACTGTTGGGAAAATACTTCTTGCACAGATATGATCTATACATATCTGGATTGTCTGATATTTTGTGAATCAGTTGCAATACGATCTGAGGGTAACATAAAAAACAAATAGCATTCTTCAGTGGAAGATAATCAATACAGTTATGCCTAGATACAATGAGACCCAGGTAAGGACACAGTGCTTTTCCTAATTCACACACTTCTGCTTTTTGTATATTTGCCTGTATTCGTATTCCTAAATACTCAAAGTTATGAAATGTTTCATAGCTGTGTAACTCCCACGGATTATAATGGAAGTTCTTGGCTAAAACCCAGGGCAGTCTGGTTTAGGAAGCTTAGGGGTTAACATTGCTTTAGTATTTTGTTTTTGTTTTTTTTAAATTCCCTTCTCCTTGCGAATGACATTCATCCCATATGCAAAGTAACACATCTACATGCTGTAACCATTGTTTACATGCTAATATACTAGGATATATTATTTAGTTGTATTACTTTAACTACCAAAATCATAAATTAAAATGCATATGCAGTAAAAACAGATTATACAACAAATACCTGTTTTTAAATTGCCTTGGGACTGTTTATGGAGCTCTCTGGACTAAAGCCATTACTAAAACTAGATCTGAATGCCATTATAAATGGTCGTTTCTTATATAACCCATATTTATATTTATCAATAAAAGCAGACTTAAAGCTTGCAATAATGCCTTGGTGGAGAAAGCAGGACAAATTTATTATCTGTGATCCCTTCTTTATCTTTTGCCATTATATTTGGGATAACTCTGAAGTACTTAAACTATATGAATTAGTCTCATTATGAATAAGACTCTTCTATTATAAGCAAAAATCCTCCATCTAAAAATGAAATATGAAAAATGCTTCTACATATTGTTAAAAAATAAGCAAATTACAGAGATATTGTCAGTGGAGTATAACAAAATCAAAGGATACTAATGCCTCAGTACTATAGGATCTCTAAGATGAAGACCAGATATTTGTTGAAAGTAACATTGAGACATTTATTTTCAAGGCATGGGAGGCATTTAATTGTAGGTAGTCTGTTGCAATAATTTTTTTGTCTTATATGCAAAGCACAGGTGATGTCATTCTGTTTGATTAACAAGGCAGCAAAATGACTCCACAACACTATTATGGATAGGTTTAATTTCTGGTTTGTCAAAAAAGCATCTAGCACACTTTGAGAGCTATATACATAATGATAAACATTCTTACTAGCTCAGATAACAAACGTATATCAGAAATCAATTTACTCATAAAAGTACCATTTGCAATGCATTCTTCTAAATGGATTGGCTTCTAGCTGTCTGAAGTTTTATTTTAATGTGTTTTAACAAATAAGAGCAACCATCAAGAAACCTAACTGTCTTACATGATTTTATTTGGTATAACAGAAGGATAAATGTGAAAGTTATGTGTTAATTCTAACCTTCAGGATGTTCATCATCAAAAGTTTCAAATTCCAATAAAATATAATTTCTGTTCTTTTCTGGGTTGCAGAATTCTGATGGATTCAGACATAATACATAGATCTGAGTAATTTTTTAAAAGCGTGCATTGAATTTTTTCTTTTAATTAAAAAGTGTCTTTATGTAATCTGAAAATTATCTAAAGCCATTAAAAAGCAGTACTATTCTACTGTCTCCGTTTCATTTTATCCTATTGAAGTTTAACAAGTGGTGGCAGCTTTCCAGATAGCTTGCATAAAAGATTCAAATTAGGTGTCAAAGTTGAATAAGGCAGGTTTGTTTTAATTTTCTCTCTCATGCACACTGCTAAAATGGAAATGGTAATGACAATATAACAAGTTTCCTCAAATAAATCAAGTTCACAAGACAATTCTTAAATTATGCCTAGTGTGCATCTCATTGATGTGCTGCAAGCTGACATGATATTGATGTATGGTATTCAAAATGATCCAAAAGTTGCATTTCAGCACAGACTGCAGTACATATTCTATTAATATATTCCACACTCAGATCTAAAGCACAAAGAGCATACATGTACCTTAAAGCTGTAACTCCCCTGCAGTGAGAAAGTGGAAAAGTGATGGCACGTAATGCCATTGCAGCTGCAATATTTCTGAACTAGGACGCACAGAAAAGGTTACTAGCTATTAACGTTTCTGGAAACTTTAAGTTTAATTCCATAGAAAAGATTTATCTGCTTAGTGGTAAGAAACAACCCAGATAGAACAGTTAGGTCTGCAAAGAAATTTGCTTAAACAAATATTAGAGGGAAAATATTTCAGAATCAGATTTCTCTAGTAATCTCATATCCCGAGGCTATTTCCTTTTTCAGTTTTAGCATGTCAGGACATTGGTAAAGTTGTAAAAGAGCAAGAATATTTTTCTAAAAGGAATCAATACTACATAGAAAATATGCAATTTTTAATGTTTAGAGTATAGCCTCTTAAGACAAGAAACCTAGTGAAGGTACAAGATCTGCAGTTAAATCCTGCAGTCATGTACAATAATAAAACAAGCTTAAGAAGATAGAGCATGCAGTGTGTGTGTCATTAATTATCGTGCATTTGAAAAATCAATGTATCAATGAATATGTGGAAATGCAATGAAATGTAGTGTTTTTTATTTTCACAGTCTGATGAGGAAGAGATTTTATTGAAACAGTGTTAAATTATAATGTATCATATTAAAATCTACCTGTTCATTTGCAAGGTTTACAAAACAGGAGACAAGGAAAAACAACATAATTTCATACACAAAACTAGATGTACTTTTCCAAACCCACAATTTATTTGCCTGTAGATTTCACCCAGATATTTATCTAGGTGTATATAAATGCACAGAGAGAAAGAGATAAATATTTCTATATCAAATATATCTCCACTCGGGGTTGCTATCATAGAGGAAATAAATAGTGCTATTTTTCAACTTTTAAAATAAATGTTTTCTACAGTGAATTTCTTTCACAATAGAATAAAATTACACTAATGGTTAAAAGGATCATTAAGAAAATGATTCCCATACTGGGCTAAATCCTGAAGTCTTCATTCAAGCATAACTCCAACATGAGATTTGGCTGTTGTCAAAACTTCTGGCAACAGCTTTGTTAAAAAAACATCTTTCGTCCCAAAGCCAAAAAATATCAACCAAACCAAACAAACAAAAAAACAAAAAAAAACACCTTGGAGTTTTTCACTATGGCTATCTGAATGGACAAAAGCCTGAATGAATTATCTCAATGAAAGGTGCTATTTCTTTTTCTGTCACTTTTGAACTATTACTGCCCTGTTTGGTATATTCTTCTATAAAAGTTACAATGCTAACTGGCACGGCGCAACAAGATTTTACACCACCACCAAACCCAGTCAACAGTTCTGGTTTTGCCATACTTGCCCTTTGTTCAAAATACCACCCCCGCCCACGGATTAAAAATACCATCAGCCAAGAAAAAAACCCATTTCTGTCTAGTGGAAAATATACAATATGTTACATCTGTACTTCACAGGCCTTATACCTTTGGGTCCAAGAAAAAGTAAAATAAAAACTTCATAGGCACTAGAAGAGGCCCTTTGCATCTTTCAAGGGCAAGATTTCCAATCTGTTGAATCTTGCAATGCTGAACACTTGTAATAAGCCCTTAGCTCATCTGATTTAGAAATGGATTACAACTAAAATGGAGTCTGGGGCCACAAAAGCTACAGAGACCCCCTAACGTATTTTCCATCTACCATAAGCAAAACATCAACATCAAAATCCATTAATCCTTCTTAGCATCCATATTTAGGGTGTCTGGGTCCTAGAATTACAAAATTGTTTTTTTTTTTAAAAAGATAAATCTTTCATTTTCTTTCAACACTGCCATTTCCTACCCAAATCTATACTCTAGGGTAGCCAGGAGGCCTTGGGAAGTCCCTGGGCGAAGATGGTAGATGGCATAAGATGTGATTAGTTAGTGGAGTCTTGTTTGTGATTTGTAGCATCAATGAAGAATCTTCTTTTTACCCATGACAGTCATAACTATTACTTCTCTATCATGAAGGACATTACATACTCCAAATGTAAAGCCATTGTAGCCCACTCTTAAAATGCCCCACTTCCCTTACTAAAGCAGTTTATTCTATGCTTCACAAACAAGTACACTGGGTCTTGTATTGTATCCCAAGCCCTCCCACCCCCAAATAGAACCACATTTCCCGATCCTCGAAAGCAAACACATTTATACTTATATTGTAAAATGTTCATATCAAAATTATAAATTAATTTTAAAACATACATTATTGGGTTACATTTTCAAGGGCTTCCTCAATTGCACCACCATTATTTGCATGTGTAAACCCCTTCCTTGACATGATCAAGAAGGATAACGTCTTTCTCTTTTCACTTTCTCTTCTTTGATGCTGAATTTGTGGCACGTATCATATGTTTATGATGATAATTCCATCTGCTGGCCAAATACAGATGCAATACCCCTTTCTGCATTATCAGATATTAACATAGCACAAACAACAAGAGCCCTTTTCTATAAACCAGAAAAAAACACTTTCACTTTCCTTTATCATTGTAAAGCTTACTTTTAAAACTCAAGCATGCACTCTTTCCTCTTTTATGAACACTTAAAAATTTCATCATCAGTATCTCCAACTCCAGATTGTACGTCTCAGATTTAAGGTTAGATACTAGCCAGCCAAGATGTGGTTCTGCAAGGTGGAAAGGCAGAACAAAGAGCCTTCTTTGCCCTGTTCCTACACTCCCACAAGCACAAGGACTAGCATACCTGTGAATGGGAAAGAGAAAGGGATATATCCTCTTCTTCAACCCCAGCTAACTCCAGTGAGCTCCAACAAAGAACTGTGGGAGTCATTGTATCCCCATGGAGCATAATGCCTTTAGGAGTAACCCCTGAGATGGGGTGGGTCCACATTGGTCTTTGTGTCTTAACTTAAGTTCTTTTGGAATTTACAGTACACTTTAGTACTCAACTCTGCCACCAGGACAGCTGCTGTTATTAGTTAGGCATACTTCCCCATTCCTGTTATGAAAGTTCTTTGTTCTTGTTAGTGAGCCCATCTTGGTCCTTTCACAGTTCTTTCAAAGACCAAAAAGAAGGAAAACATTACCATTGGTGGTGTTTAGTAGTAAAATTGTTTTTTACATGTTAGCAGCCACCACTGATAATTTGCCTCTTCAGAAGTTGTTCTTTTGATAAATGATATTTTTACCAATCAAGCTGATCAGAATATCAGTACCATCATGTTAAGGTTTGTGCATCTATCTTAGATCTTCTTGATAAAACCATAAGAAGCAAATACACCAAAAAGAAGATCCACTTTTTATGTGCAGACTAGCGATGGCAGCTACAGTATTATCTCTCTTTCTCACATTGTTTTCATTTTCATTATGCATTGGTTTTGGCAACAGGTTTATGATATGAGATTTCATTGAGATAGAGAACACATGCATGAAAAAGAAAATATGTGAAATGACCATATTGATGGGGTATTTTTATCATGTTGTTGAGTTTGCTTGTTATCATGCACTAAAGGGAAATATACTACAATTGCAACAGTAACAACCTACAACCTTTCTCTTTCACTTGGTTTTTGTTAAGAATTATGTTATTTGCAGTCAGAATAGCTCAAGATGGAGCAGTGAAATGAAACCTATGTCCAATGTTGCCAGAAAACAGAAAGAAATGTAACATTAATGTTTCTCTCTCTTATTTGCTTTTGATTAAGGATGGATGACAGCTACCAAGACCACTTGAAGATGAAGTCCTTGCCCTAACTTTCAAAACAACAGCAAAAATATATTTCCCTCTTTCTTCTTTTCTTTGTGTTAAGGATAGATGCTGACTTTCTGGAAGCACTGCAGCAAGTTGTGAATAATGTATGAAATGAAAAATTCCTGCTTACTGCACAGAGAGAGTAAAGACAGCTACATGCTAGCCAAACACAACCAAACAGCCCAGCAAGCTAAGAAATCCCAAGACCTACCCTACTTCTCCCACAGGAAATTAAAACAAAAAATATATTTTTTGTTTTGTTTCCTCCCACTAAAACCCCAGAGGCACTCACTTAGCTCCAGTCTAAAGAAGATCCTCACTCATTAAAACTCCAAGCCCCCAACATCAAAATCCATCCAGAATACTAAAAAGGAAACTAAATAACATTCTCTTTAGAAGTTTATAGTGAGTTTTAAAAGTTTGTAAAATTTTCCCATCTAGCCCCCATCTAGATATTAGTTGTAAGTCTCAAAGTTGCATCACAAGCGTCTTCCAGCTGTGTGAATATATTGGAGAGTTATGTGACAGAGAGGGAGTGGCTTCGAAGGCAAATGAGAGGGTGTTTACTTTTAAATCGCTGTTTCAATTAGTACTCAAATATTAAGTGGTGGCTAGAGTTTGTCATCTATGATCTGAACTACTTTAAGGGGTAGTCCATGTTTTGACATCTCTATCTTACTTGTTATTTGTTTAAACATATTTGTGGTTTGATGGTACTGTGATACAACATGATGATACAATGCAAAGATGTTGTGATGCAACATGTTTGTTTTTATATTCATCCAGTAAAAGTGCTTATTATTAAATAGTTTGTTGAGTTACTGCCCAAAGACCCAAATAATGACAAGAGTCCAGTTGTGCTAGGTGCTGGAAAACAAAGAAGACGACATTATTCCTTGCCCCAACAAGCTTACAAACAAATGAAAACACAGACGAGTGATGGACAAAAAGGATACAATGTACAAGCCAAGGATACAGAACAAAAGAGTCCTCCAATAATCTTATTTTTTTTTCATTTGTAAAATAGTTTCTCCTTATTTGGTGGCACTATACTTACTCAAAATCTCCCCATAAGAACAGTTACGCCCATCTTTAATTTTAACTAATATTGACATACAGACCAGTGTTACTGTAAAGACAGAACCACAGCTGTTCCACATAACTCTCACGGAACTAATCTGTGCTGGAGCAATTAAAAAAAAAACTAGTTTGTGAATCTCATAAGGTCCTTAATAGTATCTGATCATTGATAGATTATACCTCCAAGCCTAATATAGTTCAGCTTTTTGTTGACTACACTTGAGAGACCCCTTCCTTCTCATACTACAAATGGACAACTAGATCTAAATGTTAAAAAGTGACTAATGATTTAGGGTGCCTTCATTTTTGGATGCCAATTTTACACATCTTCATATGGCCTGGTTTTTAGAGGGCCTTTAGTGCTCAACACTTCCTGAGAAACCATGCCCCTGAAAGGAATTTCAAATTGGATGGGCTCCCTAAAATACGGAGTCATGCAAAATCACTAATCATCTTCTAAAATTTAGGTCTTAAAGCCAATTATTGAAAGATTCATAAAGTCCAAGGCCAGAAAGGACCATTGTGATCATCTAGTCTGACCTCCCGTATACCACAGGCCATAGAATTTACCCAAAATAATTCCTAGAGCACATTTTTTAATTTTCAAGGCTGGCTCAGTTTAACACAGCATGAAATTAAAGGTGGCAATAGCTCAACAATAAATGGATTTAAAAGCAAGAGAATTTTAAAGACAGAGTTGATTTGAACAAATAACTATTTGTGGATATGGACTGTACCCATGCAGCCTACGTTACTCATGAATTACGAGTCACTCCACAAGATGAAATGCTATAGTCCAGGATAGTTATGTCCTACTATATTCCTTATACATGCAAATGATGTATGTATAAAAATGAATGTAAAATGTCATAACTAATTATTTTCTAATGAAGCTGAAATTTTTTTTGACTCACAAGAGACTAAGATTAACATGGATTATAAAATTCTGTTGAACCTTCTATTGATTCTGGGCAGAAGAACCATCAAATGTTCTAAGAATGTCAGTCACATGTGGTTATTAACCATATTTCTGGCATATATACAAGGATTGGTACATCTATGCCATTATTGTTAAACTGTAGGTTTGTCAAAGGGGAATATTGGCTTGTTGTCATATAGTATGTCTAAATTTCTGTCATGAAAATAGGCATCACAAGCGGAAGTTTCTTGCAGAATAGTCTTTCCTTAGGCTAATCTTTACACCATTTCCTATATCAAAACTCAGCCTGCTAAATTCATGCTTTCACAACAGTCAAATGGAATTGACCCTATATCTCGCTGTCCTGCAGAGATCATCGCTGACGAAATATGCACCAGAGCTGATTATACTCTGTTGGAAAAGGGACAAGCAGAAGTGATTGAAATTTCTATAGAGAACAACATCAGTTCTTGCGTAGAACAATTTTGCATATAAATAGGGCATAAAACGGTCTGTATTCAATTTATTCTCCAGTTGTTGACAAAAAAGTCAACACCACTGTATATTGCACTCCTAAACTTCTATCTTCTTGTAATGCAAACCTAGATCTGATTAATCAATCAGTGAATCATTGTGCTTATGTGGAGTCACCCAAAATGAGAATGTCATTGCCCTTAATAAATGAAATACGAAAGCAAATTAAAAATCAGTATCAAGCAAATAAGTTCTGAGATTAGTTTTGAAAAGATCCAGGAGCTAATATAGAAATAGGAAGGCAGTTCTTAGAGAAGCTGCAAAATGAGTCAGAGGCCAAGGACCATAGGCAGTGGTCCTGACATGAGAAACTATTAATGTCTGGGAAGTAATCCACGCAGAAGCAGAACACAGAATTTATAATGAAAAACCTTCATTCATAAGTGGGTAAAATCTCTAGTCTGATGTGCTGCATCTGAACAATACTTGAACATAGATTGAAATTATTTTTATGTAAGATCTATGGGATACTTTGAAGATCAGAAGGAAATGAAAACTGCTATAAAGAAGTGATCTGGAGGTCAAAGAAATTGATAGAATTGGTCTGGTGTGAGTTTGAGAACAGTGAAACAAATGCATTAGTTTTAAGAGGGCTACACTGGAAACTAAACATGTTATTGTGCCTTCGAAATATCTCAAAGTGAGTACTGAATGGCCAATGTAATTACTTTATGTGTGAAAATAAATTGTGCTGTATCTTTCCCATCTGCTATTTATTCTTTTATATACCATAATGGGTTTTAATTTGAGAACCTGATGATTTAGGTTAATTTAACCATTCCTTTCTGTCTCTCTCTTTTTCTAGAAGTGAACTTAGTGCTCATGAAAGGTACTAGCTTAATAACTTTGATAAAGAAAGGACTTTATCAATAGAGCAAGTACAGTATAGACCAGGGGTCGACAACCTTTCAGAAGTGGTGTGCCGAGTCTTCATTTATTCACTCTAACTTAAGGTTTTGCGTGCCAGTAATACATTTTAACGTTTTTAGAAGGTCTCTTTCTATAAGTCTATAATATATAACTAAACTATTGTTGTATGTAAAGTAAATAAGGTTTTTAAAATGTTTAAGAAGCTTCATTTAAAATTAAATTAAAATGCAGAGCCCCCCGGACCAGTGGCCAGGACCCGGGCAGTGTGAGTGCCACTGAAAATCAGCTCGCGTGCCATAGGTTGCCTACCCCTGGTATAGACAGTTCCAGTGCATGCACCTTCACACTGCTCTGCTGTTGTGCCTGAAAACTGTTATGGAAAGACTTACTCCAAGGAAAACGGGTAATTCAGTTTTTGGCCTTTCTGCACAGAGTGACAAGGGTGCCAAACAGTGAGTTGATTTTGTGATATAATGTTCATTAGGGACTGAAATAAGACCAGCTCGTCCTTTTACATAGGCTACTGAACTGTTATTAGATGGCAACCATTTCTGATGATTACCAACATATGCAGAGTTGAACCAGTATTTTAGGGGTAAATCGTTTGTTAAACTCCTGATCTAACCATTTTCCTGAATTCAGGAAAATGGAAAGTAGATGCCAGAAAAGACGACTTGATTCATTCAGTTTCATTCTTTGCATTTTGCTGGACTGCTTGAAACATCATTTCCACTAGCATTTTATTCTTAATCTATTCTTGAATACCTGTTCCATTGACTGACTGATCTTGCTGTTGAGAACTTTTCCCTACTATCCACACTTCCTTCCTTTCCAGTCATTGCTCAATGTCCTATCAACTTTTGAGTCTATGAGTAATTTCCTTCCTTCATTTATACTCCTTGAAGATGTCCCCGTGTATCTATCTTCATGCCTTCTCCTTTTTAAACTATATACATTTAGCTCCCTTTGTCTCTTCTTACATTTCTTCCAGATTTGGTTCCCTTTTTTGTATTTTCCCCATTTTTTCTACATCCTTTCTGAACAGTGTGGCCCACAATATTCCATCCACAGTGGCACTACAGCTACATAATGATAATCAGCAGATAGACTAAAGACAAGATTGGAGCTGGCGCTAGGCATAAGCAAACTAAGCAATTGCTTAGGGCCTGGGCAGCTCAAGGGGCCCCCTACTCGCTTTTTATTATGTGATGTGTGTGTAAAATATTCCTTCTTAGGGCCCCCAATTGGCTAGCAGCACCTCTAAAGGTATGTCTACACTACCTGCCGGATCCGCTGACAGCGATTGATCCAGCAGAGGTCGATTTATCGCGTCTAGTCTAGACGCGATAAATCGATCCCCGAGAGCTCTCCTGTCGACTCCTGTACTCCACCGCCGTGAGAGGCGCAGGCAGAGTCAACGGGGGAGCAGCAGCTGTCGACTCACCGTGGTGAAGACACCACGGTAAATTGATCTAAGTACGTCGACTTCAGCTATGTTATCCAGTGTAGACCAGGCCTAAGATTATGTTTACTGGTGGAGTGAAGTGCAACTACACAGAAGAGTCTATGTTAGGGGAAGTGAGCTGGGTAAATTCTGCTCTCATCTCTCTGCACCAGTGCTATCTCCTTCTCTCACACCTCTCCATAATTGGGAGTCTTTATATCTCCCTAGCTTTCACTTCTCTCCTCCACTCAAATAGGGCTCCCCAGCTTTTTAAGATAAGTTTGTGCTGCCATTGTGTCACAAATTACAGTCATAGTCACATATGTGTCTCCAGGATGAAGGGTCAAACCCTTGCCTACTTCCTCAAACAAGTAGTGCAGGATAGGTTGTGAATAGCAGGAGTGGGATTGATTGAAAAACAGTGGCTGAAGCAATTTTGTACAAACTTCCACAGTTACTGGGCTAACTGAATCTCTAATCCCCCTGCTGTTCCTTCCACACACACCCCCCTTTAGGTCTCAAGCTGTCACCTGTCTCTCAGGGTGGAATCATGCAATTCTCACACTCTCAGACTGGGCCCTGAGTTGCAGTCCCCTCCCTGTGTATCAACCATGATTTACCTCAGCAGGTCTCACATATCCAGACCCTGCAATTCTGTTCTTTCTGGGGCAATGATAGCAGTAATCAAACAGCCTCCTTAAAGCAAAGTATTATTTATTTGGAACAAAAGCGTTTCAGAGAAAACATAACTTCAAAACAACAACAGATTGTATGCATATCTAGCTTTTCCTTCAGGCTTACCATTTCATGGCTCTGGGATAGCCCAAATTATTAGACACTCTCCACAGAGTCTCTCTCTTTGTGTTAGCCTGTCTCCCTAGACAGTTTTTGGCAAGTGACACCCCCCCGCCCCCTTTTCCCTCGAGAAGGGTTCTAACACTTTAGCATTCTTTTCATTTCCAAATGCCAAGCTTTGCCAAAATAAGTCTTGCAACTTATTAGAGTGAAGACAGCATTGCTGAAACTAGTCATTTCTATGATTCTATAAGCGTACTCTTCAGTGTTCTTATCTGAGAAGCCAGTGTGTCACCTTCATATACACAACCAGTTGAATTCAGCCATTATAAGCATACAATAAACATTCCACTACCCCCAATATATAATAACTTGAGCTCACTGACCAGGTCACATACCATGTTCATTACATAGCAGTACTCATAACATTATTACATGTCTGCTCCATATCTGACACACAGACTTTCTAAGAAAGAAAAAGAATAATGAGGCATCATAAATTTCAGCCACAGGTGAACATTTTGGAGGAAGTTCTGAGCTATTGAACAGAGGAGTTTATAATGGACCCTTAACTAAAGCCCTGTCCCATCACTGTGCCATTAGAAAATACAGTATGCACTTATGAAAATTCTGTGTTCATTTATGCAGCCGGACTGTAAGACAAAAGGTTCAATAAAAGGTAAAATGAATGATCCTCTGGTTGTTCAACAGACTTTTCTGAGGGGGAGGATTTAATATATTAATTTTCACCACTGATGGCAGAATCATTCAAGATTTCTACATCTCATCTTATAACTCTATCACAGCTGAAAGCAAAGCCAATGTTAGCAAAAAAGAAAAAAATCTGACAGACAACATTAAGGTTGCCTACTCTGACCAAGTTTACTGCAGACATACACCACATTGTATTTATAAGATTTCAAATCAAAGACAACAGAAAACATACTTTGTCCTGTTTACATTTTAAAAATAACAACAAATTAATTACTCAGGCATGCTCATATTATTTCTTTTAATTGGGAGAACAGAAATATTGCTCAGATGGAAGGATGATTTTGGAAATGTAGCAAAGTTTGGGAATAGTGTGTGCACCAAGTATTTCACTCTTGGTTTTTTTTTGTTTTTGTTTTGTTTTTTTTAAAGATCAGGTTTATGACAAATTATAAACAATAATAAATCACAATTATATTCCATTACTTGTACTGCTACCAGATAGGAGAAGGTGGCACATTGTGCCTTATTAACTCAGCTGCACGGAGACTATGCTGAGACTAAAATGACAATGAATGGTTTTGCACTGATAGTTCAGAGCAGAATAGGGCAGAGAACAATAGTGGTACTTTGAAGTCTATAGCCCTATGTTATAGTCAGGGATAGGATGTGAAGAAAACAATGGTAATATTCCTGCCTACCTCTTCCTTTGAGATAAAATGCATTCTTGCACTCACATAGCCCCAAGAGTTATATATTACATATGGATGTAAAATTAAGTCCCAAGAAGTCTGTCTACATGGATCTAACTGCAGGATCAGACCTAATGGGGGGAGTGGAAGCTCACTTTGCTCTTTTATGGCGTGGTAAGATGTGCTACCCACTTTGCCACCAATACCACTCTTCCAAATCCTCTGCATGGATCTGACTCATAAGGGCTTGATTTTGCCCTGTGTAAAGAAGTCGTTTTAAACATTTTGATTTATTAAAATACTATTTTTGCTATAAGACATGTTAAAACTGGAAAATTACAAAATACAATGTATGTTGCCATAATCTTTAATAAGTGGTAGATTCAAAGTAACAATAATTTATATATTTTATGTGTTTGAAAAGTTATGTGTGTGAGTATGTGTATTTGCTCCACTCTTCCTTGAGTCACTTCAAAACCAATACCTGTACGGAGGACAATCATTCAAGACCATCCCCACAGAATGTTAGTAAATCAACAGAATGAAGCTGCTTTAATAATAAATTGAGTTTTACTCCCCATAAAAGGTTACAGCTTCGAGCCCAACGAGCATGAAGCTGAGCATGGCCCTAGAGAAAAGCTAGCAGCCAAATGCATCACTCCACTAGTGTAAGAAGTTACTGTGACTTTGTTAGGGCCAATTACAAAAAATAATTTAATTATACTGATGGGTTTAAATGATATAAAATACACACCTGCTCTTTAAAAAACAATGATTTTTTAAAATGTCAAATTAAACACAGTGTGGACCCTTGTTCTAGTTTTCTGCAGAGTCTACAATTATCTGAAGATATAGTTACCAAGTTTAAAATTGTGATCACACAGCTATAACCTGCTGAGATTTCACACCAGAACTGAAAGACCAACTTTCAATGAAAGCTCTTAAAAGCCTTGGCAAGACTCTTTCCCCCCACTTACTTTGAACACTAGATTCCTCCCCACCCCCATCCATAACCACAAATCTACTAGAAAACGTCTTACTCACCCTGCATTCTTGGTGTTCGTTTCCTGCGATCCCTGAAGGCTGCCCCTGACTGCAGGGCCTCGAGCAGATTATCCATCACTCCTGTCTCATCACCCTCTGTGAATAGGGGAAAAAGTAAAATTAATCTCAGTGCAATTAAAGTGAGACTGCAGGAAAAAAAGAAAGCAAAACTGACGTCAGATTTACATAAAACCTCTAAATTAAATTCATATATATCCTGACTAGTTTGCTTATGATGCTCTATTAAGCAATACTGATGAAAATCCCACTGTTCTTTCAATTTAAAGACCTTGTCTGTGTATTATTGATGACATGTTCAGTATGCAAATAAACAACTGCTGATCGGTGACTGCTACTTGATGGTTAAGAACCTTATAAGATATTCCTGAGCAAAAATCTAGTGACCCTATTCAGTGGAATAAATGCACGTGGAGAGGTTTGATAAAACACAATGACTTGAGGTTAAATACCAATTGTGTTAATATTGCAAACATTTAAAACAGTCTGCTTCTATCTCAGAGATCTATAAAATAAAACATTTCTTTCCATTTATTTATTTATTCATTCTATTTATACTGCATGCCTACTAATTTCACGTGGGTTCTCCTTGGTCTTTCAAGTAGGTAGCTTTGAGAAGGAATAAAAAAATGCCTTCACTGCTAGACATATATCTGAACTCAGTACGCAGAATGCCATTTCTTTCTTGCTCCCATCGTATTCAGGGAGGCAAGCCATTCGGCCTTAAATTGCCTGGCTCCCTGGAGCATTATGGGAGGTTGGTTAAAATGATTAAATTCTTTTTTCTATTATTCATTTGAGTGTTTAACTTTCTTCATGTTTCAATTTCTTCTGCTATTAAGGGCTCAGGGTGGCATGTAATAATACAAGAAATACAGGTCAAAGATTGCCATAAGTTGTAACTGCATCAATGAACCATGTCTCTTGTTCTGTTCATGTGTATATGTTAAGATCTAAATCTCAAAAGCTGACTAGACTGAGTGAACAGGTAGAGTAATGCGATGTTGAATTTTTATTAGCATCTCTGGGACTTTTTGTTGTCAACTGAATATTAAGTACCTCACTGGACTGTAGGAAGACAATTAGTTTACATGAAAGATTTGTGTCTTTGTAAATATTTTTAGTCTCTGAATCATGTAGAAACAATAGGATGCTGAAAGACATATTCAGAAGATACATTATCTCTGTCTCCCCCATCCCCTCATTACTTTTATAGCACTCTTCCGCTGCATATGGTTCTTCAATTTGGTTCACTACTACATATAGATTAATTGGGCCACATTCAGACTCAAAGTAAGAATATGCCAATCCCATAACAGTCCTTTGTTCATATTTGTAGACGACAAACATTAGTGCAAGTTAAATGGTAAACTGAAATTGTAAATGAATGCGATAGAAAACATTTAGCATTCAGCAGGTGTGGAAAACGTGTAAGTTGTGTGTGGCGGGACATGGAAGGGAGCATAGCCAGAAAAGCAACCAACTGAAGCCTCTAAAATAGCAGGCCAGATTCTGATCTTGTTTTATCCTTGTGAATCTTTAACCCTTGATGTCAATGGAACTACTCCTAGTGCCACTTAGGTCAGAAGTGTGTGTGTGGAGGGGAAGTGGTTGTTTTTGCTTACATGATTCTGTTTTTCCTGCACTGAATTTATGTTCAAAAGATAAAGATTTAAGAGAAAGTAAAATGAGAATGAACTATTACAACAAACATTTAGCCTCAAATGCTTATCAAAGCATGGAAGCAAAAATATACAGTACCAGTTTCAAAAATGGACTGAATATGGTCACTTCATATGTAAATTTAGCTGTTCTATTATAGACCTTATGTTCAAAAATTAATAAACACAGTGGTTACCAATATGCATTTTAGAAAAATGTTAACTGCATTTCCAGTTAAAAAAAAAATAAATAAGTACAGAAACAATCTACTAACTTCTTTAACACCTCACATACCTTTATACAAACTCCCACTACTTTACAGTGGGTGTCACTGTCCTACCTTTAGTTACTCTGGCAGCTAAAACAACAAATTTTTATGGAATATCAAAGTAAACAACTGTGTAACACTAGACATGGACTACAGAGGCTGTGTTTTTCAGAATTTTGTCAATCAGATTTTAGTTTTGCAAAAGAAGACTTGGGGTTCAGATCTTAATTAAATTTTATCTGAACCAAAAGTTCTCAAGTGACTAACGGGAATTGGATAGGAAGTTCCACTTTGGGTTGATCTTCATCTAAAAATGATGAGTATGGTTAGAATGGAATTTCAGACCTTCCTAGAAGCTTTTGTACCAGGTAAATAAATAAAAAGATCTTGGGTAATATATTTAATTTGTTCTACACCACCTGCAAAGGTACAGCAACTTGTAAAAGGAAAATCTCCAGTTTAATAAAGTTGAGAAACCACTATCTAGCACAGGTATTTTATATGAAACGAAAATAAATATTACATTTCTTTCTTCCCAAATGGCAAGAACATTAATGGGGTGGGAGTTTGACCTGGCCTCAAGGAATGAGGCAGCAGCTTCTCAGTTCACCCTTTCTTTCTTGATGGAGTCCTGGCACCAGGAGGGAAGGGGGTATTAGAGAACATGTATGTGAAACTTCTCTCCCTGCAACATCATGCCGGGAAGAGCTGGAATCTGAGGGGTCCCTGTTTTCTGGCCCTCTTGACCCCTTGATTACTTGTTGTGAGGATCCTGATTGGCCCTGGGCAATGAAGATAAAAAGCATGTCTATACTGCCCTACAATTTGAATGGAGGAGGTGTGAACAGCAGCGCACACCAGAGTGCTGTGCTGTAATCCCATGGTGGATGCTGCATGTATGAACTTAAAGGTCCCTAGAACACACTAATGCGAACTTTGGGGAAGTATAGACATGCCCTAACAAGGAGACTAGGGTTTATCTCAATTTACTAACTCATATGAAAACTATGAACTGCCTTGTTTTCATTATTTTTTTACCTCCTACTAGTTACAAGATAAGAACACATCTTTTTCCCAATGAAGACAAGACCACTGACTTCGCCCTCATTGTCTCTAGTTTTGTTTTACGCTGCTTTAGCCTGGTGTCAGATTGCTGAAATGTAGAATACTTTTGGAAATCATATTTTGGGATAGGAAATAATTTATACTATAATGCAAAGCTGGCCCATGTGGCAACTCGTTTTCTTTTATTTCCCTTCAGCAACAAAGCTTGAGAGTCCAGTGTGGCCACTGGTGTTTTTCAAGCCCAGTCAAAGACATAGCCTAATTGTTGCAGGGAGTGTGAGGAGTTGGTATAATTAGAGCAGGGCAATGGTTCACACCTCAAAGCCACATTTTGTCTATTCTCCTAACAGCCCAATGATTGCTTTGTGGTGCCCACAACTGTTGTGCGGTCCAATACTGGAAGAGTGAACTGGATAGGACTGGTACCTGCTAGGTAGCTTGGGAGTGATCTGTCCCATTCTGATTCTAATTGGTTATTTAAAGCTAATAAAGTTGCAGCCTTATTTTAACCACATGTCACTGTCCTGTGTCTTATTCCACAAGTGTTAAGGACAAAAATCACTTTGCAAATGTCATTGTTTACAGATATGCTGAGCTAGCACGGAGGTTGGTCTGCTAAGTTTAGATATACACCACAAGTTCTGTAAAGCTTGGGGCTGTTCAGAACCGGAGTTTTGATTCATGCCCACCTCTACTCTTAGCAGATTTTACATTCAGGGTTTTTTTAGCCAAAGTTTAATAAAAACGATGTCTTTCAAAACTATTTTTATGTGCAACCCAACTTCAAGAATACAAATAAAAAGTTTACTGCAGCAGACCTATATGCATTCGATGATTTTATCATTACAGCTCCATTACAAAAAAGGGCGTGCATGTAGTATAATATTAGCGCAAACATATGTAGCATTATGGTAAATAATGCACAAAACTACAATAACTGGGTCATCTGTAGTCTGTGTAATCTCATTTGCGGTCAAAATGCCTTTGTGTAGTCAGACATCAGACTGAAGGGGAAATTAAAGACATGGATCTTCTTGCACAAGGAAGCACTTCAGTATTGCTATATTAGCAAAAATAATCAATTTTGGTAATGAGCAGGTGTTGTATGTCTACGCTTATATGGACTGCAGGTGAACTGAATAAACATTTTGTATTCTGAAGAAATTAACTACGTCTTATAACTCAAATAGCACATGCCCTCGAACAGAAGTGACACTCAATTTCAAAATCAACAAAACCCTCCAGCGGGCAGATGCTGTCCATCAACTGAAGCTGCCAGTAAATGTAATACGGGTAAGGAATGGTAAATGTAAAATGTAATGGGTAAGGAATGGTGTCCCTAGCCTCTGTTTGTCAGAGGGCGGAGATGGATGGCAGGAGAGAGATCACTTGATCATTACCTGTTAGGTTCACTCCCTCTGGGGTACCTGGCATTGGCCACTGTCGGCAGACAGGATACTGGGCTGGATGGACCTTTGGATGGACCAGTATGGCCGTTCTTATGTTCTTAATATACAGTATTAGTAACTAGTATTTAATTATACTCAAACGATACAAGAACACCACATTATACTCCAGTAGCTCCCTGCTTGTTACATGTTATCAAGAAATAGGTCATAACTTTTTAAATGCCTTTAACCACATAGATCCAGCACACAACCACTCACAAATCTGTTCCAATGGACACATTCAGTTAGTTTCCCTAGGCTACTGAAATCTGTTATCTGGTTGGCAGAGCAAGCAAGGTTGTTGCTTCTGAGTGGTCACATCAGTATTGCAATAGGAATTGATTATTCAGTCAATAACATGCAATTCAAAGTTCTCAAATGCATGGCTTTACATACTATTCTGACAAAGACAGGTTATGTAGGCAGTATTATATAAGTACACAATTAAGTCATGATGACTCATCATTTAACCAATATATCAAACATGGTATCAATTATTACAATGAAATAAATTCTGAATTCTCAAAGTATTGCTTGGTATTGGCAGAGGGCAGAGTGGATTACCTGCAGCTTTTGGAAACTCAGCTCACATGGTCCAACAGCCAAGCCACCCAAGATGTTGAATTACTAATTAATGATTTACTTGCCAAATTAAGAATATTGCAGCCTTAAAATCAGTGGAGTTAGAAATCGCACAACCAGACAAGTACAGTCTCTCTGAAAAAGAAGTCTGTGGAAAAGATTATGATAGCCATTCATAGAGAGGTGAATAGAGCTCTCTGCTACCATGAAGGAAGAAAGTGTTTTGGAATGAGTCTTCGCTGATTTGCTCCTATCCAGTAAAAGAAAAGAAAAGAAAAGAAAAGAAAAGATATAGTTTTGAACCTGGAATAAATGATTAGATTAATCTGGACAGTGTAAATTACAGGAATCCAGAGAGTAACCCTCAGTGCCCATATATCTTCATGGAAGTTCAGTTTTACTTTTAACAAATACCTACAGGCCCAGATTCAGGAAGTCAAGTTATTTAAGTACATGGTGTCAAGTATCAGAGGGGTAGCCGTGTTAGTCTGGATCTGTAAAAAGCGGCAAAAAGTCCTGTGGCACCTTATAGACTAACAGAAGTATTGGAGTATTCACCCACGAAAGCTTATGCTCCAATACTTCTGTTAGTCATAAGGTGCCACAGGACTCTTCGTCGCTTTTTAAGTACATGGCTAACTTTAAGCACATGAGTTATCCCATTGCTCTCAACATGTTGAAAGTAAGGCACATGTGTAAATAGCTTCCCTTATTAGGTCCATTAAAATTTATACAAAATTCTGCTGCATATTACAGAAGCAAGCATATATACAGAAGGAAGACCTGCAAAGCAACTAAGCCACAGTTTGAGAGGAACCGGACATTGGAGCAAAGATTTTGTGGGAGCACATAACCTCTGACCAGAATGGAAAAAAAAAGAATGAGGTTGGACAGGAGTGTGAAGGAGCACAGAGACAGCAGGAATAAAAGAAATCCATCCAGTTGACTCAACCATAGGACTGATACCACAAACAGTTGTTAAAGAGTCCATCACAAAACTGGGAAAAATCTGTTGTGAATAGAGGCTATGCTCAAGAAACCTCAACCTGCAGTTTTCACCTGAGAAGCTAGACTTGCTTGATAAGAATTGTTCCAGAGTGTAGAATTAAGCAAAACTGTTCCAGGAAGTTTGTGATTAGTATGCGACAAAAGGATGAATTGGGGTGGGAGAAAAAAAACAATGAGTTACCGAATCAATTGTTCTCTCCAACTTATGGTGTTGCATACATTATAGAAAGCAGACAGTCTATTTCTGTGATTCTTGAACCTATAATGGAAAAGGAGGCTTAAGTTTTCCATTGAATAAACTTTTTTAATGCTTTCTTCTACAAATGTGAACATATAATTTAGTTGGGATTAGGTCCTGCTTTGAGCAGGGGGTTGGACTAGATGACCTCCTGAGGTCCCTTCCAAGCCTGATATTCTATGATTCTATAACAGTAATATACTTTCTTAAATAGCTGCTTGTTCATTATATTTATCAAACTAAATATCTTTAAGAAACTATCTGATGGTGTGTGTGAGGGATGATCTTACATTTTCTTCATAAAACAACTGGATCTGAAACATTACAATTAATCCATTAAACTGTTGTCCAACTAACTAGCAACCTACAGCTACAGCTAATATAATATGGTATGTCAGAGAGTGAAGTAGATCAGATGGAAACAAAACTAAACTAAAAGGAAGCATGTCTTTCTGGGAGCGTTTAAATATATAGAGAAATCTTTAGCATCCTAATCTGTCCTCAAAAAGACAATTACCTTTTCCGTAACTGGTGTCCTTCGAGATGTGTTGCTCATGTCCATTCCAAAATAGGTGTGCGTGCTCGCCACATGCACCGGTGCCGGAAGTTTTTCCCCTAGCAGTACCGATAGGGTAGCACCCCTAGCGACTCCTGGAGTGGCGCCTCTATGGCGCGGTATAAGGGGAGCAGCATGCTCCCGCCACCCTCAGTTCCTTCTTGCCAGACAACTCCAACAGAGAGGAAGGAGGGCGGGATGTGGAATAGACATGAGCAACACATCTCGAAGAACACCAGTTATGAAAAGGTAACTGTCTTTTCTTCTTCGAGTGATTGCTCATGTGCATTCCACAATAAGTGATTCCAAGATATATATCTGTTGGAGGTGGGTAGGAGTTCACAGACTCTCGGGACAGAGTAGAGCCCTGCCGAACCCGGCATCCTCCCTGGTTTGGGAGACGATCGCATAATGTGAGGTGAACGTGTGAACCGAAGACCATGTGGCAGCCCTACAAATGTCCTGAATTGGAACATGGGCTAAAAAGGCAGCCTACGAGGCTTGCGCCCTAGTCGAGTGTGCCCTCACAATCAGCGGCGGGGGGACTCCCAACAGGTCATAAAGGTACGAATACACGAGGTGATCCAGTTGGAGAACCGCTGAGTGAGATCGGCCGACCTCTCCTGCGTTCGGCCGAGGCGATGAACAGCTGCGAGGACTTCCTGAACAGCTTAGTCCACTCCAGGTAAAAGGCCAGAGCTCGTCTCACATCCAGCATGTGGAGGCGCCCCTCCTCACTGGACGCATGGGGCTTGGGACAGAGCACCAGCAGGAAGCTGTCCTGACCCATGTGGTAGATGGAGACCACCTTGGGGAGGAACGAAGGATGTGGTCGGAGCTGGACCTTATCCTTATGGAATACGGTGTATGGGGGGTTGGAGGTCAGGGCCCTGAGCTCCGAGACCCGACTAGCTGACGTGATCGCCACCAGGAAGGCTACCTTCCACAAGAGGTGTGACCAGGAGCACGTAGCTAGCGACTCAAACAGGGGACCCGTCAGCCGGGCCAGCACCAAGTTCAGGTTCCACTGCGGGACTGGGGGCTTAACGTATGGGGAGAGACGATCCAATCCCTTAAGGAATCGGCCAGTCATAGCATGGGAGAATACCGCGTGCCCCTGCACCGGCGGGTGGAAGGCTGATATGGCCGTCAAGTGCACCTTGATGGACGAGAGCGATAGGCCTTTGGCGATAGGCCTTGGGCTCTAAGGTGAAGGAAGTAGTCTAAAATGAGTTGGATTGGAGCAGCCACGGGCGAAACGCCCCGATTAGCTGCCCACCAGGAAAACTGACCATTTCGCCAGGTAGGCTCGGCGTGTGGAGGGCTGTCTGCTTTCCAGGAGGACGCGCTGAACCCCTTCCAAGCACGTCCTTTCCTCCCGGCGTAACCACTGAGCAGCCACGCCATGAGGTGGAGTGCCGCTAGGTTGGGGTGGAGGAGGCGGCCCTGGTCCTGGGAGAGCAGGTCCAGGTGGGACGGCAATGGCCATGGTGGGGCAACTGCCAGGCTCATGAGAGTTACGTACCAAGGCTGCCTGGGCCACGCCGGGGCAATCAGGAGGGCCTTCTCCAAGACCTTGCCAATCAGTGGGATCAGGGGAAAGGCATAGAGAAGCTGGCTCGACCAGGATAGGAGGAAGGCATCGGAGATAGCGTCCCCCTCCCCCCTAAGCCCCCCGGAGCAGAAACGCGGGCACTGGCAGTTCTGCCGAATCGCAAACAGGTCCACCTGGGGAGTTCCCCACTCTTGGAAAATCCTGTGCACCACCTCTGGGTGTAGTGACCACTCATAGTGAGAGGAGAAGTCTCGGCTCAGGCGATCCGCCCATGAGTTCCAGGTTCCTGGTAAGTGGTGGGCTTTTAGGCAAATTTCATGGGCAATATAGAAGTCTCACAGCCTGAGGGCTTCATGGCAGAGGAGCGGGCCCCGTCTTGCCTGTTGATGTAAAACATCGAGGCCGTGTTGTCCGTGAGAACCCTGACCAATCCGCCTTCCAGGTGTGAGCGGAAGGCAACGCATGCCAGCCAGTCTACCCTGAGCTCCTTGACGTTTATATGCAGGGTAAGGTCCTGCGCGGACCACAGACCTTGGGTCTGAACGTTCCCCACATGGGCTCCCCTCCCCAGGTCCGACGTGTGAGACACCAGCTCCACCGATGGGGGTCTGCCCCTGAACGGGACCCCGTGGAGCATGTTCCCCAGTAAGGACCACCATTGTAGGGAGGTGATCACCAGCTCGGGCACAGTGAGGACTTTATCCATCCTGTCTCTGGACTGGAGAACACCAAGGCCAACCAGAGCTGGAGGGGCCTTATCCTGAGTCTGTCGTGGTGAACCACATATGTGCACCCCGACATGTGATCCAGGAGCTGGAGGCACGCTCTGGCTGTGGTCACGGGGAACCTTGTGACTGTGTCCATGATCCCTTTCAGGGTCTTCAATCTGTCTGGTGGGAGCGAGGCCTTGGCCGATGTGGCATCCAGGACTGCCCCGATAAATTCTATGCACTGCATCGGGACTAATGTGGACTTGGTGTCGTTTACCAACAGGCTCAGGGTGGCGCACGTGGACAGGAGGAGCGCTATGTGATCCCGCACCTGCGACCTGGAGCTGCCCTTGACCAGCCAGTCGTCGAGATAGGGGAAGATCTGAACCCCACGATGTCTGAGGTAGGCCGACACCACAGACGTGCACCCTGGGAGCAGTGGAAAGGCCAAATTGGAGGACCATAAATTGGTAGTGTTTCTGCCCAACTGTGAAACAGAGGAAACGCCTGTGTCCTTCGAATATATGAATGTGGAAGTACGCGTCCTGCAGATCAAGGGCGGCGTACCAGTCCCCGGGATCCAGGGAGGGGATGATGGAGGCCAGAGAGACCATGCGAAACTTGAGCTTCACCATGTACTGGTTCAGGGCTCTTAGGTCCAGGATGGGCCTCAGCCCCCCTTTGGCCTTTGGGATAAGAAAGTAGTGGGAGTAGTACCCCTTGCATCTGAACTCCGCTGGCACCACTTCCACCGCTCCTAGGCCCAGGAGCCGCTCCACCTCCTGCTCGAGCAGGGCCTCGTGAGAGGGGTCCCCCAGGAGTGACAGGGACGGAGGGTGGTTGGGCGGGATAGAGGTAAACTGGAGAGTGTCGGCCCAGGAGACGGCGTTGAGGACCCAACGGTCCGAGGTCAGCCGCGACCATTCCGGGAGAAAAGCACACAACCGGTTGGAGAAGGGAAACTATTGTGGGTGGATCCCTGGTATGGACTGGTAAGTCGCCCCCTGGCATCCCGTCAAAACTGACGTTTCCCCACCTGTTTGCCCTTGGAAGGCCCAGGCTGAGGGGCAGACCGGGACTACCTCTGCGGGTGTTTCTTATAGTCCCGTGACTTTTTATAAGGGGGCTCATATTTAGAGTGGGTGGCCTGGGTGGGAGCCTGCTGAGGCTTAAACTTGTTCCTGGCCAGAGCCGGGACATAGAGGCCAAGTGTCTTAAGCATTGTGCGGGAATCTTTCAGGCCATGCAATTTCACGTCCATCTGTTCCACAAACAGGGCCTTGCCATCGAACGGAAGGTCCTGCAAGGATTGCCCCGACAGCAGGAGCCCCGACGCTTGCAGGGCCTCTGGCGTGGAGGGCACCCGGACATCCGGAGAGGTCAATGCCGAGTGAGCTGGGCTGCTCTGGACCACCTGAGTCGGAGGCCTGGAGGCCGATGGGGATCGAGAACTGCCCAACGTGGATCTAGTCTCTTCCCCGGTCTTGCTCCAGTGCCTCGGCAGAGAAGACCTCTTCTTAGCCTTTTTGGCATGCCCCACGGACGGGGAGCGGTGCCGACTGGTGGAAGGCACCGAAGGGTTGCCACGTACCGAGACCGCGGTACTCGGTGCCGACTCGGAGCGGCGCACTGGAGTCGGGGTCAATGCCGACTCCATCAGAATGGCTTGGAGCCAAATGTCCCTTTCTTTTTTGGTCTGAGGCTTGGAGGATCTGCACATCTTGCAGCGATCGCTGAGATGGGTTCCCCCAGAGGGCGTAAACAGTCCATGTGCGGATCACTCACTGGCATTGGCCACCTGCAAGTGTCGCATGACTTAAAGCCAGGGCACAGGGCATACCCCAACCCGGGCACACTAAACTAAACTAACACTAATCTAAACTACTTTAGCTACAGGTACTACTAACTATGAACGAACAAGAGTTCAAGAGGAAAGCTGCAGCCAAGCTGGAGCAGAGCAGTTCCGATGCACCTTCATTGGTGGCAAGAAGGAACTGAGGGTGGGGGGAGTGCACAGAGCCCCTTATAGCCCACCATAGGGGCACCACTCCATGAGTTACTAGGGGCGCTCCCCTACGGTTACTGCTAGGGGAAAAACTTCAGGCACCGGTGCACGTGGCGAGCACGCACACCTATTGTGCAATGCACATGAGCAATCACTCGAAGAAGAACTTAGACTGTTGTTCCTTATATTTTGCTCCTCACCAATGGTAGCTGGAAATCAAAGGACAACATTTAATCCTGGTTTTATTTTTTTTTATGCTTAAATTTAAAAATTAATGTTTATTTAATTGTGCTTGTATACTGATTAAATCAACAGTGAACAGATTGCTCTTGGATATAACTACTTAAATATTTCTTTTTTAAATGTAAAAATCAAGATAAATACAAATTTAAGGAAAAATATTTAAAACACTTTTATATAAATGTTTTGTTATTGCTAAGGGGTCTCTCTCTCTTGGTACGTATAATCAACGATCTACTGGTTCAATATTTTAAATATCTTCCTAATGTGGCATTTTCCAGTTCACAGCTATGTAACACAGCAGGTGTAAAGATGCGAAACATTCTGTTCCACCACATGTGTGATAGTCGTTTGTAGGTTATCATTATTTGGATAAGAACAGTGCAAGAAATTAATGTAGATCAGAAGTTGTGCTCATCAAGCACACCAGGTTTCTAAACTTACATGAATAACTATATGAATCTGACATTTAAGCCAGCTCAGAGACAGAGCAAAGGGATTAAAGTATCTTCTTTTTTTATAACAATTTATTGGAACAGGTGGCACTTGCATTATATTGTGGATATGTCTGAAGTAGTTGCAGAAGCTAGGATTCTACAACTTAGAAAAGCAATATATTTTAGCATAGTCCATATACTGCTAAATTAACCTAGATGAATGTGTTGTAAAGGTGGAAATCACAAGTCTGATGAAATTGAGGATGATAAAGAATATGTTTATTTAGCACATTTCCACAGAGCAACTACAAACCTTCACACATTTGTGAATCCATTCTCTCTCTTTTCAATGGAAATCTATCTTATCAAATATTGATTTCTAGTTCTCATCAAACCGTGAGGAAACATGGAGATGAAAAATAAAATGTTTTCTTGATTTTGCTCTCAGTGTGGGACTAGGTATTCCTTAGCTAAGATTTAGCAACCACGGTATTTTTATCTCTTCCCTGACAAATCTCATATGCTAAACCTTAGATAAGCCCACCTATATTTAATAGAAAGGTATTTGCTTTCCCGTTTATAGCGCATATCATCAGGATGCAGATTACAGTTGACAAATCAATACAAGAAAAACTTTTTCTTCATTTAGTATAGCTGGAGTAGCAGTGACCACTACAGTTGAGACGGAAAAACAGTTTTCATTATAACCCTTGTTTTCTGTTGTTCCTAAACTCATTTTTGAGTGTGAAATGTGCTTTTTGTTTGCCATGGAAGCAAATCTCTATTCCAGTCATTCATTGAAATCTAATTATTTCCTAAATCTTTCCTATGTTTTTCTCTTCACCAGTATGCCTTATACCCTTCTTTTCCAGAATTATTGTTGCATAATTTGTCTATCTTTGACTAAATTCCTTAGGGCAAGCAAGGAAAATGTCTTAACATGTTTGCATAGCACCTAAAGATTTATAGCATTATACAAAATAAGAATAAAAAACAAAACCAAGGCCTGAACAGCTTACAGTCATTAAAGATCCCAAGGAACTTTTCCAGAAGCTAGAGGTCTTACTTCCACATCCTGGGCAAATTCCACTTTAGATAATTACATTCTGTCCATCTTCATTCCTCTTGGAGTTTTAAACTGCTATAGTTTCCCTCTACACTTCTTGTCCTGTACTACACTGCTATGGGCTGCTAATAACTGCCACATTCCAATACTGGCTGCATTTCAAAAGTGAAAGGGTTAAAGAGTTTCACAGCCTTTGCTAGTTTGTGTAATCTTAGTCATTGTATATATAGACCGCTTACTCCTAGAAAGGGCTTAGTATAATAAACTAATATAAATAATTACTATATAATTAATATTTGGTCACAACATAGGGTATGATGATCATGTTTTTTTCTTGGAAGTTTTATATTTGTGTTCTCTTGATAGCACTTGTTTTCAATTTTTGTTTTCTAAATTCATTTTGTGTACAGAGTAAAAATACCCTTGAGAACCAGTTTTCCTCAGCATTTTCTGCCAGAGTAGAATTCTGTGAATATTACCAACTTTTATGGAGATATATCTATCTCATAGAGCTGGAAGGGACCCTGAAAGGTCATCAAGTCCAGCCCCCTGCCTCCACTAGCAGGACCAAGTACTGATTTTTGCCCCAGATCCCTAAGTGGCCCCCTCAAGGATTGAACTCACAACTCTGGGTTTAGCAGGCCAATGCTCAAACCACTAAGCTATGCCTCCCTGCCTCCCTCCCTCCTTTAATTAAAAGGAGAACAGGTTAGGCCAGTGTGAATGATAAGAGAACCCATATCTCACGTCAGTCTACAAAACAAGTCAAGGCCTTGCATACGTAACATTTAAACTCATTGTTTGTGATAACTATACATAAGCCTGAAATCAGGTTTAAAAAATGACAATGCTATGCTTAGTTGTACTGGCAAGCTATAAAAAAGATTTCTAGAATTACCTATTTTCCATTTTCAGAAAATATCACACTAGTCAAGGTCTATTTTAGCAGGAATGTATTAAACTGAAATGCATCAGCATTGTCCCAGGTGCCTTATTCTGAATGGATTTATGGCCTTTGCAAGGTTGATTTTCATGAAACTTAGAAAAATAAGCATGAATGTGGAATGCTCAGTAATAAATAGACGCACACCTCTAACATGGGGGCCACGTAACTCTGAAAGTGACAGAAAATGAGGCAATATGAGAGGTATTGTACCCAAAGTAATATACATTTTACAGTAATATACAAGTTCAATTACTTTCTAACGGTTATGATCAGAAGTCAAGTAACTGGAGCAACTTTAAAGTTTTGTGATTGGCACCTATGTATGAGCAGCATATAATCCAAGGTCTTGAATCCTTTTAGCATTAATGGAGTCATCTTCCTTTAAAGGTTACTTTCTTCTTTAACAACTTATCCAGTTTTTTAGGAAAATAAAGGTTTTTATGACTCACACTTGGCTCTCGTGTTTCTTTTTTGCACATGGCTTCTTTAACGTATTTTTATGTGATTCAAGACACGAAATTCTCACTCTGTTTACATGCGAGTTCCACGAGGTCCCTCTTACAATTTTTCAAGGTACTGACAGAGTACACTATCTTGTTCCATGCATGAGTCTTTTAATGTGGCATCCTTCTTTGAGACTCCAGCACCACTGAACAAGAGTTTTCAAGTGATCTCACCAATTATTTTGTCTTTTGGGCTGTGGGATTGATTTTTTTCTAATATTGATTTCTGCCGATTAAGAGTGCTGGCTGGCTCTTTCCTGCTTCACTCAGGAGGAGCACACACAGGCAGCAGCAATTTTAAAACTATCAAATGTGGCAGCCTGAATGAACAGACTATGTTATGCCAGTTCCCTCTCTATACAATTAGACCCTGATTTCCCAAACACAGACTGTCTGAAATTCAGGCTATTCTAAATTTAATTGTCCTCTATTGTCAAGACTCAAACAGAGCTTGAAATCTATTTATCTGAATGGTAGATTTTGCTAAAGTTGCTAATGCCACTGAGGTCTTTGTAAAATGGCTGGTTGTTGGGGTGGGAGGATGTCTACCATCACTATGAAACCATCAACCTTTTTGTCTCTTTACAAGGATGAACATTATGTAAAATTGTGACAGCTACTGTACCTAATCTTAACCACACAATAATGATTTTATCTGTACCTATGGTTTTTACTTGTATAGCTATAATTATGAATATTGCATAAATGGAGAACTTTCAAAGTTATGATTTCTCCTGTGGGAAAAACCCAAGTAATGCCCAAAGCTGTCAAGGTCACAGAATTATCTGGATCCTAAAAACTCATAGCATTATTACCGACAGACCAGATACTGACACCCTGTGAGAGATAGTAGGAGACAGTGACCCAGATCAAAGCTTATCTGCTAGGTGACTAGCCATTGAAACTTTATAGCCTATCAGTGTCTTACATCCCCAAAGGTGTTAGCAACTAACGTGTGTAGCCTGGGGCAGCATTACATTGCACCAAAATCACAGTTCCACATTTGTGCTGCTGCTGCTAATACATCTTCATTGTACTTATCCAGGCCGGTCTAAGGATTCATTTACAGTGTATTGTGGGAAAACTGATACCAGTCTTTGGTAAAGCCGTAGTGTGATACCAGTAAGTCCCAAGAGCCCAGAAAGGACAGACAGTCTGTCCTTCCTGGACTCTTGGGACTTACTGGTATCACACTACGGCTTTACCAAAGACTGGTATCAGTTTCTGGACAGCTGGCAGCACAGGAGAAGGATTTCTCTGTTCAAATGCTGTTGAAGTGCCACATAAACAGAATAGGCTAATATGGGATGAAAGCACACTGCAGCATGTGTAATTATGGGATGAGACTGGAGGACTAACAGCACCCAGGCTTGATTAATTTGCATTGTCACTTCAAAATAGGTGGGTTGCCAGCCCAGGCAGAAGCAAAACCCAAGCTCCTTAAGTAGATTCTTTCTGTTCGGCAGGAAGGGATGTTGAGGACAACATCCACGTTAAAACTGCAATGAAGAAATACCAGAAATGCTAAAACTATGCTGTTCAAACAAACTATCTATCTGATGGTTTATCTATAGTTGGCCGCCTTCCACGTAGAACAAATAATGAGCAAATTTTCCAACAGTGTAGGAAAATACTTAAAACAGATCTCAGAGATCCCACTTTTAAGATTGGCTAGAGATTGTGGGGAGACAGACACACATACACTGCAGCTCAGGGTCAGCCTACTATGAGATCTAAACTGTAAGTCAGACAGGAGGCACACACTGCTAAGTGTAGCTTTTATCACACACTTGATTCCCAGTAAGAGAAACACTGAATCCAGAGTTCACTGTTGAACTTTAATTTCCAGCATGGCAGCATGATACACTAATGTATCAATAGGATGGATATTACAATTATTTACAAAAATTTCACTAGAAACATTTTGCTCATGTTGTTCTCTGTAAAAACAAGCGTAAGTTAAAACTTTAGCTAATA
Source organism: Platysternon megacephalum (assembly GCA_003942145.1). NCBI lineage: Eukaryota > Metazoa > Chordata > Testudines > Platysternidae > Platysternon > Platysternon megacephalum. The sequence goes on from QXTE01000139.1 coordinate 3,835,611, forward strand.
AGGAATAGTATTTTTCCCAGTAACTTCCACATCTCTCATATCACCATTTAGCTATCAACAGAGCAATAAAAATGGAATCATAGCATTAAAAATGAAACCTAACTCATTGATTATTTCTTTCCTCTGTATGTATATATCAAACTGATAACACATACATTTGTATTCTATAACCCAGTAGCTGAGGAATGTCTGATTGAGCTATGTAGGATTGAATGAATACTCAAGAAACTGAGGGAATGCTAAAGTGAAGAACAGAAGACTTCCCACATTCAGACTACTTATTATAAAGGAATATCAAATTGAATTTTTCAATGAAAACTATGCATTCGAAACCCAGTGTTACATCTTTAGACCATTTTAATTAGAAGAAACTTGTGCACTTGCTCCAAGGCCTTTTCTCTTGTGGACTGAGCCCTGATATTACTCATAAAGGTTCTCACTTCTTAGCAAAAATGCAGATAGCTAACCAACCAAGGAGAAGGTTTTCTGACATGAGGGCAAGGCAAACATCTAGTTTTGCAGCTAAAAATATACTAGCAGAATGTCCTTTTAACATTTACAGCACAAGATGAAGTAGAATTCCTTCCCAAATATTTGATTTGTGACATTACCTCACTGAAAATATAAAATTAAAACTTTACACCTTGGGAAGTAAGCATCGAATGTGTCTGCAGTTTGCTTTGTCCTTATAGAATTATATACAAGGAGGATTTATTGCTAAAGCTTGCGGCTTATTCAGTCTTATTTCTGATGTCACTGCCACTTAAATTCTATTCTCCAAGTGACGTATTTAAGCTTATAACTTGAAATGGCCCTAAAGATAGAACCTATGAACGGCCTAATAATTAGATTTGGTGCGTCCTGAGAATACTGGAAGCTTTCAGAAAGGATTTAAAGAAGGTAGCTCCCTAAATTGAACCGAACATTCTTTTGGAAGACCCACTGGAGTGAAAATACTCAAAGACTAATGTATACATTTTAACTTCCCTAACTCCTCCCCCCACCCCCAGCTTAATTAGGGCGTGTTCCTCAGACCAGAAAAGGAAACTAAAGAAACAATGGCAAGGCTTTGGGTTATTTTCCATGGAAATGAGAGCTGGAATTCTTTTTCCTTACTGCAGTGAGTCTTTGTTAAGTGCACTGGAAGGGGAGGTCTGTTTCCTTTTCCAATTTAAATGTACTGTAGTGATAATTAGTTCAAAGAATCTGCTCTGACACAATTGCCTTTCGTTTTCAATTGTTTTCAAATAATAATAATAAACAGAAGCTGAGATATCCACCTTTCAAAATAGATTTGGTTTAAACTAATGCACATGACCTCAGACTAGCAAGGGTAAGCAAACTCTCTCTCCTTCTGCATTTCAAAAAGGCCCAGTTGGTAAAAAAAATAAGTACATACAAATAAAAAAAAAAAGGTATGAAGGATTTCTGACAAAAAAAGGGCTTCAGGGAAAACACTAACAAAAGTAATTGTCTAGGGAACGTGAAAAGGCAGCATTTCCCCAACCCCGGATAAACAAATAACTTTATAAAAATACATACACTTTGGTGAAATGTAAAATTATAAACCTCACTATGAGACTGCAGGGTGCAAACAGCTGAGCCTGCACTCTGATCACTCAGATGTTAATTAGTTCCCCTTGGGAAAGCTGATCGGGGTAATTAGGCAGTCAGGCTGGCCCGCTGGATGGTTTAAGGAACCAATTACCTCATCAGCGCAAGGTGGATAAAGAGGCAGGAAGGAAGTGCCGAGGAGGGGGGTGGTGGTGGTGGTGGTGGTGAGACGGGGGAGGGCACGAGGACTAGTTGAGCTCAGCCAGACGGTGGCCTCCAGGAAGGGAAACCTCTATTTCCCTCATGTCCTGGGCAGAGGGTCAAAAGTGCTGTTGGCACTATAAATAGACAGTTGCACAGGGATTGTTGGTGGACCTGGTGGAGGAAACTTAAAATAAAAGAATATAGTGAAGGCACAAACACTGGAGTCCGTACAGTTTCTGCGAGGAGAAGGTGGGAGAGGAGCCACGCCCTGTAACACATACATTTTGCTCTAAACTTAAAATTTGGGAAACAAACTACACAGACACGAAAGGAAAAACAACAGTCATGTTGTCAAAAATAGCTGCATTCCAAAACAAATGTGTGTGTGTGTGTACGTACATATTGTCACTGCAGTGTGTATAAGAGGGGAAAAAAAGTATTATCCCAGTAGTCCAATGAACTTGTATTATATGCTCTTATATAGGGGCTTAATAGAGTGCACGTTATTTATTCCGGCACACAAAATTGAATTGCAATGGCACCTGGGTTCCTAACTCCTTTAGGCTCAATTGAAAACCACAGCTTCAATAGACCTAAAGAATCCGAATCTGCTATTATAGTCCCAGTGAGAGAATTGAATTTTCTTCTTACTTTCTTCTTAAAGTTTCTCTTGGGCGCCTTTGGTTTCCACTTGACAGCTTCATGCAGGAGTTGGCATCTGGAGGATATTCCCCAACTATGTCCAGATCTTCCTTCTGATTCTAGTGGAAACAAGCTGCTGGTTGGTAATATCTCAGAGCTTGTCATTGGTGATAAAGTCTTTCCAACCAATGCTCAGAATCTTCTATAGGCACTTAGTTTTCCTACTTTTAGGTAGCTCTCATTAACAGACATTATGTTTGCATTTAAAATGCTCAGTTTTGTTCTGTATGGTGTTGTATATCTGATTTCCATACATTGCTGAGTTTGGTAAAATGCTGTGGAGGTCTTCCCTTATCCTTGATGTCACTTCCTTCTTGAGATCTCAGTTAGCCATTATGGTGCTGCCCAGCTAAGTGAAATGTGGTTTGTCTTGTCATATGAAGTTACTGCTTGATGTCTGGGTTGAAAGGATATTTGTTTTAGCATAACTAAATTGAGCCCTCTTTGGCCTACTATTTTTGCAAGGTGGCGTGTTTTTGATTGTAACTTTTCAGAGGTGTCGCTCAGTAATGCAATACCATCAGTAAAGTCTAAGTATTCTAGTCATCTGACATCTACCCACATTATACCAATGTTTGTGTTTCTAATTCACTTTTTCATTATCTAGTAGTCTATGGCAATGCCAAACAAAAGCAGAGATAAAATGCAGCCCTGTTTCATGCCCATGTTCACAGTGAATCACTCTGTCTGGTTGTTCACCCTTACAGAGCACTTAGCATCTTCTGTAGGTGGCCTTGGTGATGTTGACAGATTTAGCTGGGATTCTGTAGGACTGAAGAATATTCCTCAATGTATGTCTGTGCAGGCTGTCATATACCTTTTGAAAAATCAATGAAATTGATGATGAGGGAACCTTGACAATCTATATATACTTCTATGATGCTACCTAATGTGAATACTTGATCTATAGAGGATCTCTTGGGTCTGAATTCAACATATTCTTCTCTAAGCTTTGCATCCACTGCCTCTTTCATCGCAGGGGTTCTCAAACTGGGGGTCAGGACCCCTCCGGGGGTCATGAGGTTATTACATGAGGGGTCGCAAGCTGTCAGTCTCCACCCCAAACCCTGCTTTGCCTCCAGCATTTATAATGGTGTTAAATATATAAAAATGTGTTTTTAATTTATACGGGGCATTTCACTCAGAGGCTTGCTATGGGAAAGGGGTCGCCAGTACAAAAGTTTGAGAACCACTGCTATATAGTATCACACTGCAGAAGACTCCCTACAACAGAGAGTAGTGCAACTCCTCTCCAGTTGTTAGTCAGTAAGATCACTCTTTTGGGGTATTCTGACAATGAATGCATGTTTCCACTGGTCAGGAAGGGTGTCTTTTACCAAAACTTCATTGACCAGTTTCATTGGTTTCAAGTGCTTTTAGCATTTCTGTTGTAGTTTGATCATTGCCTGTCATTCTGCTATGTTTCAGCTTCTTAACTTCAGCCTGTACTTCTGCAATCTCTACTGGGCTAATGTTAATGTCAAGTTGATCAGGTTCGCATTTCATCAAAATCTGGTGAAGTGGGTCTGGGATTGTTGAGTACTTTGAAATGATCTGACCATTTTTCTGTTCTACTTCAATTGTGAGCATTTTTCCATCTTTGGTTTTTATTGGTCCATTTCCTGTTTTGAGATTTCCACAAGGATTTTAGTCACTTGGTAAATGACTCTGTGGTTTCCCATTATAGCACAAGCTTCAGCAGCTAGATCTTCAACATCTCTGCTTTTATCTTTCCTTGCTTTGCTTTTCATGGCTTTGTTTGTTTTCTTGTACTCTTTTTTTCTCCCTTTTCTCCCCAATATTTGCTTGGTTTTAGCATTCAGGAGTTTTCCTTTCAGTATTTTTCTGTTCACACTGAGACCTCATATCTTTCAGCTTATCATTTTCTTGCTCTATGTTGATATCCAACTGTGACTGCTATTGCCTGAATCACTGTGTCTCTGAGCCCTGCCTGTTTTTCTTCAGGTCCAGTCTGTCTCTCTTCCTCTGCCCCTAGCAGTACCTCAAATCTGTTCCTTACCTCAAGGTGGAATTTCTTGCAGTACTCTTTTGATTTAATTTGTGTACTGTTAATTTTCTTTACCACTTTCTGCTTAAAAGTGATCTCTCTCGATTCTTTTTTTTGCAATAGAAAGACACTTGTAGGAGAGTTAAACACTTAGAGTTATTGAATGGAAATGGAATAAGGTGTTAACGCCCAGAATGTAATGTGTCACCACTGCGCACTATAAAATGCTGACACTATCAAATGGGTGGTGCAATAATAATCTGCTGTTGAACACAGAGACTTAGGTTGTCTGTACTCATTCAAGTACAGCCCAGGAACCTATACATTTCATGTGGGTTTATCAGATCTATTAATTGGATATTCTTTGTTTGGGCTGAGTGCTCTCAGTTGATACTATGAATCTGTCAGCAATAACTATTGACTTGAATGTAAATACACTTGACTGAGGACACAACTAATTTAATTGCTATATTGATGAATAGCAGCTGTTCATTTGACACTTCAGTAAAAAAAATTACAATATTGAAATATTAAACGAAAACAAGTTTCTAATTAATGATTAGGCAGCACAAGGGTGCTACTATTACGGCACTTCCTTTAGTACAGAGCTATTTAGATTGTTTTCAGCCTTTATCTCATATCTTAGAATGGTCTTCTGCAAGATAAAGTTAAATAAATATAATACGGCAGTATTGTGGTATTTAGCTGCCCTGTACCACACCTTACTGGCAGAGTGTGGTGCAGCTGGCACTCCCTGACTCAATTTCTCTTCCTGAGGTTGGTCTCCTTGGCTTTCCAAACACCAGACGGTGCTGGAGATGTGGCTTAGTCCTCCAGCCAAGTCACAAACAAAATTTAACTCCTTCCAGCATAGCAAAAGTCCGATTAAAAATTGCCCCCAAAACAAAAGGGTTTTCTCCCTTTTGGGGAATTCTCTTCAGCCTGCTCTCTGGGTCCTATCCCAGCCCCTTTCTGGGTTACCTTAGAGAGTCTCTAATCTCAGGGATAGAACACTCAGCTCCTAGGCTGATTCCCCTGAGGTATTTACTGTTCTCTGTTCCTTGCATCCTTCCCTGCTCTGCGCCCCGAAAGCTGGTTCCTCTGGAGTACCTTGTCCAGCATACCCTGACTTATTGTCTCCCAGCCCAGACCAGCCTGTCACCCCAGAGTGATCTCCCTCAGCCCTTTTATAAGGCCCAGGTGTCCATTAAGCTATCACATGACCCACTTTAGTCCTGTCCCCTCAGCCTGGGAAGCAGCTAATTTATTATGGCACAAGTCTGACTGGTCCCATCTCTCCTTAATAGGACAAGTCACACTGTGACAGGCAGCAAGCATGTACTGTACACAGAACACACATTTGTAGCTACCAGTGATATTGCCTCATCCACCTTGTCTCTCTAGTTTTACTGCCTTAAACTTTAGGAATGATCACATGTTGCTGAATGCAACACAGTGGACAATGCCCCTGTAGTTTTTAAATCTGAGTCCCTTGATTTGCAAACTAACAGTGCTCAGGTGACTCACACCATCATATTATTACCCATCTTCTCATTTTTAAAAACATATTTCTCGTTTAAACTAAATTCACATTTAGCTACTGTGAGTACAAAAACCCATCTTTTGTTTCTACTTCAATTTGAAAAGATGAGGCATCACATACTCAATCTTAAACACATTGTTGGTTTATAGATATTCTTTCTTTTTTTAATCACTTTCTTCCCACAACAGGTTACACATCTCACCAATGACCTGCAATTTGAAGCTGCATATTTGATTACTAGAATCTGATGCTGACAAAGCTCCACTGAAATCAATAAAAGAAAGGTTCAATTCATTTAATTAGATGTCTGTATATGAGAAAAAAAAAAGATAGGTAGACTTCTGACATTAAACAAGGGTTTTTTGTTATACCTAGTGGACTTACTCTCCTGAAGAAAAGTGCTGTATGCGGTGTCTAATCACAGTTTGCTCTTAAATTGAATGTAATGTGTAAATGTTTTTAATAATAACGTGCAATGTATAGGAGTGTGGTAGTAGGCTAATATCTAAAAGAAACTTCCAACCCTTAGTAAGTCAGCATGTTTCAGTGGAAACAATATTAAAAACTAAGATGTATTACGGTATTAGCTGATGGAGAATGAAAGTTAATTGATTCAAATCACTTCTAATTAAGCTAGTTTTGAAAAGTTTCAGTAGTATATTTCTTCAGAGCTGTTTAATACCATGGTACAGTAGATACAAGACTTAACATGATTAATTTGTCTCTGTCTCGATATACTGTGGTAGAAAGCCTCTTGGGAGAAAAACATCTCAACAGATGTGTGAAACTATATGCTGAAGCTACAAAAACAACATTCCACTGATGCAAAATTCAACAAGCAACCTATTCTTTCTCCTACCCTTCAGTTGCATACAGATAAAACGTCCATTTTATGACAGTTCTATATTTAAAGTGTAAATCTCCTTCCTGTTCTTTGACTACTGGCTAACCCTTCAGTTAAGAGGCTGCTAGCTGACCAACTAAATTATTTATTTCAGAAATTCTTATTACTATTTATCTAACACCCATTAAGTATAGTATGAATAAGCATCATTTTACCGAACAATTACACTGAGAAGTATGGCCACCTCTGGGATGCAGCACAGCTGTCATATTCAAGAACAACACTACTACATAACAGTTTGGATAAGAATAGTTTGTCCAAATGACATGACAGGATGTGGGAATTATATAGGCAATTATCTTGGAACTTGGTCAGTTCAGCCAACAATTTGATAATACTCCTACTTTTTCAAGAAGTGCCATGTTTTTTCATAGTATGTGCTGATAACTCTGGTTTTACAAAACACTTTTATACCTTACCATTTTATCTTCTCCAGGAAATATTTTTCTAAAATGTAAGTTAACTTTTATTACCTCCCATATGAAGATTCTTTACATTCCTTCCAGGTCACCATACCAAAGATGCATATTATATAAGCTCTATCATTTATCACATAATTTACAAGAAGTTCTATGCTGTATTCTCTAGTGAGTTAGTACAGTTAAATGAGTAACAGATAAAAATCAAAGAAACCCTTGCACCAGTAAACAAAGACAATTTGTCTCAGACCACTGTTTGCTGCTATCTATTTTCCCCAGTACTAATATTTTCATGATTTCTGTACAGAAGTTCCCTAGGGACTGGCATACAAAAATAAATTAGCAAATAATAAAGGCATTTTCATATAAATAAATGCACAGTCTCACCAATCCACAATTAAATAAAGCCTAAGTTAGAATCTTTTAAATTTTTATTACTCCATCTTGTTTTTATTTCCCACTCCATTTTCATTCTATATATACACATTTCTCTTGACTCTTACTGGCTTTTCCACTAACTTTTAATAATCTTTCATGAGTTTATTGACCCCAAGATGATCCTCACTGGCTATCTTTATTGTCACCTTTTTATAACTTGAGCTTCTTACCATTTGGCTCAGTTATTGCTGTTCTGTATCCCCCAAGTGCTTTTACCACCCAATAATCTTATCACATTTTTATTCCAGACTTTATGCTTTGGTATTTCCTCTTCCTCAGAACCCTCCAACCACATTTTTCAAAGTCTCTTCAAGCTCTTGAGAAATTCTAAATGATTCATTGTATTAAAGTTTTGGGAAATGCTCATATGATCCCAAGTTTTGATTGATAGATTATTGCTATCTTATTGCTATCTTGCCAGTTAACAAATTCTTACTCTTTTTTAAGGATTATTACACCTTTCATGATGTGTGTGGTGGAACAAAACAGCCTGTCACAACATCTGATGAAGAGAGGTAGGGTTAGATGAAGGTTTCTAACCATCGGAGGAGTGAGGTTCTGGAACAGCTTTCCAATAGTAGTGGGGACAAACAACCTAACTAATTTTAAAATGGAGCCTGATAAATTTAAGAACAGGATTATATTATGGGGTTTCTGTGACTGGAGGGGACTAGACTTGATGTCACTGAGGTCTCTTCCAGTCCTTGGTCCTAGGTTCCTAATATAAATAGGTGGCTGAGCGAAGCAAAGTCTAATACCCAACTTGATATAACTTCTTTGTCTGTCAGTAATGTGATAATTTTTGAACATCACATCCAATCAATTCCAAAATTTCAGGGAATGTTCTAGGCATGAGTAGGCATATGCCTATTGATTTTGGTGCAAGTCACAACACCAGAAAAGCCCAGTTCACAAGAAAATCAGAGCTGCCAGAAGCAACAGCTTAACTTGCTGTATGGGAACTTTGCCGGTAGCCTGGTCTCTAACAGAAATATGAGAGCCTTACAAGACAGTTTGTACAGTTTGGAAGCTGGGATCCAAGGGAAAGAAAGATGAGTGGAGAAGGGGACCTGGAGCAGAAGGTGGCAAGCTCTAGGGACCAAGGGATGTGCTCCCTGGTGGCAGTGGGGAAAGCAGAGACTCAGTGAAGACTAAGGGCTAGTGATGGCAGTGCAGGTAAGCAGGGATCCAGAGGGGAAGTGGACTTGGTGATGGTAGGGAATGGAGACCCAGAAAGGGGTAAAGCGGGGATCCACAAGGAAATGACAGGGTGGGGAGTGGTTGTGATAAGGAAAGTGGGAAACCAGAAGAGGGGAACTGGTGGGTGGACATGGAAGCAGGAATCTAGAAAGGGAGGAGTGGAGATGGAGAGGAGAAAGCAGACTCTGGGAGCAGAAGGGAAGGGAAAAGTGGGGACCACGGGCTGGGGAGAAGCAGGGATAAAGAGATGTAAAAGTGGAGAATGGGTGGGGACAACAGGGACCCAGAAAGGGTGAATGGAGATGGGGAAAGGGAATGTGGGGCAACAAAGAGACCCTGCCATGGGTGGGAAAAGAGAGCAAATAAGAGATCCTAGCATGGGGACGACAATGTGGGACCCAGGTACATGGGGAGGAGAGAATGGGGACCACACGGATCCCCTGACATGGGGAGAAGCCAGCCATGTGTGGACACAACCTGAAATAGAGGGGCATGGGAGGGTGGCACAAAGGGAACTTGAGGGCGGAATAAACGCAAGGAGCCCCCTGGCAGGTGCACAATCCACTTGAGTTACAGAAGCTACGAAGCTGCATCCCCAATAAATAAATGTATGCAAATAAATACAAAATAATAAAAAAAAAATCATGATATAATGACAGGTGCTCCAGTGGAAGGAGCAGGGGGTCTGGAAATCATGGCTCCCTGTTTCTACTCTTGTTTCTTTCCCTGATTCCCTTTGAGATAATTTAACCTCACATTACCTTAGTACAATTACTTCCTAGGGGTTTATGAAGCTTTGTAAAGTGTCTGATTATTATTATTGTCAATATCCTCAGATGAAAGATCCAGTATTACAACTTGCACTGACGTAGAACCTTTCATCCAAGGATCTCATGGCACTTTACAAAGACAGATAAGTATTATTCATATTTTATAGATAGGGAACTGAGGCATAAAGATACTAAATTACTTAGAGTCACACAGCTAATCATTAGTGCAGTAGGCAACAGAATCCAAGTTTCATTACTCCAGGTATCCTGTTCTAACCACTAGCCAACACTATCAGTTAGCACAAAGCAGTGTTATATTGATGCTGATGCAGTAGTATGGGGTCACAAAGCAATATCCTTCTCATATTAATTTTAGGGTGGGTTTTTTCTACTCTGCATGATTATCTTGAAGGACACAGAATAAGTACATAAAAATTAAGACAGTGCTGTGACATTAGGGACTGGTTGTGAAAGTGACCTTCTGCACTGTACCCTTACATCATCAATCCCAGTGAAACAGTTCTGTGAAATGCAGCTATTATTACGAATGCCGGTCTGAACATGAATAGAGTAGATAGATTTTTAATAGGTGACATGATTCAATATTGGGATGTCCATATGTTTTAAGAATGAGAACACCTAGACATCCCAGATAGCCATCAACCACTACCAAAGAACTCCATTTCCATTATCTTCATCTTTGTTAGGGGAAAACATTAATATACCTTCCAAACAATTAATTCAATACTAATTGTGGCTGAGGCAGCTCATTCTACCCTTTATCTTCACACTGGTAGTTAAAAGGTGATTTTAATTGCCATGCTAATAAGATATAATAAGAGCAAAACTGCTTCTGATTAAATAACATTTGCATCAGAATTGCTGTTGAAGGCTCTTCAGTTCCTGGGAGGTTGTCTATCTTTAGAGCTTTTTTCTTCCCTATTTTCATGTACCATACAATAAAATGTTACCATACTGTTAGACATGTTAAATTAAACACACAAAAGTCATGAAGTACAAAGTAACTGGAATGGTAGCATGTATGTATTAGAGTAGCCTTCGGAAAGTCAGAAACTGTGCAGAAGAACAGCTAAAAAACATCTCCGGTTTTGCAGATGGACTGAGCTTCAGAGGAAATGAGATACTTTGAAAATAATTTCTGCAAAATCCCTCAGGTCCCTTAATGGAGAGGAAGGATAGTTCAATGTTTAGAGTACTAGCCCGGGATCTGGTTCAATTTTGAGCTCAACCACAGTTCCTATGTGACCTGGGGCAAGTCACCCAACATCTCTGAGCCTCAGTTCCCCATCTGTAAAATGGGGATGAAAAGAGTACACTTCTACCTTTCACGAGTGTTATGAGCATAAATACATTAAATACTGTGAGGCATTCAGATACTACTGTGAGGGGGGATATATGAGGAGCTAAGATAAATATGAGAGCTTTTTGGCATTCAAAGACAGGCCTCATATTTTATTTTATATTATGATTTTAAATCAGCTATATATGCATTTAGTCTTTCATTGAGAACATTTGCAGATAGTTTTTTCAAAAAGATTATCACTGTTAAAAACATAATGCAAATCAAAATGGAATTCCATAGCAACACTGAAAGTCACCTCCCATAGCCAAACTTCAGCAATTCCAACTGTTTTGGTGCCAGAACTTTTTTTTTTTTAGTTGCAATTATAATACAATCTTGAAATACATGATTACATACAGGTACTATTATTTTCTGCAGGACTCCTGCATCATGTAATGTGCAAGTTTGGCAGTGTTCAGTTAGTAAGGGAACTGTTCAACATTTATTTTCAGCACTATTATTCAGTGCACGGCTCCCTACATTATTCCTGGCTCAACATCCAAATTATACATTAAATGAAGCAGGAGTGTGTTCCTACTTACATTGGTGTAAATTAAAAATCCATGGACTTCAAGCAATGTATACTGGGGTAACTGCTAACAAAAGTTGGCTCAGAACAAGCCACAGGCCCATATATATATATATATATATATGTTTTATTCACAGGAAACCATCCAACCACAGGGTGAAAAAATAGTACCTGATCCTGTAATTAAAAACCTTCTTAAAACAGACACACAAAGGAGTACTGTGTGTTATCTTGGATAAGTTTACTGGGGGAAATATAATTTTGATACTTGATTCTGGGAGGGACTAACTGATACATTACTTATTCAAATCACCCTGCCTTTGTCCTCGTGAAAATATTTGAATTTTGTTAATATGGATGTATTTTAATATTTTAGGGGTAAATACTACCCTGGCTGGAGCAGCAAATGATTAGCACAGATGTTGTCCAGTGTATCCTTTGCTTGACTGTTGGAGTAGGGGCGAAAGAGGCTCCCTATAATCTTTTGTCCTACCAGCTGCAGGAAGCAGGATTTATTATTGCTGTTGATATTTATATAATGTCTAAAATATGCTAGTCACTTAACAAAACTTAAAAAAAAATATCCTTGATTCAGTCCTGAAAATGCAGGTAGGCAGTAGGATTACTTTAGACATGTAAACTAAGAAGCTGGAAAACAGAAGGCACTTGTTTGCTCCACTCAGAAAGGCTTTAGGATAGCATTAGAATTTTATATTCAAAGATATAGTTAGAGAATGAGTGAAAAAAACAGTGCTAGGTTAAAATATCCCCGGGTGAAAAGAGTCACCTTGTCAAAATGACAGCTTGAGAAGACATATGCACCTTTCCACTATGACTTCTGTGTCATGTTGGCTTAGAAAAATTTGCAAGCCATTTTCATAAGCAGCAATGACCCTGCAGAGCTGAAAGTATCAAGTAAAAAAACCTCGTTTGGCAAACTAAGACATACTTATTGAATGAGATTGTTCTGGATTCTAATTGTCTTTTGCACTAGAGGTATAACACATGGCATGGATATTATGGTATATAGTGGTTTTATTATAGAAGATAACACATACTTCAGCAATGAAGACAGGTAGATAGGTTATTTACATCCTCAGGCCCCGGTTAAGATTTGAACAAGGTCACTGAGGGTAGTTACCGGCAGTTGAGTATTATATACGGTGGTTTCAGCACATTTTACAGTGGACAGTCAACCACACATTGGTATTTTCCACACAGATCAAGGACCAAATTACAGCGAAACTTCAGTTAAAATCTACTTCCAGTAAAGTTCCTTCATGGTTATGAGCAAGACATATGATGCCTCAAACTGTCTTGATCACATTTCCCAGAATATCCCCTTCTTTGGCTACATATTAAAACAAATTTCCAGCACTGTCAGCTGACACAAGAAGACACTTAATTAGGAATAAAGGAAGCCTAGTGATTGGTCAAGTGTTGAACACATCTCACTAAACTTAATCTAATAAAATGGAAGTTTATTCTTTTAGGAAGAATTTGTATTTAAACTGAAATTAAATAGAAAAGACTTCACATCATATTGTGAATTAAAAGAGTTTTCCGCCTACACAAGTCATCAAAGGCTTATCTGAACAAATCTATGGCTTCTTCTTCTTCTTCTTTTTTTTAATATGGTGTCTTTTCCACTCTAGGCAGATGCAAAATAAGTGGTTTCACAGCAAACTCAAGAAGTCACTTCAGACAAAACAAACAAGCAACCAAACAAACGTACAAACAAACGTAATGTGGTTTAGAGGCTCTGTGGCAAAATCACTTGCATAAGCTTCCAAAAAGATTATGTCCAAGAATTTTTACAAGACTACCACAAAAACAATTTGTATATGGATATCTCTGTGAATAAGTTACAGTGATACAGTGGAAGTTTGTACAACTACATTAAAAAAATACAATGCAAAACATAATTTATCACTGTCAACAAATATAGCAAGGTATCTAATAAATATGTTTTCTTAAAAATAATTAGTTGCACATCTAAGAAAGATCACAGATCTAGATGAAACGAAAACTGTCCTAATTTGGCTCATTGCAAAGTTCTGAGTGTTTACAGGTGACTAGCCATTCTTGCCAAATATAAATTATACAAGGACTTATCTAATGCACTGATTTAACTACATATCAATATAGTTAAAGTAGTACAACTCTTTTAGTGTGGATGCAACATACTGGTATAGCAATTCCCACACGAGAAGAGAATAAGGTAGACTGTTATAAGGTACCTTTGCATCACTATAACTGCACCCACAGTAGAGGCTGAACCAGTACAAATAGCTGTACTGGTACAAAAACTGTGTGAAGACCAGGATTTAGGTTTGAAAGTGTAGTTGACAGGTTCATCGCCCAGTGATGGTGACAACTATATTTCAGAAAATTCAGATTATTTTGGGCACTATGGCTCTTCTGGAGGGCACAAAATGTAACATAAGCAGAACAAAGGGTGGAAATGCTTGTAAAACATTGAAAGGCAAAGCATAGTGGGCTGATGGCATGGTTTTCCTACTTTCCAGAAGCCCCTCTGAAGGATATTGGGACAGAGCATGGATGTCTGAGAGGATACAGCAGCAGGGAAGAAATTGTATTCTATAGCACACTACCCACAAGACTCTAATATATTTTTATACTGGTTCCACTCTATACATACAGTGTTCAAAGTGAGGATGTGCAGAGACATAGAACACAGCTCTTAAGGGCTGCCAGGTGGGAAGGGGGACAGCATCATTAAAGTACTGGCAATCTATACTAAAGCCCTGGGATCTACAAAATTTTGCTTGATGATCATCAAGCTCTGTGGGTTTTAAAGGCCTCATCTCAACTAGCGCACAAGATTGACAGCCCCTCCACAAGAAGAAACTGCACAAGTCAGGCCTGGCAGAGTTTTTGAGTTTGATCTAGCCCCTGTTGAAGTCAATGGGAGTATCTCACCAACTTCAGTAGTAGCTGGGTCAGACTCTTTGTGCTTTTTTCCCATTCCAATTTGTTTCAATTACAGGAGAGAACTGGGCATATGGGATCAAAATACAAATAATTGTAAACTAGAGTCAATCATGTTTCTGTAAAATAGTAAGAGGAATTACTAAATGTAGTCAAATTCTTCTTACAGTTTTTAAACCTTTAAAACAAATGGATGTTATTTTTGCTTTTCAATCTCTTTCATACACCTCCATAATGGTGGTGCAAAACTGAAATCACATTTCAACTGGTTGACACAGCCAACTATCTGGCTTGTATACGGTTCTTTAGTCAAAATGACAATGCATTAATTTTCCCACCCATGGTTTTATGGCTTTTGTTACATATACAAGAAAATTTAATTAAATCTCTCCAGTAAGATGACTTCACATATTCATGAACAAGGTCACTGCAACAACATGTTCTGGAAAACTAGCCAGGAATCTATTTATTCATGTTCAGAAAGTAGGTTGTCCTAGTTTTTTCCTGATTTTTTTACACCATTATTTAAGAATTTCCCTTTCCCCCTAAAAATAAAAGAAAAGAAACACTCTTAGAGAGGTCATCTAGTCCAGTCCCCTCACGCATGGCAGGGCTAAGTATTATCTAGACCAGGGATCTCAAACTCAAATCACCACGAGGACCAAATGAGGACTAGTACATTGGCCCAAGGGCCGCATCACTGAAACTATTTCAGACAATGATACAAAAGTATAGTCAAAAATGAAAAAAAGAAGAGTAATATATTATGCTATTAAAAGTCTATGTATTAACTTTTTAAAAACTGTAATGCGAAGAGGGGTTTTAATAAAATATAAACACCTGTAACTATTCCTTATGTGGTCAGTAACACTGATGATGATCTACACCAGGGGTAGGCAACCTATGGCACACGTGAGCTGATTTTCAGTGGCACTCACACTGCCCGGGTCCTGGCCACTGGTCCGGGGGGCTCTGCATTTTAATTTAATTTTAAATTAAGCTTCTTAAACATTGTAAAAACCTTATTTACTTTACATACAACAATAGTTTAGTTATATATTATAGACTTATAGAAAGAGACCTTCTAAAAACGTTAAAATGTATTACTGGCACGCGAAACCTTAAATTAGAGTGAATAAATGAAGACTCGGCACACCACTTCTGAAAGGTTGCCGACCCCTGAACTACACTAACAGTCTATCAACATAGCTGTAATGGCAGAAACTTTTTAAAGTAACTATTCATACAAAATACGTTGCCACTTTTAACATTCTTCCCAACTATTCACAGCAAAGAGTCATACATGCTGAACTTCATACCTAAGACTGCTTGTCTAGTCCATGGGACCCCGCCCCACCTCTTCCCACCCCTTCCCCACCCCCATTCCAACCCCTTCCCCAAATCCCCGCCCCAGCCCTGCCTCTTCTCCACCTCCTCCCCTGAGCTCGCCGCAGCCCCGCTCCTCCCCCTTCCCTCCTGGAAAGTCCTAAGCGCTGGGAAGCACTGGGAGGTAGGCGGAGGAGTGGGGACGCGGTGCAATCGGGATGGGGAAGGGGAGCTTGGCTGCCGGTGGAGTCGGCGCCTATGGCGGGCCACAGGAAATAACTCCGCGGGCTGCATGCGGCCCACATGTTTGAGACCCCGATCTAGACCATCCCTGATGTGTGTTTGTCTAACCTGGTCTTAAAAATCTCCAAGGTTGGAGATTCCACAACCTCCCTAGGCGATTTATTCCAGTGTTTAACTACCCTGACAGTTAGGGAAGTTTAACTTCCAGTGTTTAACTACCCTGACGGTTAGGAAGTTTTTCCTAATGTCCAACTTAAATCGTATCAAAAGCCTTACTAAAAGTCAAGATATACCACATCTACCACTCCCCCCCCCCCACACATACACAAGGCTTGTTATCCTGTCAAAGAAAGCTATTAGGTTGTTTTTACATGATTTGTTTTTGACAAATCCATGCTGACTGTTACTTATTATCTTCTAGGTGTTTGTAAATGGATTGCTTAATTATTTGCTCCATTATCTTTCTGGGTACTGAAGTTAAGCTGACTGGTCTGTCCCTGGGGTTGTCCTTATTTCCCTTCCCCCCCTTATTTCCCATTTACATTGCAATTAAGCGTGTGATTTCACAGACATACTGCTGGAATTATGATTTCAATGGAAAGGCCGCAAAAAGAATCTAGGCTGAGAGGTAGACTGCTTTTTTCTACAAAGCGAGAAGATATGAAATAACTGCAAAAGGGCATACAGAATATTGCTAGACAAGTTAATTATATTAAAAGACTGACAGGAACTTACACAGTGTAGCAAACATGAAGAAAGAACAATATTATGTCGCCAACATTTTCAAAAGTCCCAGTAACCTGGAGTTTATCAATTTTTGGGTGCTCAGTTTGAGACACTTTCAAGTGGCCTTATTTTCAGAAAGCGCCAAGCACCTACCCTTTGCTATGCTGGCCATTTTAAGATGTCTGAAGTTCGGCCACCAAAAATGGAGGAACCCAAAGTCACTGGTCATATTTGAAAATCTTAGCCATATTTTTTTTTTCCAGGCTTGCTATAGTGTGGAAGTCCCTGGTTAAACTCACTAGGAGACATTTTAATCAAACTGTGTTAAAACTATATTGGCAAAGCAGTTTTCATAGAAAATGAAGGCCAGTTACCATAGGAACTCCATTTTTTAGGATATCTTGGGTCTGATTTCAAAACTGAGGAGCACTCAGAACTCCCTGTGGTTCAATGAGAGCTGTGGGTGCTCAACATATCCGGAAATGAGGCCAAAGGCCTCTCCAGCTGGACACCCAAAAATAAAGGCTCACAAAATCATTGATCACTTTTGAAAATTTTGTCCTAATATTTCTGAAGTGTAAGGCATCCCTGAACAAACTACCTTTCACTACAAATACTGTATATACTCACTTAAAATATTTTTTTTTTATTTTAAACACTTCTTCCTAATTGATTGATCTCCAGTTTAGTGCTACCTCAATTCACGCTAATTATAAGGTTTATTGTAACATCATTCTGGTACAAAACGTATATATCTTGGCACCTTACATAAGGTTTGTCAAAGAAAAAAAATCTATTATTTTGCTAGAAGTGAACCTGTCAGATTTGTTCACTGGGTTGAAAAGAAGTTGTAGTCACATACTGAGCATTTTTATATGTTTTATGATTGAGAAGGATTAGTTCAGTCTCACAAAAGCACAAAAATGATCACAGAAGGAGAACAGCAACTGAAGTCTAAAGTAATCTCTTGTTCAATCTAATTCTTATTTGTGTCTTCTCCCCTCAGTTATGGGGTCCAAAGGGATGGAAAGTAAAGCCTGCATTTTGCAGTCTTCTGGAACTTTGCAAAAAATAGATATTAGGAGCCAATTGATTCCTCCTTCCTCTCCCTCTGGGGCTCTCTCATAGAATGCCCTCATGAACTACATAATGTCATTCTAGCTAACCAGTAAGCTCAACACATTACTTTTTATCATGCTGAAATGTCACTCTGTATTTAGGCTCACAGCTGAACCAGATTTTTCAGCTCATAATAGTACTGATGGGAGAACATCCATTTATAATATGGAGCCTCCAAGCTCAAAATGAAAGACGTTAATTGCCACAATATCTTGATTATAGAGATGTTTACATAATAAAATTAACAACAAAACAAATAAAACTTTTTCTTGGGAGGAAATCCATATAAAAAGAAATCAATTAACTGCAACAAATGAAAACAAGCCAATAATTTACCACAAAATGCCTTGGAAGAGACATTGCATATAGTGAATGACAGATGCAGAATAACATGAAAATCACGTACGTCAAACCAAGGTAGAAAATTGACACTAGAAAAGTTTACTTGGTTTGTGCACTTTCAACATAGCAATTAAGGACTTTTCATACTAACCTGGAGGAGTCTTAACTAGAATATCTTTTGTTCTGCTTACAAATTCCTTTACTGAAAATGTTGCCTTACCTTTGTTCATATCAATCAGCTGCTTCTTCTTCTGCTGCCGCTCTAGTCTCTCTCGTTCAGCTTTCTCTTTTGCCAGCTTGGCTCTCTTGGTCTTCTCCTCCATTTCTCTTCTCTTGTTGTTTTCCTTCAGTGCCTCCTGCATGAGAAATGTTGAAAATAGGATTTTTCCATTATTTACGCACTGTAAATTGGGGAACTTGTAATTTAATTTACAAAAAAAATTGGCTGTGTGTAGACTTCGCCCGTACTGGGGCTACACTTTTGCTTCCTGAAGAGAGATTCATGTGCTTTTGATAGCATTGAGTGAATAACTTTATTTAGTCAAAACTTCCTGTTTCTTTTTCTATAAGAAAAAAAAATCAGGTACAAATGAAACCAAAACATTACAGCTTGGGGAGGTGGGAAATTAAATAATCATCTGTGTTAAAGAATTACTGAAGGATGATATTTTGCACAAGTGAAGCAGATTTCTACCTAGATTAGATACACTTAAAAGTGAGGTTTTGAAATACACAGTGCCTACTAGACCAGTAATGAAATGAGGTGTTAATCTACTATTTTATCATGTATCCAATAAGGGAAAAGAAAAAAGAGTTAGTACCTAATGATTCCGAACATGTAGCAATCCATACAAACCTTGGAGAGAGTGCAACATGAAATACTAATAGGTTTGAGAGAGATAGAGATGATTAGAAATACTAAAATAGTTCTTCACAACTAGAACAGCAGATAACACCTATGGGGAGATGGAAATGCATGAAATTATTCTATAGCAACCCCCTGGGCTTATGTAGGCAAGATAATGGACCTACATCAGACTGTCTCAGACAGAAACCTTGAGGATGGCAAGTGGCAAGCTGGAAGAAAGGCAAGTCCCCAGTGTGAAGGCACTTTAAATACAAGTTTCTACAGTTCTGTTGGTTTCTACTGCAGTTTAATTTACACTTTCTAAAATGTTCTGGTTGAGATTTTCAAAGCAGTCTAGGTGATTTAGATATACATCCTGCATTGACACTGAGGGAAACTATCTGTCTGAATTTCTTAAATTCTAAAAATTTCAGCCTCTATGTCTGCCCAAATCACGCAAATGACGTAACTCAAATCTACAAAGAAGAAGGAACATATTTAAGGTAAAAAGAGACCAGCATGATTTTTGCCTACCTCTGCACATCTACCCAAATTAAATTCTGGGTTCTCCGAATGTTGAGAACCTTGCACCCACTTGTCAGGTGCTCACTCAAAAATCTCAGTGCGTTGTTCCCTGCTGCCCCTTATAAATGGAATAACTGGGCTTTTTTCGGCTCAACCGAACACGCTTACTTTCTGCACATTTAAGGACCTTGTGAAGACACATCTTTATTATGGTTAGAGCTGGGCTAAATATTTTTGGCGAATAGTTTATCTGCCAGAAATTGCAGTTTTGATCAATACAAAATTATTTATGAATTTATGTCGAATTTGCTGAATAATTTCAACTGAACCAAAAAATCAATGTTTTTACAATATTAAATCAAAATAATTGTGGTATTTTGGGCTGGAGCCACAAAACCTCCTGATAAGGAGGAGAAGGTTGTGGTGGTGATGAGATTGGTAGCCTCCTTACAATTTTTAGCTCAGTGGTTAGGGCACTCACCTAGAATGTGGGAGCCCCAGGTTCAATTCCCCCCTCCACCTGCTATGGCGAAGAAATTTGAATTTGGGTCTCTCACATTGTAGTAAAGTGCTCTAGCCACTGGGCTATTCTGGTGTGTCTACACAGGGATAAAAAAAGAAAACCCGTGGCAGGCCCGGGTCCATTGACTCAGGCTTGCTGGGCTGAAAATAGTGTAGATGCATGGGCTTGGGCTTGGGCTGGAGCCTGAGGTCTGGGACCGTGAAGGGTCCCATGACTCTGGCTCCATTCTGAGCCCAGATGTTTACACAGTAATTTTCCACCCTGTAGCCAGAGCCCTGGAAACCCCAGTCAGCTGACCCAGGCCAGCCATGGCCGTGTTGTGCGTCGTTTATCCCTGTGTAGACATACCCTGAAAGAACCCACCCTATATGGCACCCTATTTAGTAGCTAATGACCTGTTTTTTCCCCAGAGGTGCTAGGCACCTACAGCTCCCACCGATGTCAAGGGAATTCAAAGTTCAGAGCACCTCTAAAAATTAGACCTTAAGAATGGTATTTACTGCACCAAGTACACTGTTAAAAAGCAACAATATTTTGAGAGAAAGAAAAAAAAGAAGAAAATATTTTATCCCTTCTTTTTTTCGCCAGTTCTGTTTCTGCACATTTGATCACAACTGGCAGAGACTTCATTTCATTGCAACTTCACAAACTGCAATGAAAGCAAATTCCCATAACCTTAAGAAAAAAAAAAAAAATGTCACAGATTAACAAACTAGTAGCCCAGCACCCATTGACATACTGTGATTACATTGAGGAACACTCCATAATGTTTTATAGTAGGAAGGCATAATCTAGAAAGCAATCTGAAAAAGATGTATCTGAAAATTTACGTTTGGCCTGATCCTTCCTTCAGACAAAAATCCCAATTGAAGTGAAAAGGTGTTCTGTGTGAATGAAGACTGCAGTATAAGGCCCATCATCTGATAAAATACATTGGCTACCCAGAATTGTCTTTGTTGAAAACTGAGCGGACAAGATGAGGGTCACTCATGGTAGAGAATGAGCCATCCTGAAGGAAAAAGAACTAATAGCACCGAGATGAAACCAAAACCTATATCAGGATGAGAAAATAGGACGTGACTAATCAAAGTCAATCCACCTGGCTTCTAATATTTGAAGCCTCTAATATTTTATTTTGTTTCAATACTTTCACTGTTTTGAATGTGTTCATTTCATAGAATCATAGAATCATAGAACTTGAGATCAGAAGGGACCATTATGATCATCTAGTCTGACCTCCTGCATGATGCAGGCCACAAGAGTTGACCCACCCACCCCTGAAATAACTCTCACCCTTGACTCAGCTGTTGAAGTCCCCAAATCATGATTTGACGACTTCAAGCAGCAGGTAATCCTCTAGCAAGCGACCCCTGCCCCATGCTGCGGAGGAAGGCGAAAAACCTCCAGGGCCTCTGCCAATCTACCCTGGAGGAAAATTCCTTCCCGACCCCAAATATGGCGATCAGCTGAACCCCGAGCATGCGGCCGATATTCTCCATCCAGACACTTAGGAAAAGACTTTCAATATCCCAACATTTATCATCGGTACTAACTCCCAGCGGTGGCACATTATTGACCTATTGAGTAAATCAAGTTATCCTATCAGATCATCCCTTCCATAAACCTATCAAGCTTATTATTATTGGTCCTGAGAACCTGGTCTACTTATTAAGATATATAGAAATACTCAAGATCCTGATCCTCTCTTAGCTTCAGTTCATTGCCCTCTTGCTTTTGGGCCTATTATCCTCTTAAATAATTGTGTGGCATCTACCTTAGAATTTTACAATTATTGCTTATTTTTCTTAATCAGTTATTTAGGTGAATATTGTAAACAGCTGGGTAAACTATTTGAAACACAACATTTATTCAGCAAATTTAATCTCTTTTTTGACTAAGTTATTATTTGAGATTATTTACCGTAATCAATGTTTTATGTGAATATATCATATGCCCTCCAAATACTTGGTTACCAACATTGCTTCATGAGTATTTATTATATATAATCAACAATGTGTGCTTACTCACCATTGTATAACTAATTTTACAGGCAGGAGGAGATCTGAAGCAAGTAACTTGTGGCACGAACATTTACAAGAACACATTTACAATTGTTTTATGACACTTTTGAGTGTGAATAACTGCACAAATACATACTCATCTGAGTTTTTGGGACATCACCTCTTTCCATTAGTATTCCTGAAAACACAAAATTGACTATACTTGTGTTTATATATGTGAATATGCACTGAGGCCAATATTTTCAAACTAAGGGGACACACGCTAGTTCCCTAAATCCATATTTAGACATTTAAGGTCAGTGAGAATTGCACACGCTCAGAACTTCTGAAAACCAGTCAGCCTATTTAGGTACCTACATACAGTTTAGGAATGAAATCCTGGCCCACTGAAGTCAATGGTAGAACTCCCACAGACTTTGATGGAGCCAAGATTTCACCAAGCACCTTACTCTAGGACACAAATTTGAAAACTTTGGTAAGAGTGCATTCAATAACCCCCACATCTCAAACTTGCCATTTTATAAATGAGCAAAAGAAGCAGGTTGGTTGAGTTTTTGCTGGTGTGGCCATTTGTACCTTTATAATGGTACATTTCCTACTAGGTATGCCTATCACTATTTGTCCTGGACAGGGCACAAAGGATAGCTGTCATTTTTTTATTTTTATTTACTAAATGGACTTAATATGGAGATCCTCGCTGTACCTACACAAGCTGCATTAACTGCTCAACTTCATATTTTTGCCATTAGAAAATATCTTTTTATGACATCAAAGCTCATTACCAAAAAACTTCCTTTTTTCACTGAACAATAACCTTCCTCATCAACCTTTTCATTTCAATTATTTACACTGTTCCCTTATTTCCAATATGTGTTCCATGTCTTGGTGAATACTTGCCTCCCAAGCTGCCATAAGCTACTAGCTTCTGGTCGGCCATGACCACTACTTTTTCATAGTTTCTTCTAGTTTACTCAACTGACATAACAGATACATGTATATTATCATTCCTGCTGCTGGTTCTATCTAGAGTCAGCAAAATACAATCCAGAAAAAACACCTACTACTAGCCACAACATTTGCCCCAACAACTATGTGGGTGACACAAGAATTGTTATGCTCTCAAATGAACTCTCACACAGAAAAATAATACAAGATAAAACCACCCCTATTATCTGTGGGCAAAAACTTTTCACAAAACGATTACTCCGTATCTGTCCTCTGAGTTCTCATGCTCAAAGGAAACATGCACAACATCATCAAAAGATGAGCCTGGGAAATTAAATTCCAAAACTCCGCTAGACATCAAAAATCATGGACTTAATTAAGACACTGGATTTACAGCTCATTACAATAATCTGTAATCCACTCAACCTCCTTGTCCTATGACTGTAGAGATGTAATCACCCATTTCACCTTGAATGGTCTCGCAACATCTGTTAACTCCTTTTCTGTTCCACCTTGCATTTCGCTGTGACACTGAGTACCATTCCCAGACCCAAGGAAGAGCTCTGTGTAAGCTTGAAAACGTGTCTCTTTCACTAATAGAAGTTGGTTCAACAAAAGATATTACCTCACCTTGTCTATCTAGTCTCCTTGGATCAACACTGCACACAGACACACTTGTGTGTCTGTCCATCTTTCTGGCTAACTTTAAATGAATCTTTGCCAGCTATATATAAAACACATGCATTCTGCTTATGATTCATCTGCAGAAAACTTTGCATGCCAAGAGCTTAACCATAGGTAGGTGAGAAAGGGAGTCCTATGCATTTTTTTTTTACATTTTTCTGTGTTCATTTCGAAAAAATTCGCCATTATGAAAATGGCAAAATTGTGTGTTAGTGGCATCTTCCCATCTGGCAGAATAGCTATGCCAGATGCTGGCCTGAGGAAAGTTAATAAAGGGAAAAATTCCTTCTGGGGACCTCAAACTTCCACTATATCTAGTACCTGCCCTTTCCATAGTTCACTGTTAGAGGGATTCTCCTGTGCCCGAGATTGAGTTAGAATCTTACATACCTCATCTTAGGAGAAAATGGTATTAGGTGTAGTATAAATAGACTTTGTTTAAAGCAGTGGTTCTCAAACTGGGGCCGCTGCTTGTTCAGGGAAAGCCCCTGGCGGGCCGGGCCAGTTTGTTTACCTGTCGGGTCCGCAGGTTCGGCCGATCGCGGCTCCCACTGGCCGCGGTTTGCCTCTCCAGGCCAATGGGGGCTGTGGGAAGTGGCGGCCAGCAAATCCCTTGTTCCACACTGCTTCCCGCAGCCTCCATTGGCCTGGAGCGGCGAACCGCGGCCAGTGGGAGTCACGATCGGCCGAACCTGCGGACCCGGCAGGTAAACAAACCGGCCCGGCCCGCCAGGGGCTTTCCCTGAACAAGCGGAGGCCCCAGTTTGAGAACCACTGCTTTAAAGGACAAATCTTTCTCATCTGGCCACCTCATATTTGGGCTTCTGCAAGACATTGGAAGAAGTTCACAGGCTTTGAAAACTGAAGAGTTAATTTTCACCTGCAAAATTTGCCTTTTAGAGTTCAGTGATAAAAATTGCATGGATATGGCAAAGATTTCTTCCCGGCTGAGGACGACAAGGAGTTCAGCTAGAGAAAGAAACAATAAAAGGGCCAGCACAGATTTAAAAACTTTTAAATCTTCACACTTTTTCATTTCTCCTTTCTTCTGCTGGCCTTTATTCTGTTTACATTATCCTTCAGACTACTGCGCTAAAGCTCTTTGCTTATGACACACCATGGTGCAATTTCAGGTTATCATTTTTTTCGGGTATTAAACACCAGCCATCCCTTTTCTGGGCAGATTGTAGGTCAGGTTACCTAATTACCCAGAAGTGAAACACTGCTTCAATACTGGCAATGTCTTATACTTAGAAACTGCTTTTTAAAAAGAGAAAGTGTGTGTTACTACAATATAGGTCCACAAGAACTCAAACCATATACCACCAATTGCCAGTTGTACTACACAACTATGCATTGCTCTTAAAACACAAAACACTACGTATTAAGTTAATAGTCACATGTCACATTTAAATGTTGCAAAACAAAAGAAAATTCAGAGCTACGAATAAAAGTCTTGCTGTGGGTACCTGCAGCACATTTGTAACAGCACTCATATAATATTTCCCTCTCAAAATATCTGTAAGTAAATATAAAATCTCCCACCAATATACCATATGAACTGTACTTTTATTCAAAGAGATACATTTTCGGTCTTTAATTAAAAGGTTCAGAATTATTTTGTTCTACAAGGAGGTTTTGTCATCCACTTTTCTTTGTAAAAATGATCACTAATACAAAAGAAAAATAAGGATTACATTTTACAGAGGAAAGTGGTAGGTATAAGAGACGGGCTGAGTGATCATGTTTCATGTGGCAGTTGTCTTCTTTGGGATTATGTTAAAAGCGGATTTGATTAAAGTGCATAAAAATCTTTAAATGAAGTTTCCACTTTTTACCCAGGATGCTAGGACAAAGGGGTATAAGTGAAAATCAAAGAAAAAACAACTTTTGAGCAGATGTTAGGAAATGCTTTTTCATGCAGAAAGAATCATGAATGCATACAAAGGTTTACTCTTCAATGTTGTTGGGGCTAAAATATTTGTGTCATTTAGAAAACAATGAGATGCTACCATAGCAGGGACTAAAGGATTGAAAAAGGAAAAAAGCACTTAGAAGGAAAATGATATCACTTTTTTATATAAAGTGCTCATGAAGAATGCTGTACTTATTTCCCCAGGCATATTAATCCTATATCTTTGTTATATCAGAGATTATGAGAAACAGTCTATTTAATTATCAGGATAAATGTGACATTAAAAAAAGATGGAAAACATATTTAATTCTCTACATATTTTTAATTCTCTATAGTCTGGCAAAATATTTGGGGAAGGAAAAGTGCAGATGGGAACAATAATTTCAGATTTCCAGTAAAGTATAAATATTATAAACAAATGACCCTCTTGAATTTAGCTAAAACCTTAATTATGAGCTATTTGGTGGACTAAATATAATGCACAAACACAATCCTAAGTATATTTGTTGGTGTAGAGAACCAGACAGCTTTCAGGTTACTTTTTTTTTCCCCTCGCCACCGCATTGAAGATCAAATGAAAAGTTCATTTGAGCTTATTTGTACAAATGACTCTCTCCTGGCAGAGAAATAGATTCATCGAGGAAAATTATATGCTGTTTAGGGAGCTAGTTGAAGCAAAATGTGAGTACATGTTCCCCCTTGTGTTTATTAGGATTCACTGAAGTAAGCCTCTTTGGTTCAGCACAGCCAGCTTACTGCTCACTTTCCTTAAGAAACAAATAAAAAATTAATGCATCTCTTACATGCTGTACATATCTTGAGGTCTGACGGACAAACAGATCTTTGCACACTAACACAGTTGTGAATAGCATCACAAAGATAAATTATTAAAAAGAAGAACAAAGAAACAGATTGTAGTGTGCAAATCTCCTTGGATATTAAAGATGCAGTTAGTTACAAAGCGGTCATGCACTCTTAATGAAGGCTGGCTATGATCCCTAAGGCCTTCCTTTAAATTTGCCTTACAACTGCAAAAAACGCAACCTGAAGTTGTAAGAAAGAAAGTCTTTCTCATCACAGCTCATTAGAATGATGAACTTTGATTAACTGGAAATTAATCTATAAGCTACAGGAATGCAAAGATGTTTTAAGTCCAGCAGGTTGTTCACTTAAGTGTTGCCATACAAAATATGCTATTTTTCTCATTATATATTTGAGTATTCCATTACCTCTTTGGGATGAATGACAAATTCAAATAAAATGTTATCACAATAACAAAGGAAAGGAACCCTGAAACATGACGAACCACAGTAGTATAAAATATAGCAGGCAAACCTTGTGCTTCCCAGTGGGTGAATATGAAACAATAAGAAGGGTAAAAATCATGAAGCACTCATGTGATTCAATCTTGTGGTTCATGCATCAGAGGCGTCATGTCTGACATGGCACTTCTGAGGGATGTCATTAGAGATTATGACTCCTGGCAAACACCGCTACTGTGGTATATTCAGTGGGGAGATGGGCTTTGCTAACCATCTTATCAACACCACAGCATAACTGCTGAAGAAGACAATCTAGTAGATCAGTGTTTCCCAAACTTGGGACGCCGCTTGTGTAGGGAAAGCCCCTGGCGGGCCGGGCCGGTTTGTTTACCTGCCACATCCGCAGGTTCGGCCGATCGCAGCTCCCACTGGCCGCGGTTCGCTGCTCCAGGCCAATGGGAGCTGCTGGAAGCGGCGCGGGCCGAGGGACGTACTGGCCGCTGCTTCCAGCAGCTCCCATTGTCCTGGAGCAGCGAACCGCAGCCAGTGGGAGCTGCGACCGGCCAAACCGGCGGACGCGGCAGGTAAACAAACCGGCCCAGCCCACCAGGGGCTTTCCCTACACAAGCGGCGTCCCAAGTTTGGGAAACACTGTAGTAGATTAATGCAACAGTGGTCTTCAATGTGTAATGAGATGAGAATGGATAAATATCAGAGCTAGTAACAAAAATCCAACCATGTTGTCTGTCCTTTAACTTTGTATAATACATTTATGTGCTGTACATTTGAAAAAACTACCTTTACTAAATAGATTTTAGGAGAATAGATTTTGGACTGCAGCCTTAATTGCTACTTCCAGCCAAATATTTTAAATCAAAATCTTGACCTCATAATTGACATTGAAAGCCCTCATACAGATAATTAACGGAAGATTTGAAATGAGTAGTTACACTTCAACAAAATGTACACATCATTAAAAGCCAAATGATAGTAAACTGGCTACACACAGATTTTTAGTTCTTTTCCACTTTAAGCTAAAGATACGTAACCTTCATGCAGTTTTCTAATTAGCTATTAGTTGTTTTAATTTCATGTATTTACTTTATTGTCACAATACAATACACAGCCACAATGATCAAGCCAGGTGAATAAAAGTAAAACAAAAATAAAAATTGGAGAAAAATAAAGGAATACAGAGCCATTCAGGTTGTTGTTTTAAATCTTGCCTATGAATGTAGTGATCAAAAGTAGCTATTCTCTGATGTCAATTAAATGATTTGGTGGCCTTAGTAGAGATTCTACTGGACAGAGATCCATAGCATAAAATCTCAGCACAGACTGAAAGTACCATAGCAACTGAACTACTCTCTCATCCCAGAAAATGGTCTTTCTGGGTCAGGGTGGAGGCTCATTGGTAGAGCAGTACACAAAAGCTTTGATTGTTGCATGTCTACTCTGCGTGTGCAGAGAGAACTTAACAGAGCTTGCCAGCACTGTATTCATTTAAAATCAAGGTAGAATAATACTGTACAATCACTGTCTAGAGTGAGCAGCTCAAGTGCAAAGACTCAGAAACCTTGGCACACCCTGACCTTGATACTGTGCATTAAAAATGACTCCCAGGAAGAAAGTTCTCTGTTAAAAAACCTTCAGGAGAGTTAATGGAGAAAGCGAGACCTGCCAAGAGTTGCAAAGAAGATTGTGCAGGATTGATGCAAGTTAATTAATGCCTATATAAAGCTGCAGAGAGTAAAGAGGAAAGGATGATACAGCAGCCTCCATTCATAAGAGAATTGATAGAAGGTCTGAAGGAACTGGTGTGGAGACGGGCAATGTTCCTTTTTATAATTTCATTATGATTTTTTTAATGTAGTATAACATTGGTCAGATTAATTTTCCATTGTATTTCAGTTATGATCAGCTGTGTTAAAATCTTTATCACTTTTTAGCTCCATGTTCTTTTAGTAATTCATGTACTTAAGTGTAGAAAGGATCTAGGTACTCAGCAACGCAAGTATGAACACGGGATTGGTCTTTCAATGTACTTATTAATCCAAGTGGCTCCTGCTGGGTTCATATTAAGACACAAAGCAATTTTATGATTCTGCACACCATCTAACTACGTGGCTCCACACCAGTGACTAAACATGTGCAGTGGTAGAGTAAACCCAAATAGGCGCTGGATTTAATCTCACCAAATAACTCCCACCTGGCTTCTTGTCCCTACCAATACTAGCTCCTCCACTTGAATCCCTGGGGCAGACCTCTTACTGGCTGATAATGGGATCCCATTTAGAAGATCATTGGATCCAAATTTTATGTTGAATGAGTCCTTCTTAGCCTAAGGCCTTGTCAGCAAAAATTTGGAACTTCGTCAGCAACATTTTTGTTGTTCAGGGGTGTTAAACACCTCCCCGAATGACAAAAGTTTTACTGATGAAAAGCGCCGCTATGAACAGTGCTTTGTTGGCAGGAGCAATCTCCTGTCCACAAGGCCGCTGCCGCTTGTTCAGGGTGGAAGTTTTTT
Source organism: Platysternon megacephalum (assembly GCA_003942145.1). Lineage (NCBI taxonomy): Eukaryota > Metazoa > Chordata > Testudines > Platysternidae > Platysternon > Platysternon megacephalum. Next base: position 3,865,202 of record QXTE01000139.1, read on the forward strand.
GTTGGTAGGAGAGCTTTCTCCTGCCGACAAACAGCAGCCACACTGCATGCCTTTTAGCAGCTGAGCCGTGTTGCTAAAAGCAAGGTAGTGTAGACAAAGCCTAGTCTCAAATGTATGGATCCTGTCTTAACCATCCACTGCACCTGTGGCCTCAGGGCAGTAATCACCACATCACTGGGATCTCTCTTTAAGAGAAAAGCCACCCATCTTGTGATTATATCCTGAATATGACCTGGATTTGGTCCAGATGATGCTTACATAATAGGAATAATCACTTTTCCCCCCAACTATATTAATAGTTTACTGTCCCTGCACTTCCCTTCCCACAGGTACTATTTCTTTATTTATAAAGAAGTTTTCTGGCTTCCTCCTGATTCGTCTATTTAAGATTGTCATTGGGAGATGTTAACATAAATTTTGATAAGCTAGACAAGATTCACTAACAAGGGGATTTAAGGAGCTTACAAACACATTGGAATTTTTTTCAGAGTAATAGCCGTATTAGTCTGTATCCGCAAAAAGAATAGGAGTACTTGTGGCACCTTAGAGACTAACAAATTTATTGTAGCATAAGATTTCGTGGGCTACAGCTCACTTCATTGGATGCATGTAGTGGAAAATACAGAAGGAAGATATATATATATATACACACACACGAAACAATGGATGTTACCATACACATTATACGGAGAGTGATCAGTTGTCAGCAGGAGAGAAAAATTAGTCTTTGTGGTGGTAATGAAAATGGCCCATTTCCAGCACTTGACAAGGAGATATAAGGAACTGTAGGGGGCGGGGGGGGGGGGGGAGAGATAAGCATGGAGAAATAGTTTTACCTTGTGTAATGGCCCATCCACTCCCAGTCTTTATTCAAACCTAATTTGATGGTGTCCAATTTGCAAATTAATTCCAATTCAGCAGTCTCTCGTTGGAGTCTGTTTTTGAAGTTTTTTTGTTGTAATATTGCGACTTTTAGGTCTGTAATCGAGTGGCCAGGGAGGTTGAAGTGTTCTCCAACTGGTTTTTGAATGTTATAATTCTTGACGTCTGATTTGTGTCCATTTATTCTTTTACGTAGAGACTGTCCAGTTTGGCCAATGTACGTGGCAGAGGGGCATTGCTGGCACATGATGGCATATATCACATTGGTAGATGTGCAGGTGAACGAGCCTCTGATAGTGTGGCTGATGTGATTAGGTCCTATGATGGTATCCCCTGAATAGATATGTGGACAGAGTTGGCAACGGGCTTTGTTGCAAGGATAGGTTCCTGGGTTAGTGTTTTTGTTGTTTGGTGTGTGGTTGCTGGTGAGTATTTGCTTCAGGTTTGGGGGCTGTCTGTAAGCAAGGACTGGCCTGTCTCCCAGGATCTGTGAGAGTGATGGATCGTCCTTCAGGATAGGTTGTAGATCCTTGATGATGCGCTGGAGAGGTTTTAGTTGGGGGCTGTAGGTGATGGCTAGTGGCGTTCTGTTACTTTCTTTGTTAGGCCTGTCCTGTAGTAGGTGACTTCTGGGTACTCTTCTGGCTCTGTCAATCTGTTTCTTCACTTCAGCGGGTGGATATTGTAGTTGTAAGAACGCTTGATAGAGATCTTGCAGGTGTTTGTCTCTGTCTGAGGGGTTGGAGCAAATGCGATTGTATCTTAGAGCTTGGCTGTAGACAATGGATCGAGTGGTGTGGTCTGGATGAAAGCTGGAGGCATGTAGGTAAGTATAGCGGTCAGTAGGTTTCCGGTATAGGGTGGTGTTTATGTGGCCATCATTTATTAGTACTGTGGTGTCCAGGAAGTGGATCTCTTGTGTGGACTGGTCCAGGCTGAGGTTGATGGTGGGGTGGAAATTGTTGAAATCATGATGGAATTCCTCAAGGGCTTCTTTACCATGGGTCCAGATGATGAAGATGTTATCAATGTAGCACAAGTAGAGTAGGGGTGTTAGGAGATGAGAGCTGAGGAAGCGTTGTTCTAAGTCAGCCATAAAAATGTTGGCATACTGTGGGGCCATGCGGGTACCCATAGCAGTGCCGCTGATTTGAAGGTACACATTGTCCCCAAATGTAAGATAGTTCTGGGTGAGGACAAAGTTACAAAGTTCAGCCACCAGGTTTGCCGTGACATTATCGGGGATAGTGTTCCTGATGGCTTGTAGTCCATCTTTGTGTGGAATGTTGGTGTAGAGGGCTTCTACATCCATAGTGGCTAGGATGGTGTTTTCAGGAAGATCACTAATGGATTGTAGTTTCCTCAGGAAGTCAGTGGTGTCTCGAAGGTAGCTAGGAATGCTGGTAGCGTAGGGCCTGAGGATGGAGTCTACATAACCAGACAATCCTGCTGTTAGGATGCCAATGCCTGAGATCATAGAATCATAGAACTTAAGATCAGAAGGGACCAATATGATCATCTAGTCTGACCTCCTGCATGATGCAGGCCACAAGAGTTGACCCACCCACTCCTGAAATAACTCTCACCCTTGACTCAGCTGTTGAAGTCCCCAAATCTTGATTTAACGACTTCAAGCAGTAGATAATCCTCTAGCAAGCGACCCCTGCCCCATGCTGCGGAGGAAGGCGAAAAACCTCCAGGGCCTCTGCCAATCTACCCTGGAGGAAAATTCCTTCCCGACCCCAAATATGGCGATCAGCTGAACCCCGAGCATGTGGGCAAGATTCTCCATCCAGACACTCAGGAAAAAGACTTTCAATATCCCAACATTTACCATCGGTACTAACTACCAGCGGTGGCACATTATTGACCTATTGTATGAATCAAGTTATCAAGATGATGGGGCGTCCAGGATTTCCAGGTTTATGGATCTTGGGTAGCAGATAGAACACCCCTGCTTGGGGTTCTAGGGGTGTGTCTGTTCGGATTTGCTCTTGTGCTTTTTCAGGGAGTTTCTTGAGTAGATAGTGTAGTCACTTTTGGTAACCCTCAGTGGGATCAGAGGGTAATGGCTTGTAGAATGTGGTGTTGGAGAGCTGCTTAGCAGCCTCTTGTTCATATTCCGACCTATTCATGATGACAGCAGCTCCTCCTTTGTCAGCCTTTTTGATTATGATGTCAGAGTTGTTTCTGAGGCTCTGGATGGCACTGTGTTCTGCACGGCTGAGGTTATGGGGCAGGTGATGCTGTTTTTCCACAATTACAGCCCGTGCACGTCGGCGGAAGCACTCTATGTAGAAGTCCAGTCTGTTGTTTCGACCTTCAGGGGGAGTCCACCCAGAATCCTTCTTTTTGTGGCACACTATTTTCCAACAATAAGAGTAACTTTTCTGATTTAATTTCTTGAATTGGGAAATTTTGGTGAAAAACTTTTTGTGTTCCTGATTATTCTACTGTTTATTTTTCCATACCTTTCTGCAAGCCTTATACAGGTATCTTTCAGACTACTCCATTGACCCGTTACTTTCTAAGCATTCTGAATACGGATATTTAACCATACCATAATAAGCCGGTGGACAGATCTCTACATCTCAGTTTGGTATCAATTTATTTATTCAATTCGCCAGGCATTCAAGACATGTAATAAGACTTCAGCTTGGTCAACTTTGTTTACTAAGGTAAAGGGGTGACTTGAGAACATGCTATAAGTTTCTACATGGGGAACCAAAATGGACTTTTCAATCTAGCAGACACAGGTATGACAAAATGTGGTGGCTCGGTGTTGAAGCACGATAAATCTGACTGGAAATAAGGTTAATTAATGAGGTTAATTAATCATTGGAACAATTTACCAACGGCTGTGGTACCCTTTCCATCATTTACAATTTTAAGGTTAAGATTGGATGTTTTTCTAAAATAAATACGCTCCAATGTAAACAAAAATAAATTCATGTAAGTTCTATGGTCTGTATTGTGTAGGAGGTCAAACTAGATGATCATGTAGTCCCTTCAGGCTTTATAATCTATGAATCTGTTAGTAGCCGTGGTAGTATTACCATCACACCTAGGATCACCAGTCATGGATCAAGACTCCATTGTGTTAGACAATGTACAAACACAGACCATCATTTATTATTATTATTATTATTATTAAGGACCCACTGAGAATTGTACCCATTCATAGAGGGCCCGGTACAATAACCCAGGAAGAAATGGTCTCTGTGCTGAACAGCTTGCAATTTCATTTGAAGCCATGTATAGCAAGTAAATGCAACAAACTGGAAGGAAGGATGACAAGGTTAACTGAAATGGCATTTGTGCTAAAACATACTGAAAACTACCATGGTGAAAAACATTTTTCTTGTGAAGGAAGTAAAACAAATGCTCAGTTTCCTCCATTTTAAAGTGGACAACTTTATGAAATCTGGGAACACTTGGGATATGTGTGTGGCTGTCAATTCATTAACAGTTAATCATGCTTTACATTTTGCTGGAGCACAAAGAACAGCTTTTGTACCACTGAGTAACCTTAAAGTGCATCCTCCATATGCTGACTGATTGACAATCAATGGCCATTGTTGATACAAAACTACAGCTGAGTTTGTTTTTTTCTTTTACAGGAAACCATCCATCTACACTGCCAATTGATAAACTGCCCATATCTGCTTAAATGTTTACTCACTTTGGACTATAAACTGTGCTTCATGTCTTCACAATCTAATTTAAAGACTTTCTCTCTTACTCAAGCACAAGCAGGGATACTTGGGTTCAGGAAAGCAGAGTTATTGTTGAGACACAGACTACCAGACATTATTTGCTCATGTGGAAAAAGAATAAGAAAAAAGCTTATCTGTAACTTGTGACAGCCAGGCCATTAAATGCCTGTGATCACCTTTTCTAATTCAGTCCAACTTTTTTTCTGGTGGACATTCTGTTTTCAGATATTAGTTTTAGACCTATCAATATGTGCTTGTAAATGTATCTGCATAAAAGGCAGAGCCTGCAGATCATAAGCCTTGTGAGTCACCCTCCTTATTTTGGGAGTCCTTCTCTAAATGCCTAGGTAAATAAGATCTAATACAGTTTTGTGGGGTTTCTGAAGGAATACCTTAAGAGTTAATTTGATTGAAAACAGCCATGACATCTTTGTAAGAGAAGAGTTTTGCTTAACTAATTCACTGGAATTCTTTAAGGAACTGCCAAGAAAGGCAAATTAAAACAAAATGAATGTTAGGTATTTAGAATGCAACCCGTGCAACCTCAAAGGGGTGACTTTGCCTGAAATGATGGGAAAAAAGGGTTGTGGTTCTTTCCTCCCCTTCCTCAGGGGTTGAGAGGAGGTGGCAGGAAGCAGGGGAAGGCATCAGCTGAGTGCTTTTTGGGCCACTGCAAGCCACTGGGTCCTGTGCCTCTGGGGTAGGTCACATAAGCCCTGTTCCTCCAGTCTGAACCCCCTCTCATGCCTGAATTTACAGCTCCCACCTTTCCATCCATGGGATTAGTACAGGCCGGGATTTTTGTCATCTGTGCTATTGGCATTGCGCTAGTGACCTTTTTGAGAACTGGGAAGGAATTTTTCCCTCCGCACCAAAGTTGCCACGGTGGGGTGGGGTTTTTTTGCCTTTTCCACAGCAGCTCAGGGACCCAGAGAGGTAGGTCAGGAGGTTAGGTTCAAACTGCCGTGACTGAGCAGGTGTCAGGTGTCCAATGCAGGTACTTGTTCCATACATCAGCGTCCAGTTCCCTGATAAAGCAGAATTCAAGGTAGACTTAGGGAAAGGCATCCCCTAAAGAAGCTGGGGAGTGGGGTTGGAGCTCTTAATATTTGGCACAGCGAGGAGCCAACCCCCCTTCCTCAACCTCTTAACCTTCATAAGAAGGGAGGATGGAAGAGTCCCAGCAATGGCCTGAGACTAGGTTTGGAGGAGTGGGGAGCTAATGGCAGCTCTCTACCAAGTAGAAACAATTAAGAAAGGAATCATGACCTGCACTGTATGAATTGTTGCTGGTAGTTCCCAGATAAGTCAAGTTAATCAAGGTGTGGCCTAATTAAACCACGTTCTCTGCATCTTGTGTTCTTCCTGCACGTCCAAGACAATGTCACAGAGCATTTGATAAGAATTTGGTTGGCTAAAGTAAGGATCCATAGTAGAATGGAGTAAAATGGTATCATACTTAACAACCTGAATTACTATTAAAATTTGTTAAGTGTCCCAGGCTGCACTAAACAGAGCATAAAAGGCAGAGCACCTGGCCAAAGGTACTTACCCTGATCTATGGTTCTGTTATAAACCAAGAATAAAGGAGATTGAATTTACCCTCATTAGAGAAAAGACTAAATCAATAGTACTAGAAATTAATGTCTCTTCTGTAAAACATCTGTGTAAAAATGGCACCTTCTTACTCAACAGAACTACTCTCTAATCATTTTAGTCTTGTTTACGTAGAATTGCCAACACAGCCATTGTGAGGACAGGGAATCAGTCTAATCCAAGAGAGACTGCAAGCGAAGAAGAGACCAAAAGATGAAGGGATCGGAGGGTGGTCCTGAACATCCTGAAGTAAAGGCTATTTTGCCTCCTCCTTAATTTAGTATTTTCTTCCTTCTTCCATGCAGAAGAATCAGAAAAGGGAAGGTATAGTAAAGGGGACTGACCTGCCTGCTCTATGCTTCCAGCAAGAAGAGAGAAAAAAAAAGATAAGGAGAAGGAGTTGCAAGCATAGCTTTTGTAATCAGAATAATGGATGGCTCTCTTTCTAGTTCCTGCATCTCTAGATGGAACCATAATAGCTCCGTGTACCATCATGATCTGTGGGGAACAGTTGACTAGATTACTAGGCAGGATTGCTGTCAATTGTATTTGACTAGTTGCAGTCATATGGTTGACAGTCTTCCAGATTTAAAGTAATCCCTTGACTGATGGCCCATATGACTAACTATACAGTGTATTTTCTACTGTTATAATCATCACATAACAGTACCAAAATAACACCACCTTTCAAGCACAAAGCTAATCATGTAGTGGTAAAAACTATGTAAGAGAAACAATTAGACATTTTAATGGCAACTTGGTATGTGGAGGAGGACAAGTGATTCAAAAATAAAGTTGTAAATCAGAAGAAGAGAAAAACAAAGAAACAAACAAGTCAGGCTTGTTGGGCTAAGTGCCCTTTTCCAGAGCACTACGTCCTTCTGTCCGAGAGCATGGAAAACATTTTGATAGTAATCAATATCTGTAGCTGCTCACAAAGCAACCGAGAAAGGTCAGCCACTGCACCATCCCACCTCGCCTCCCTTATAACTTCCTTTCTTCCTGATGCTAAGGGATAATGCAATAATAACTTATTTATAGGGAACATTTTGCTGAAAAATCACATGTGAAGATGAACTGCAAGACTCAAGGGAATTTTCTCTTATTTTCCAGTCACTGATACGCTTTGAACACGACAATGAAAGTTAGTTTTTGGCCTAACTGACTGTTTTGGATTTTAAAAAACTCTAATATCTTGTCATGTATCATCATAACTTCTGAAAACCCAGAACAAATCTGACTAGGAAAAGAAGTCATTTTTTGGACACATTTCATTTTTAGATGAGACAAAAAAAGCAACATCCCTAAAATGTTGTTAAAGATTAATTTATCCATTTAGGGCCCTTTTTAATTCGCTGTGGAAGCTTATGTCTTATTAAAACTAATTGAAGCATGTCTTATTTAAACTAGTTTTATTCTCTAAGTTCCTATTATTAAATATTATTTTCTGTTCTCTGCAATATATGTTTAACTTTTCATGAAGATAACAATTAGAGAAGAAAAAATATGTATATCTACTTCTGACCCAAAGTAACTATAATCTGCTTAAAATAGCAAACAAGGGTCGGTAGCTATTTTTCACTCAGAAACTAACAATCTAATTATTCTTTTTTAAGTACTCATTGAAACCATTCACTTTACACTTCTCTGAAGAAAACAACATGAGTTAGCCAGTGAGATTAAATATCTTGGTAACATTAAAGTAACTTGACTTTAGTTGCGTTATTCTTGTGTAAATTATGTTGAAGTCAATCCCTGAATATTTATATGGGATGTTCACAGGAGGCATTTAGAACATATTTTTTACTTCATTTAATTTTGACTTTTCTTTTCACTCCACCCTTAAGAACATCGTGGTGGGCTATTTGTTTAGCCAGCCTGGAAACTTACTAAATAAGCCAAGAAACCCTGGAATAGTGTAAAATTGGAAGGGAGTTATCAGTGTCTGTGAACCAGAACACAGCAACATAACACTGGCTATACCAAAGATCAGTAGTCTATTTACTTCAGTATCCTGTTTCTGACAGAGAAAGATATTGTGGCGGAAAGGGAGAAAAAAACAGCAGGTGGACAATTATGTAATAACTTAAACATTGGGAAGTTTCTTCCCAACTGTAACAGAGTGCTAGGTAGGAAGTCAGTACTCTGTTCACAGCAGCTCCAATCAGGCATAGAAGATTGGAGTTTAGGAGGCAGACCTGTGCCTAATTTGTGGGCGGGATAGGGCAGAAAGGCTAATTAAGCCATTAGCAAGAGCACACAAATAGGCACAGGAAGGAAATGGAAAGGGGGAAAGCAGGCAGTAAGAGGGAGAGAGAGATTACAAGCAGGGGGAGAGCAAAGGCGCTAGGTATGCTGCGAAGGCAGTGGGACTCAATAATAAATAAACTGCACAGGGTGTTGAACCAGCACAAGCATCTCTGCGTGGTTTGCAGACCGAGACAGAAGTGGGATCGAAGAGCCCTGTTACACCAACCGTATCCTTTATTGTTTGGCTTATGTCCTGGAACATGAGAGTTTATACTCTTTCCAGTAGATCTGTGCATAGTCTCACTTAGGGCTGTCAAGCGATTAAAAAAATTAATCACGATTAATCGCACTGTTAAACAATAATAGAATACCATTTATTTAAATATTTTTGGATGTTTTCTACATTTTCAAATATACTGATTTTAATTACAACACAGAATACAAAGTGTACAGTGCTCACTTTATTTTTATTTTTGAATACAAATATTTGCACAGTAAAAAACAAAAGAAATAGGATTTTCAATTCACCTAATACAGGTACTGTAGTGCAATCTCTTTATCATGAAAGTTGAACTTACAAATGTTGAATTATGTACAAAAAGATAACTGCATTCAAAAATAAAACAATGTAAAACTTTAGAGCCTACAAGTCCACTCAGTCCTACTTCAGCGAATCACTCAGACAAACAAGTTTTGTTACATTTGCAGGAGATAATGCTGCCCGCTTCTTGTTTACAATGTCACCTGAAAGTGAGAACAGGCATTCGGGTGGCACTGTTGTAATCGGCGTCGCAAGATAACGTGCCAGATGCACTATAGATTCATATGTCCCTTCATGCTTCAAGCAACATTCCCGAGGATATGCATCCATGCTAATGACGGGTTCTGATCGATAACGATCCAAAGTAACGTGGACCGAGGCATGTTCATTTTCATCATCTGAGTCAGATGCCACCAGCAGAAGTGGTGGTTCAGGTTCTGTAGTTTCCACATCTGGGTGTTGTTCTTTTAAGACTTCTGAAAGCATGCTCCACACCTCACCCCTCTCAGATTTTGGACGGCACTTCAGATTCTTAAACCTTGGGTCAAGTGCTGTTGTTATTTTTAGAAATCTCACACTTTGCAAATCTTTGCATTTTGCCAAATCTGCAGTGACAGTGTTCGTAAATCAAAGAACATCTGCTGGGTCATAATCCAAGACTGTTATAACATAAAATATATGGCAGATTGCGGGTAAAACAGAGGAGACACACAATTCTCCCCTAAGGAATTCTGTCAGAAATTTAATTAATGCACTATTTTTTTAACAATCATCCTCAGCATGGAAGCATGTCCTCCGAAATGGTGGTTGAAGCAGGAAGGGGCATATGAATGTTTAGCATATCTGGCACATAAATACCTTGCAATGCCAGCTACAAAAGTGCCATGAGAATGCCTGTTCTCGCTTTCAGGTGACATTGTAAATAAGAAGCAGGCAGCAGTATCTTCCGTAAATGTAAACAAACTTGTTTGTCTTAGCGATTGGCTGAACAAGGAGGAGGACTGAGTGGACTTGTAGGCTCTAAAGTTTTACATTGTTTTGTATTTGAGTGCAGTTATGAAACAAAAGAAAAATCTACGTTTGTAAATTACACTTTCACGATAGAGATTACACTACAGTACTTGTATGAGGTGAAATGAAAAATACTATTTCTTTTGTTTATCCTTTTTACTGTGCAAATATTTGTAATAAAAATAATATAAAGTGAGCACTGTACACTTTGTATTCTGTGTTGCAATAGAAATCAATATATTTGAAAATCAAAACAAAAATATTTAATACATTTCAATTGGTATTTAACAGTGCGATTAATTTTTTTAATCACAGTTAATTTTTTTGAGTTAATCCCATGAGCTAACTGGGATTCATCGACAACCCTAGTCTCATTATGTACATAAATGTAGAATTCTTTTTTGAACACTATTGAATTCTTGCCCTAAGTTATGGCTTGTGGCAGTTCCACAAATTAATTATACATCATTGTACCTTTAATCAGTTAAAAAATGTTGTCTTCCAGTTTCATCAAATGTCCTCTTGCTGTTGAGAAAAGTACGATGAGTGGAAAGTGAGAGCTAACATAGTTTTGTAAAAAGTAACCCAACAACAACATAAAACAGGAAATGCTAATTATTTTTCACAATGTTCTGTCTTAAGGGAAATGAAATGATTACACTGTGAACATACAATGCATGTCCTAGACACTCTTTCAATATCTGGAAAAAGTTTTAATTCCGAAACAAGATTCTATATGCCACTAAAATCTATAAGGTTATACTACAATGGATATTCTAGTGAAGAAAATCTCAAGCAGACTGAAAGGATTTATTGGTGCAGTGAAGTACCTGAACTGGTGAGTTGATATAATAAGCAAAAAAGTGTATATTTACTATACAAATCCCATGTTACCTTTTTTTACAGCACAATTAATAATTCATTCAGCATATGTCTTATGAATGGACCATATCCATTTTAAAAAAACAGGGTTAAAAGATAAGAAAAGATTGAGAAACTAAGTAGTGGAAAGACCATAAGTTTGGATAATGGAACCTTACCAACTATTTACATCCATTATTAGACCAATCTATAGATTATACCAATATTTTTGGAGATTGTTATGAAGCTATTTAATTAATTAGTTATATATTTCAAAAATACAGGATAAATTCTTAGGACATCTTCTGTTCTCCTCTATTTGCAATGTGGCTTTCATCTGGACTTCTTGTCTAGTGCTATTTTAGATAAGTGGTATAGCATTCTACAGAGCTTCAGCTCTAACCTGTTCAGGTTCCCATTGGCTTGCACAGGCTAACAGAGAACACCATATATGGGATATGAAAAAATTACTCTCTCTCATGACCTGGCACAGCTGGAGTGAGAAAATTACTCACGTTGTGCAGTAACATAGGTTCTTCGAGATGTGTGTCCCGGTGGGAGCTCCACTTTAGGTGTTCGTGCGTCCCTGTGCTTGTAATCAAAGATTTGTGGTAGCAGTGCTCGTCTGGGTCGCACAGCACCAGTTAACCGCCCGAAGCAGCGCGAGACAGGGACCGCGCATGTGCGACCCAACCGGGAACTGCTACCACAAATCTTTGATTACAAGTGCTGGGGCTCACAAACACCTAAAGTGGAGCACTCACAGGGACAGCACTCGAAGAAGAACAGCTTTTTGTCTCCCTCAGTACATCTCTGCAGACCTCTTGATAGGTGGGTAGGGTTTTGGGTGGTGCAGACATTCACTGGACGTTCACTGACAGTTGGTAATGTAAGAAGGCTGCTAATAAGAAATCTGGGCTTGAACTGGATAACTGGAGGGAACATATAGATAGTGATGTGAACACCTCAAGGGACATGCCTTAGTACTGGGCACAGAAATGGGGCACCATCTCCAGAGCACCCATTTCCCTTCTCCAGCTGTGGCCCAAGGGGGATATCCCAACTGGTGTGTGTATATGCCTGCACGCACATGTGTGCACTGGGAAGAGGTGGGGGATGACACAGCTGGGTCTGTAGGCACTAGGACCTACAATAGTATGCTGGATCATGAGGACTTATTTGCTGAGTAACAAGTTAATTCTCAGGTTTTAAATTGTTTAACAAAAATTGTAGCCACATGTATTTAATCTGTATTCTTATAGAGATGTCTGAAGAGGGAAGAGCAGAGTGGCACAGGCAAATAAATAGTTTATTACCCTCTTCTAATCTCACCCATCAAGGTATTTCCATAGCCTTATCCTTTAGCCAAATGACTCTTCACTTTAAAGTGAAAGATTAATGGTGCAGTCTGAAGTTTATAAATCTGAGAAGAGTGTGGGAAAAACTTTGATTTAAAGCAAAAAGAACGAGGAGTACTTGTGGCACCTTAGAGACTAACAAATTTATTTGAGCATAAGCTTTTGTGGGCTAAAATCCACTTCATCGGATGCATGCAGTGGAAAATACAGTAGGAAGATATATATACACAGAGGACATGAAAAAATGGGTATTGCCATACTAACTATAATGAGAGTAATCAGTTAAGGTGGGCTATTATCAGCAGTAAATTCTCAATTCACTGCCCTCCCACTGCACTGCAGCAAAATCTACAAATAAATATATGTATTTTTGAGTGTTTATGAACATAGATATCCATATCTCAAAATAAACAGAGAACACTAGAGGGACATGTCATGCAATATATCTACAAACTGAAGTGCCTTGCAGATCCAGAACTCTGGAGAACCCTTCTCCCTTTTCTGGGGGCACTACTATCCATGAAGCAACTTCCTTTAACTCCCCATATGTGGTCTTGAGGAAAGAACGGAAGAAACTGAAGAGAGGAGGCAGCCAGAGACTTGAGCTGGCAGGAGCAGATGAAGAAGTAGTTTAAGCAGCAGTTGTCTGACACTGATGATGACATCAGAGTGCTGTGTACAGTTTAAGCCAGGGTTGTCTGACACTGATATCATCAGACTGCTTTGTACAGTTTTGACCCTGACTGTTATTATAACAAGTTGAATAATGGAGAGGAGATGACACCAAGCTTGGAGAGGTTACAAGCACTTTGGAGGACAAGATTACAATTCAAAATGATCTTGATAAATTGGAGAATTGGTCAGAAATCAGGAAGATGAAATTCAATAAAGGCCATTGCCAAACCACTGCATTTAGGAAAGACAAATCAAATGCACAACTACAAAATGGGGAATAACTACCTAGGCAGCAATCCGGCAGAAAAGGATCCGGGTATTATAATGGATCACAAATTGAATGTAGGTCAACAACATTATGCTGTTGCAAAAAAGAGCAAATGTCATTCTGGGATGTATTAACAGGAGTGTCGCATGTAAGGGACGAGAACTAATTTTTTGCTCGATGTGGCACTAGTGAAGCTTCAGCTGTTGTACTGTGTACAGTTTCAGACTCTTCACTTTAAGAAAGATGTGAATAACCTGGAAAGAATCCAGAGGAAACCAAGAACAACAACAACAACAAAAGAGGTTTAGAAAGCATTACACATGAGGAAACGTTGAAAGAACTGGGCATGTTTAGTCTAAAGGAGAAAGCTGATGGGGAATGGTAACAGACTTCAAATATGTAAAATGTTGTTATAAAGAGGATGGTGATCAATTGTTTTCCATGCCCACTGAGGGTAGGACAAGAAGAAATCAGCTAGGTTTGTAGCCAGGGAGATTTAGGGTAGATATTAGGAAAAAATCTAACTATAAAAACAGTTAAGAATTAAAACAGGATATCAAAGGAGTGGTGAAATCCCCGTCACTACAGGTTTTTAAGAAAAGGTTAGACAAACGCCGGTCAGAGATGGTTTAGGTATTCTTAATCTTGCCTCAGCATGGGGGATGGACTAGATGACCTCGAGGCCCCTTCCAGCCATGCATTTCTGTGATTCTCTCTCCAGTGCAGATTGGCTGTTTACTCCAACCCTCTTCCATCCAGTCTCTTCCCCTCAGCCTTGCTCCACCTCTCCTCCATGCTCCTCTCCTTGCCTTCTCTCACTTGCCCTATTCTCCCTCCCTTTTATGGCTCCTCTCTTTTTCTCTCTCTTTCCATTTAGCTAATTCTCTTCCAATACAATCCTACCAAAGGATTTAAACAACAAGCTCTCCAAGCCCCACATCCCAAAAAATCATGAAACTAACATGATGTTAGTTAACTATCACTGTTCATTCTGTTTGTGTTACATCCTTTCCTCCCTAATCTTCATCTCTCTTTAGACTTAGGGCTTGTCTACATAGACATACACAGTTTGAAGCAAATTGGGGTGTAAATCTACCCTGCCTTAGCATGCTGCACACTAAGTGTCCATCTGGACTCTGCTGCCACCCACTAACAATTCATAGACTCATAGACTTTAAGGTCAGAAGGGCCTATCATGATCATCTAGTCTGACCTCCTTCACATTGCAGGCCACAGAACCTCACCCACTCACGCCTGTTCTGGATCCCTCACCTCTGGTTGAGTTACTGAAGTCCTCAAATCATGATTTAAAGATTTCAAGTTACAGAGAATCCACCATTTACACTAGTTTAAACCTTCAAGTGACCCGTGACCCATGCTGCAGTTCCTTAGTACACTTAAATGTACTCCCATTTCAAAGCAGGGTACACTAAGGAGCTGTTAGTGCAAAGCAACAGCATCCAGATGGAAACTTTACCCCAATTTGCTGCGGACTAAATGTCTTTGTAGACAAGCCTTAAAGGACCAGATTTTTACATAGAATTATGCACCTAACTCCCATTAGGTGCCTAATTTGCTTAAAAAAATAGTGCTCACTGGGGCAGGGATTGTCTATTACTCCATGTTTATGTGGTGTGTAGCACAAAAGTGTCCTGTTCTTGGTTGGCCTGTAGGTATTGCTTTAGTTTTTATTCATTATTTGTACTAAAGGAAAATCCATAAAACCTGACTTTAGCTTTCCAATATAATACTGTAGGTTTACACTGGACATTTAATTAAATTATGTATATTTATGGTAAATTGTTAAGGCCAAATCCTGCCTTAGAAATACTCACAAAGATTTGTGTGCACACATTTGAGGGCAGAATCATGTTTAAAGAGAACATAGTGCATATAGAGCAAATATAAAATGACTGCCAATGTAAGTGATTGAAACAGTCTGCACAGTTTTTATTGTACCACTTTTTGTATTCAAGGAGAAACATTTGCAAATGTGTGAATTATACACATGTATATAACATCAACCAAGAATTACAGTGAAATTGGGATAAATAAATAAATAAGCTTGTCAAGTGATTAAAAAAATTAACCGCACTGTTAAACAATAATAGAATACCATTTAAATATTTTTGGATGTTTTCTACATTTTCAAATATATTGATTTCAATTACATCACAGAATACAAAGTGTACAGTGCTCACTTTATATTTATTTTTGATTACAAGTATTTGCACTGTAAAAAAAAAGAAATAATATTTTTCAGATCACCTAATACAAGCACTGTAGTGCAATCTCTTTATCATGAAAGTTGAACTTACAAATGTAGAATTATGTACAAAAAACTGCATTCAAAAATAAAGCAGTGTAAAATTTTAGAGCCTGCAAATCCACTCAGTCCTATTTCTTGTTCAGCCAATCGCACAGACAAACAAGTTTGTTTACATTTGCAGGAGATAATGCTGCCCACTTCTTGTTTGCAATGTCACCTGAAAGTGAGAACAGGCGTTCCTATGGCACTGTTGTAGCTAGCATTGCAAGATATTTATGTGCCAGATGCACTAAAGATTCATATGTCCCTTCATGCTTCAACCACCATTCCAGGGGACATGCTGATGACGGGTTCTGCTCGATAACAATCCAAAGCACTGCAGAGTGATGCATGTTCATTTTCATTATCTGAATAAGATGCCAAGCAGAAGGTTGATTTTCTTTTTTTGGGGTTCTGTAGTTTCTGCAATGGAGTGTTGCTTTTTTAAGATTTCTGAAAGCATGCTTCACACCTCATCCCTCTCAGATTTTGGAAGGCACTTCAGATTCTTAAACCTTGGGTTGAGTGCTGTAGCTATCTTTAGAAATCTCATATTGGTACCTTCTTTGCATTTTGTGAAATCTGCAGTGAAACTGCTCTTAAAATGAACAAAATGTGCTGGGTCATCATCAGACTTCTATAACATGAAATAGATGGCAAAATGGTGGTAAAACAGAGTAGGAGACATACAATTCTCCCCCAAGGAGTTCAGTCACAAATTTAATTAACACTTTTTTTTTAATGGCATCATCAGCATGGAAGCATGTCCTCTGGAATGGTGACCGACGCATGAAGGGGCATACGAATGTTTAGCAGATCTGGCATGTAAATACCTTGCAATGCTGGCTACAAAAGTGCCATGCGAATGCCTGTTCTCACTTTCTGGTGACATTGTAAATAAGTGGGCAGCATTATCTTCTGTAAATGTACACAAACTTGTTTGTCTTAGCGACTGGCTAAACAAGAAGTAGGACTGAATGGATTTGTAGGCTCTGAAGTTTGACATAGTTTTGTTTCTGAGTGTTTGAGTTATGTAACAAAAAATCTACATTTTTAAGTTGCACTTTCAAGACAAAGATTACACTATAGTACTTGTATGAGGTGATTGAAAAATACTATTTCTTTTATCATTTTTACAGTACAAATATTTGTAATAAAAATAATATACACTTTGATTTCAATTACAACACAGAATACATATTTCCTATGTGGGTAAGACTACAAAATATCCAAGATGCTGTTGTAAAGTAAGCTAAATCCTGCATTTAGAATCAATGGGAGTTTTGGGTGAGCAGAGAATGCAGGATGTGGCACTAAGGGTGAAATTCAGCCCGCAATCAAGTCAATGGTAGTTTTGTCATTAACTGGAATGAAACAAAGACTTATTTTGATACAGTCTCCCACAGTATTCTTGCCGGCAAGTTAAAGAAGTATGGGCTGGATGAATGGACTATAAGGTGGATAGAAAGCTGGCTAGATCGTCGGGCTCAACGGGTAGTGATCAACGGCTCCATATCTAGTTGGCAGCCGGTTTCAAGTGGAGTGCCCCAAGGGTCGGTCCTGGGGCCGGTTTTGTTCAATATCTTCATTAATGATCTGGAGGATGGCGTGGACTGCACTCTCAGCAAGTTTGCAGATGACACTAAACTTGGAGGAGTGGTAGATACGCTGGAGGGTAGGGATAGGATACAGAGGGACCTAGACAAATTAGAGGATTGGGCCAAAAGAAACCTGATGAGGTTCAACAAGGACAAGTGCAGAGTCCTGCACTTAGGATGGAAGAATCCCATTCACTGTTACAGACTAGGGACCGAATGGCTAGGAAGCAGTTCTGCAGAAAAGGACCTAGGGGTTACAGTGGACGAGAAGCTGGATATGAGTCAACAGTGTGCCCTTGTTGCCAAGAAGGCTAACGGCATTTTGGGCTGTATAAGTAGGGGCATTGCCAGCAGATCGAGGGACGTGATCATTCCCCTCTATTCGACATTGGTGAGGCCTCATCTGGAGTACTGTGTCCAGTTTTGGGCCCCACACTACAAGAAGGATGTGGAAAAATTGGAAAGAGTCCAGCGGAGGGCAACAAAAATGANTGATATTTTTATCTCTTTGCTCTTCATTATTCCCTTTTAAAATGACTTCCACGCAGAAATTATGGCTTTTAAAAATAATAATAGGTCTTTCCTTCATTTTACACCTTTGTTATGAGTTATGTAGTCTCTCTCTTTCCTTAGATATAAATTTAACTTTTTTTAGCTTGTTCTCAAATTTGTTTATAGTAGTTATAATGTAATACACATATATTGTATTTTAATTATTCATTAATAAATGCAACTTTATTAGTAATGGTGTTAAGTTAATGTATACTGGCAAAACAGGAAAAGAAAAAGTGTACTGGATAAAATTAACAACTGAACACAAAAGTTTTGCAGTCATTTCTTTTTATAAAGTGCCATACTTCTCTGAAAAATGGATGTGTAAAAATGCACCTTTACAGTAAATAGATCTGCTTCCTGCACATGGGTACATTTACAGACAGATCTGCTGATTTCAGGAACAAAAGTGCCTTTTATTATTGCTTCTTACCATATTAGCATTTTACAGCCAGTGTTGCCAAGATGGAGTGAGCTGGAGGACTCGATTCCATTTATTACCAACATAATCAAATCAGTTACATCCATGCGAAACTACTGAAGAAAATGTGTTTCCCACAGGTGTCACGGGGGGAGGCAGGAGGATTCATAATTTGAAAAGTGAGATAGCACGAGTGTAACTGAAGGCCAAGTCTGAGGCCTGCAGAATCTTTATTACTAGAAATGATGACTGAGAAGGAAAGACCCCAGCTCAACTCTATGATCACGGGTGGAGTTTTTAGGGGCTATATTTGAGATATCTTTTTTCTTGCAAAATGAACACCTTTGGTATGTATATCAGTGAGAAAAACATGGAACTCCAAAATAAGATTCTTACAGAATTACTCTTCAGAGAAGAACCCCACTTTATACATGAATTAATGACATTTTCAGCTCCTCCTGGATTAGTGAAGCTATATATAATAGTTTTTTTCTATTTTCAGTTCAGTTGGAAAGGTCACAATTTTTTACATTTTTATTCTTGGCAGAGTTTAGAACAGCTTATTTTAGTTCTCTCTTCTCCCAACTGAAAACACAAATATCACAATTTTCTTCTTCCCACTAGTGGTAGAGTCCCCTCGAAAGCCACATGCTTTTGTAAAACTAACCACTTGGTTTAAAAATTCTGAAGAATAAAAAGACAAACCAATTATAATCTATTTTCCAGAAATTCACTGCTAGGCACTGAAGAGTAAAAAGACATTCTATGTCTAAATATCCAGTAAGTCTAAAGGAAGATTAAGTAGTAGGGTTTAAACAAAATAAAAATGAGATTTCCCACTGTACTGTGGCTTCTAGGAAATGCAAGGGCAAATATCCAGTGAAGTCCTATAAACTTTCACGGGAGTTACATACACACATCTGAGGACAGATTTTGGCCATAATGCTTAATCTTGTTCATCTGAATACAATCTCCAGATCAGCTACTTTTCCTATGTTCCTATCTATGTTCTACAGCTGTGTGGTAAATGGCTAAGTAGTATTGATAAGTCAAGGCAACAGTGTGATGTTCTGGCCATCTCTTTTCCCTACTGGATTCCCTACTTACATGTTATTTTGAAAAAACAAAATTCTTTAAAAAACAAAACAAAAAAACAAGTCAGACACATCGGCTGGCTGGGAATAATAGAATTTAGGACCCAAAGGAGCTTTGGGGGATTCCATTAATCAGAGATATAACGCTTATTTTGAAGGTTTCTAGCTTTTTGCCTCCTAAACTGCAATATTCTACCCAAAAGCTTAGTCTCTAGATTTCAGAATGATGCAAATGATTTCAGAATGATGAAAACCAGTGACAACCATGCAGGTTTTTTATTCCATATTTTTCAAACATGGACCTGCCGCATTTCATGTAGTTTTTTGCGCATGTGTTAAATATGCGGTATTTTTTCTCAGTTTGTTTTTTAAACAGGGAAAAGAACATTTTATATGCATACCTAAATAAGAATCAAATCCAAATGTGGTTTTATAAGAATTATGAACTAACAGGTTGGAACAGAGGCCTGCAAATCAATAGCTCTCGATGAGAAAATAATGTAATCTGTTTCTAAACTGTCAATTAACCTGTCATTCTCTGTTATATGATCAAAACACACAGTCTATTATATCAATGAGCACTTGGGGAAAAAACAACACTGAAAAGTTTGAAGCAAAAAACAATAATGTTGTATCACTGTTTTGTCAGTCTTTACTTACCAAAAACATAGTTCGGAAGTTGCTTAGATCACCAAAAAAATCCTCTATAGTTGTTGCTTTGGGATCAAAGGTAAAGTACTCTCCCAAATTCTCATATAACTTGGTCATGTTGTTATGCATGTTGGACAACTTTTCATACTGGTCTTGGGCACTCTTAGTAAAGCTGTACGTTTGTGTTAAGGAAGATCATGCAAATATAACCATCTCAGTGTTAAAACAAACAACAAAATAGCACAAAAATTAAGATTATATTCTCATGTAATCGATATTGCTCTATAATCCAACCTAATATTTACTGATTTTATTGGTGTGGGGGGAAATTATACGTACTCAGGAACATTTCATCACTGGTTTGCAAACTTCCCCTTGTTATGGCCTCTCGTCTAATGGTGAAGATCTTCCTGCTTAGTTACCTGAAAAAAGTAATAATAGACAGTATTAGAGACAAGATGAAACAATCCTGCCATAATGCAATGACTGCTGAGCCCCATTTTGCCTCTGTAATGTCAATGTGCTCTCCATGGGCGTAGGATTTTATATCCATTTGCACTGAATTGCATCTCATCACCCATAGCCAACTATTGAACTAATCTCTCACTTTGCGGTTCGATTACATCCTTCTGTGTGTTTATTATAGCTCCAATTTTGAACACTGTTGCATTTACACCAAATACCCCCAAATAAAGACAAAGTAGCAATTTAGGGTGCTGAGAGGTGGAGATTTTTCACTTTTTTTTCTTTTAAAGATTAGTTGGTTTAAAAAAACTTCTTGAAATCCTAAGAGTTCTGGACTAGCAGGAAGCATCAAGCATAACAAGACAAGCGTTACTGCTTAAAGAAAGACTAGATGCTTTACAACTGTGGCAGAAGTGGCTTGCTGGACTAAATTTGAGAATCACTACTTGAAATGTGCAACATTTACAACAATGAACATAAAATAGCTAGTGCAAATGGATACTTTAAATTAACCCTTAAACTGTCAATAGGAAACTCATATTAATTTGAAGTCAGAGGTTCAAAAAACAAACAAACAGTGTCCTTGGATGTGGTAGAAAACATGAGTGATATAAACAACAAAGAATTAGACATGATATAAAAATTGTCAATCTCTCCTCAAAAGCAGATTGGGAATGAAATGGTAGGGATGTTTACAGGACTCAAGAATGCACAGTATCTGCCCATTGTTTAAAATGTCACAAGTCTGTTGTATGCTGAAGTATACTGCACATATTTATTAGTAACTGAAGAGGGGCTAGAAATCAAGTAGAGAGCCACTTGACCTTCACAATAGCTTTCATTAGAAATTTGGTATAATTATCACTTCAAATGAAAGGAAGTCATTTTATATGTAAAACAGAATATAATCTATTTTCAGAAAAACATATCCGAGAATATTTATCGATTAACACACGTTATTAAGGGAAGAATTAAGAAAGAGTTTCCCCATTGTTTTCCTCAAAGGTTATTAACAGCTTCAATACACTTCTCTCTTTTGTTGTTTGTTTTAAGATCAGGCACACTCTACCTTTAAAACTGTTAGCCCATGGTTAAACAAGTTCCTCTGACCCAGAACTTCAGTTGATTAAATTGCTGTGCTGTACATAAAAAAACACCCAACCCACAAACCAAACAATCCGACAGAGAAGTAATCAAGTTGTGACACCCATGAATAAAGGTAAGGAAATCCAGGCTGAAACTCAATTCTTAACATTTCCATTATACTTAGGTATTGGTGATACCTCAAAAGCCTATGCAATCTTAGAAACCTCATGCAATGCAATACCAAAGTGAAAAGTGCTCTATCGAAAAAAGTTCTAATATTTTGCTTGGATTTTCCTTGTTTGTGACTAAGTGAGGGAATCAAACCCCTCACTTAAATACAGCATTCTAAGAACAACATAGAGAAGTCCAGGCAAGAGAGACCACCTCTTTCTAGGCAATCTATATTTCCAAATCATCTCAAACATATCAATTCTGTTTCATCTTTCTTCGAAGACTTTCAATGGCTTTTAAGACTAATTTTACTGTAAATCATATGCAAATATTTTTTGGAATGAGGGGAAATGACCAAGTAAGATTTATTCCATACAAAGCTTGCTGGTACATTCAAGATATGTTTTCCTGCTGTATGTACATTACTGCTACAACTTAATGAGTGAGACACTCTAAGGTTTGAAATACGAACTGCATTTATTGATAAACTGTGTGTCCAACTTGGAGCACCCTTTTGGTCTAATCCTGGCATTTTCTACATTTTTAAACTTAACAATACTGAGTGTTATGCAGTATATAAATTGTTACAGAAGAAAATAATTCCACAGATGTACAAACAAAAACATAACCTCTTTTTCTATCACTGACAATATACTTTAGAGGTATAAGTAGTATGTCAAAATGCTAGAATGCATGTTTCCTTACCAAATAAACAAAAAATAAAATCACTATTATCTGCAAACAAAACAAAGCAAAAAAAAGAGGAAAATTGGTTAGATTACAAGGTGGATGAGACAAAGTTTGTTTACAACAGAAACCTGGGCATAAAAAACACTACATTGAAGAAGCAAATGGGCTATCTATGGTGAGTTTTTCGCTACTAGTACTTATGTTCCACCATGCCCTGCCTATACACTCTATGTATAATTCTTTTCAGGAAAAAATGACTAAGACAACTTAAACTAAACAAGATTTTCTTTATAAGGTCTTGAAATGTTCAGGTTGCTCTTTGTGTTTTATGGAGTGCTACATAATGTTTTTTTCCTGCTAGTTTCTAACATCCATTGACATAAAAAAATATAAATCAGTAAGATGGGGGAAAAAGGTGCATCTTAATGTAGTATAAACTAATCACATTTTTAAAATAGTAAAAACTTCCATGCTAACACTAAACTAGAGGTTGTGAGCCTTTTTTAGGTACATATATATCAGCAATGCCTACTGCTTTCCAATTCAGTTGTCCACAATTTACCCACAGTGGAGCTTGGACTGCTACAAACTCTCATTTTACATAAGACTGTGAATTGGAGTAGCTCTGTCTCCACTAAAAATTAGGATATACACAAATGAATGAGAGGTTGGCATTGGCGATGCATCGGGGCGTAGCACATTTGTGGGCAGCAATGGCACATTCCAGGATTGAGGGTTTCACACAGCCTAGAGAATT
This sequence comes from Platysternon megacephalum, assembly GCA_003942145.1. Taxonomy (NCBI): domain Eukaryota; kingdom Metazoa; phylum Chordata; order Testudines; family Platysternidae; genus Platysternon; species Platysternon megacephalum. Next base: position 3,888,153 of record QXTE01000139.1, read on the forward strand.
TCTTATTAAAGCCTGAATTACCTTTGCTGGTACACACATTAGTGGCTGTGAGCCACTGTCCTGAACAACCTACTCAGCAAACTTGTCTTGGAAAAAAAATATACGTTAGCCTACACAATTCTACAAGTTCCTTCTAACCTCCCCTTAACAAAATAAGCTGTGTGAGGACTGTGGGAATGGAATTATTCTTCCTCCAATGCAGTGGGCAGGAAAAGGGACACTTCTGCAGCCACTACTACAGCCCTTGGGCTTCGGTAGCAGCCATGGTCCATGGAACCGCCTGCCATGAAGTTTGACTCTTTGCACAAGGCTCTGCTGAGTTCCCATTCATGGCCTTTTCTCTATCTGCCTACCCAAAACTGTGCAGTGGAACTACAACACTCACTCTATGTTTTAGCCATTGTGTTGCTGTAATGGAATTTCAAGGGCATATTTTTACCGTGAGTTAACTCATCACCTTACAGAAAATAAAGCAACATATTAAAGATGTGAGGAACTACAAAGTTACATACATTGTTATATTCCCTCAAAAATTAGTGTTATATTATCAACAAGCATAAATCACCCCAAAATACTTAAAGCCAATAAAAATTATCACCAAAAAAGTGAACTTGCATGCATCATTTGAAGAATAAGGAACTGAGATGCAAAATCTGAAAATACAAAGCTATTAAACTATAGATAATAACAGTATTGTTATTATAACTCAACAAACTCCTTTTCCTAATACAGCCTTCAGTTTAAAACCTGATTCCACTGAAGTCGATGGAAGTTTTGTCATTGACTTCAATGTACTGCCTTTTCTTGACTGTTAAGATTATATATTTGAAGATGATTGCTCAAGCAACAAGTGAAGGGAATTTTATTTGCCACTGTCTCTGCTTGTCTGTACCACAAATTCTTTTGGGTGGTGCTCTGTTCCACTCTAGGTCACTTTCCCATGGTAGAACACTGACTGAGGTTAAGCACCTTCTTTCTAGAAGTGTGCATGAGCATTAAGCATAGTTTTCGTGTAGCAAGACAGCGATGGAAACTTGAGTTATCGCGCAGTTGAAGAGGACTGTTGTAGGTTTTATATGCTGTCTCCTTAAGCGCAAGGATGATAACTAACGACAACCAGTCATCTATTTTGTCTGGCTCCAGTAAGGTTTAGGATGTTAAACAAACCTACCTACAACTACAATGTCATGTTTAGTATCATGTCAGATAAGTGGCATACCTAGCTACCTCTTTAAACATCTGGGCTAAGGACTTTTACAGCCCTAAACAAACTGTAAAATGACTACTTCCATTAATGTTTTGGGTCCATGAAGTGTTTTTTTTTCCCCATGAAAGCTTATGCCCAAATAAATCTGTTAGTCTTTAAGGTGCCACCGGACTCCTCGTTGTTTTTATGGATACAGACTAACACGGCTACCCCTCTGATGAATGTTTTGCCGTTTTTGCTGCGGTCTTTGCTTAATTTTCAGCCTTGATTTTGCTAGGTTTCTAGACAAATTCCACATGTTCCACAGGAACATGATTTCTATTTTGGGGCATGTGGGGAAAAGAGGGTATTTGTTTCATTAGCTGTTTCATTCCTTAGGCTAGAAAATACTCCACCAAGCTAATAACACAACTGTATCTGATCACCAGCTATGTAACATTCCATACATTATCCACAGTAAAGCATTGAAAATTTTATTTTATTAGGTCACAGATAAAGAGTTTAGTATATGCATTTTATATACCCGTCAGTCTACTTCCTTCTCTCATTTTAATTTTAATATTACTGCAGATGGCAACTGCTTTTAAATCAGAGTTTGAGAATTTTTGAGTACCAAATTAGAATGTTTGAAGTGGCATTATTTTAGTCTAGAATAATAACAACAACAACAATAATAAAAGAGATGATTTAAAAAGCCATCTGTTTTCTTCTAATTTTCAACTACACTTAACCTTCAGACAGAACATAAAATAAAAGGTTCAGTAATTGAAATGAAAAAAAAAACACAATGAACTTTATTAGATAATATTACTCATTGCATGACTTCTCCCCAAATAACTCTAAAGTAACCTCAAATATAAGCATTCAGTTAAACAAGCCATACAAGAAGAATGTTCTCTCTCAAAGCACTAAGAGGTAGCTTCCATTAACAGATTATTCAGCTGACTAGGACCTTTCACTTTAAAATGTCATGTGTCTGCTACATTAGTGTTTTCCCTTTGGAGAAACTGCTCATTTTTAATCAGTTGAGCTGCCATATTAAAACTGCTGTCTGATTCCCTTGTTACTTTGACATGGAAGACCAACAAGCAGGCAAACAAGTAAGTGTTTAGACACAGAAAGATATATAAGTAAGGCTACGTTTATGTCACAGAGGTCATGGAAGTCAGGGAAACCATGACTTCCAGAGACCTCGGACATTCTCTGCTTCAGCTCCAGGGGTTGCAGGACTCTGGAGCTGGCAGCCAGCAGGGCCCTGGCAGGGTTCCAGAGACAGGCGACAGCAGCGACAGGGGGCCCCCTGCAAGATTCCAGCGACACGTGACAGACTCTTGAGGGGGTCCTTCTCAGGGTTCCAGTGACGAGCAACAGCCTTGTGTGGAGGGAGGGGGACACCTCGGGCGAGTGGCTGGGGGTATCCAGTTTTCTCTTTGGGAAATATGGTTACCCTGCAGCTCCCAGCCGCCGTGGGAAGAGGGGTGAAAAGAAATGTTCAGTCATTTCGTCAATGAGCTTCATACATGTAAACCTACAAAATGACTATCATTTGCTGGCATTTTACCAAAGTCCTGAAGAAGCTCACTAAATTAAGCAACTGATGGATATACATGCCACACTATTGCATACTGTCAAACATACGATAATAATTATCACCCAGTGAGCACAACATGTAATTTTGAATCGCTATATGCCTGTGGTGGGAAAATAACCTCTGCTACCTTGGGGTCTATCGGTTTCTTTCATATAATACATAAACAGAAATGGGGATAGTGAAGTCAAGTTCAAAGAACAAAAACTGAAGGTCCAGCTTTGAGGGGAGGTTTACTTCAAGTTCAAGAACATGGTCCTAGTTTTCTAAATCTCTCTGCAATTTGGGTCTGAGATGCCACATCTTCAGTAACCCTGACATTGCATATTTGAAGGAATGACAGGGATAATCAAAGCAAGTAAAAGATTGGCAAGAGCTGGAGACAGAGGTTTCACAGTAGCCTGTCCATGTTCACAGAACTCCCTTCCTGAAGATATCAGGAATCGCACCAATTTCAAACCTAAATGTAAGATCTATTTGTAATGCCCTAGCTGTGTCTCAGCAATTAAAAACACAACAATCTGGTAATTTGCCTCTCCACCACAGATTGGAGGTGGGGTAGAAAGAACAATCAAAATTATGGTTACATTGGCTGGGAGTGTGAAGTGTGCAATGAACATCAGAGTACTAGCATCTTTCCTTCCCCCTCTGACCAGGCAATGCAATAGGACAAGGGGAAAAAGAAGTCCGCCGGGGGCCCCTGAAGACCCCACCCCTGCGATAACAATTAAAAAAAAAAGTTACTCTGATAACTCCTCACAGCTACTTGTTATAGAAGACTCTGAAATAAAAGCTAGACACATATTCCATTGGGAGATTTTCCTTGTTTTTTTAAAGTTTATGGTTACAAGAAGATAAAAATAAGTGCATCTTAACAGAGGTGGGCAGGAGGCATACTACAGATGACTATGCAATTCCCAGGGAAAAGCAAGGCACCACTGAGGAGGTAAACTGAGGTCTGTGGGGAAGTAAGGGGCAAGACATCCTACTCCTAAAATATCTGCTGTGGCAAGCTTCTTGCTCTACTGCCTGGAGAACAAAGAATCAAATAAACGGGCACTGAGATGAAGAAGTAAGCAACAGTCAGTGTGGGATTCCAAAGCAGCACTGGCAAAAATAAAGAATTCTGATTTTTTATTCACTATTTCCCCATTCATTATGTTCAGAATGTACTTGCTGTTTGAAGGATTGACACTGTACAGAACACACTTTGGAACTGTCATAAGAAGACATGGAACCATTATTAAATATGGAAAATACGACTTTTTGTTATAAATCTTCAGAGGGTTTCTCGGGAATTTGTGCAAACCTGCCTTTATGGAGCCACTAAAGACCTGTACATTTCCAAATGTCTGCTTTGTGGTTAGGGGAAATAAAGAAAACAACTCAAAACAGGGACTGCTTGGACATCATTCCTCCTGCCCCTCCCCTGCCAAGTTAGGAAAGGAAGCATATAAAACGTCAGTAGGTGAAAAATATTAAGCACCCGATTCTGCATTTGGCGCTGTTTTGTCAATTTGATTCATTATCACTGTTTGATGGCAAACAACGCTATACAACTGAATAGTGACTACCACCCCATGCTGGAAAATAAGTGTGTCATTACACTTCAGTTTCCCTACGGAAACTGAATAATGAAACAGCTTTGAGAGTTGTTGCCGGGTTTGAATAACTGATGACCCATTTGCTATTTCTAAAATATACTTTAAACTCGTATAGCTTAGGAACACAGTGAGGAAATATTTTTCTTTATACCTGTAGATTGCTAAATCATAATCAGGTGAAGGTCAAGCAAAATATGTCTATGAACTATATAACAATGTAATGATGAAGCACCCCACCATTTTCTCCCTTAATATTAAAGGCAGCAAGAGTGAAAATATGCAGGTCAGTATTCATCTACCTGCCTGTGTCATTTTTATGCAATGATTTCATAGTTTGTAATAGCTAAATTTATTATTCAATTAGGTATTCCATACTCTTAATTGAATGATATCCTCACTGTACCGACAATGGCACCCTCTCTCAGGACATTCAAAATCTCAGATAATTAAACTTCATTATAGCACACGATCAAAATTTTCATGATAAAGTCTGTTTTTCAAGCTTTCCAATTCGATTGTAGAAGTCTGCTCTGAGCTGAACTAGAGAATATAAAATGTTTATTGGGGAGCAATTTTTGTAATATACATAAATGTAATCCCTGATTTCCAGAAGTTCTGAGCACCCAAATCTCTCATTGACTTCAACAGGAGCTGTGAATGTTTGGCTCTTCTGAAAATCACAATCACAGAAACAAAAAGGCACGCTAAAAATTCATTACTTTTGGATATATTTTGTAATGACCTAGTATTACAAAAGTTTCAGAAGTGTGACAGTGCACAAAGTAGCACATCTGGGACAATGTTCGATTAGAGTTTCAGCCTGAACTCGTACTAGCTTTGCTCTGGAGTTTTTAGATCACTCCTTTGCAGCTATTTAAATATTTTTGTGGTTTCACAGGTTTTCTTTTAAATATTTTCCATGACTTTGCTGAATTATTTTTGGATGACTAATATGAGCTACAACATGCAAGCAGAATAGTTAGTGACAATAAAACAAGTAGAGAGAAAGCCAGAAAAAGAACATATAATGAACTATATAGATTTTAGAGAAGAATGAATATCACTGAAAACCAATTGCTATACAAAGCCCCTTTTGTGCTTCATGTAATTCATTTTAAACACGACCAGCAACGCTTTTACTATTCAAGTGTTAAGACACTTTTCCCCCAAAAAATGTATGGGTCTAATACAGGGGTAGGCAACCTATGGCACGTGTGCCGAAGGCGGCACACAAGCTGATTTTCAGTGGCACTCACTGCCCGGGTCCTGGCCACCGGTCCAGGGGGCTCTGCATTTTAATTTAGTTTTAAATGAAGCTTCTTAAACATTTTAAAAATCTTATTTACTTTACATACAACAATAGTTTAGACTTATAGAAAGTCTATTATAGACTTATAGAAAGACACCTTCTAAAAATGTTAAAATGTATTATTGGCACGCGAAACCTTAAATTAGAGTGATTAAATGAAGACTCGGCACATCACTTCTGAAAGGTTGCCGATCCCTGGTCTAATATGTCCACTAAAGGATTACCATGAACCCATCAATAATACCTGTTGATCATCAAAATCTGAACTAAGCATGGAATTTTCATATTTGATCACATGACAAAGTTTATACCTCCAAAACTGTAGTGGATTAACCAGTTGTGTTGTCTCTAAGTGCAGAAAAAATTCTGTTTACAGAAAGTTTTATTCTGCATAATAACAAAGGATAATTTCTAAACTGTGACATAACTGCAGCTTCCAATATAAATAGTTTTTTCTTGGTTAAATAGCTCTGCCACTTTGCATATCTTGAAGTTAATATACCATCTCTGTTTTGTGTCCTGGCTTAAAATGAGTTGTTGATAACAGTTTATCCATGCAAGTAATGGAACTACTTTTGCACGGTATATACACTATAGAGGAAAATCACCTTTGGTGCACCACTACAGCTTAATGCACAAAAAAGACCTCACCACTCCAAAATGTAAAAAAAGCTCAGCTTGAGCCCTGCTCTCAGAAAGTATGAGAAAAGTACTCTTCACTCAAAGACCAACTGAGAAAACCAGTTCTTTTCCTCAAGGGAAATTCTCAACTATTCATTTTAAAATAAAGGAGTTACACTCACCCTGTACAGTAACTGTAGTTCTTCAAGATATGTCCCCCATGGGTGCTCACTCTACTTCAGGTGCGCGTGCACTCCACGTGTCTTCAATCAGAGATTTTCATTAGCAGTGTCCATTTGGCCCACACATGTGCTGTCAATATGCTTGTTTCCTGCTCCAAGGCTACACCAGGCTCTGTGGGCAAACCACCCGTAGTTTCTTCTCCACTGCCGAGTCTCAGGAGGAAACCCCAAAGCAGAGGGGAAGGAGGGCAGGTAGTGGAGCACCCATAGGTATTGCACAGGATGAGTGTGAGAGAGTTCACTCACCATGGTGGCGCTTCCTGCTGGCTGTCCTGGGGATTAGCCCCACCAGTCGGTGCACCCTCTTCCGGTGGTGCCTCTCCTGTTGTTGTCTCTGCCTGCAGACCTGTGTCACTCCAAAACCACATCTTTTTCCTGACTTGGCTCTCCGGCCATGTCATCATCTGTGTTTCCTCCTTCCAAGGGGTAGGTTTCACTGCCCTCCAGTCAAGCCACTTCCCCAGTAGCGAAATGGGAGGGACCCACATCCACCCACTACTCTGGGTCCCAACCCAGGGACCCCGTAAATAGCAGCGTCTTGCTGCATCTCCTTATCTTCCTTCAATGCTGCTTCAATTCCCTGGGCCACTTCCCCATGGCCCCAGCACCTTCGTCTCCCTGTTCTCAGGGCATTCTGTCAGCAAGTCCCAGCAGCCAGCCAGGAGCATCCTCTTGCTCCCCTAGTCCCAGCCAGCAACTTCTCTGTCCAAGGCACTGCCCTTGCTGCAGCCTGCCAGGAACACAGTACTCACTCCTTGGGCTCCCTGCAGCAACTGACCCTGCTGTGCCCTGCAGCTCCTTTGGTAATACACCTCTACCCCGATATAACACGGTCCTCGGGAGCCAAAAAATCTCACCGTGTTAAAGGTGAGGCCGCGTTATATCAGGATAGGGAGAGGAACCACTCCCCGCCCCAGCTCACCTCCACTCTGCCTCCACCTCCTCCCTAAGCGCGCCGCCGCCACTCCGCTTCTCCCTCCCTTTCAGGCTTGCCGCGCCAATCAGCTGTTTGGCCCGGCAAGCCTGGAAAAGGGGGGGGGAAGCGGAGCGGCGGCGGCGTGCTCAGGGGAGGAGGCGGAGATGAGCTGGAGCAGGGAGCGGTTCCTCTGCGCCCCTCGTTACTTGCTGCGGCTCTCCCCAGAGCCCCCCCGCCCCAGCTCACCTACATTCTGCCTCCTCCCACGAGCGTGCTGCAGCTCCGCTTCTCCCCCCTCCCTCCCAGGCTTGCCACACCAATCAGCTGTTTGGCGCGGCAAGCCTGGGAGGGAGGAGAAGCGGAACTGAGCGGCATGCTCGTGGGAAGAGGAGGAGGCAGAGCGGAGGTGAGCTGGGGCAGGGAGTGGTTCCTCTGTGCCCCCCCTCTTACTTGCTGCGGCCCCCCTGCCCCAGCTCACCTCCGCTCTGCCTCCACCTCCTCCCACGAGCGTGCCGCAGCTCCGCTTCTCCTCCCTTCAAGGCTTGCCGTGCCAAAGAGCTGATTGGCGCAGCAAGCCTGGGAGGGAGGAGAAGCGGAGCTGCGGCACGCTCGTGGGAGGCGGAGCGGAGATGAGCTAGGGCTGGGGAGCCCGGGGAGGGCGGCAGCAAGTAACGGGTGGGCGCAGAGGAACCGCTTGCGGTAACACGAATTCGGATATAACGAGGTAAAGCAGCCCAGTCCCCCGGAGCGCTGCTTTACTGCGTTACATCCGAATTCGCGTTATATTGGACTGCATTATATCGGGGTAGAGGTGTAGTTTGCTGGGCACTGATTGGCTGCTCTCTGTGCCGCCTTTCTAGGCCGCTGCTCCTTTCTGGGGTGTGGCAGGCCCATGAGGCCTCCATTAACTCCTTCCACTCCTGTGCGTGGTGAACACCCATCACAGTGAGTAAATTCTCTTTCTTCTTTGAATCGTCTCCCTAAGCTCCACTTCAGGTGATTCCCAAGTAGTATCCCCATAAGGATGAGGGAGCTTTGGAATCAAGTCCAGTACTGAGAAAACTGCTTTGCCAACTGTCACATCAGATCTAGAGGCATCAACTAGGTCATAGTGCTTGGAAAAGGTATGTACAGACAACCATGTAGCAGTTCTGCAGATCTCAGAAACTGGGACATTTTTAAGTAGCGCCATAGATGTTGACTGTGACCTTTCAGAACGAGCTGACACACCAGAAGAAGGTAGAATGCTGGAGGCACTGTAACAAGCAATAATACAACCAGAAATCCATTTCAATAGCCTTTGGGTAGAAATAGCAGAACCTTTAGATCTGTCTACAAATTAAACAAAGAGAGTAGAGTAACTCCTCGCTTAACGTTGTAGTTAAGTTCCTTAAAAATGCTACTTTAAGCGAACCGATGTTAAGTGAATCCAATTTCCCCATAAGAATTAATGTAAAGGGTGGGGGGGAGGAATGTGGGTGTTAGGTTCCAGGGAAATTCTTTTCGCCAGACAAAAGACTATACACACACACACACTATAAGTTTTAAACAAACAATTTAATACTGTACACAGCAAAGATGATTGTGAAGCTTGGTTGAGGTGGTGAAGTTAGAGGATGGAAGAGGGAGGGATATTTCCCAGGGAATGCCTTACTGCTAAATGATGAACTAGCACTGGCTGAGCCGTCAAGGGTTAACTCATTGTTGTTAATGTAGCCTCACACTCTACAAGGCATCAGGAATGGAGGGAGGGGAGACAGCATGGCAGAGAGAGATAGAGACACGCATGGTGTGTGAGAGAGAGAGAGACACGCATTGCCCCTTTAAGTATGCTGACTCCACTCTAAGTACACTACCTTTTTAAGTAGATCAGCAAGTTGAGACAGCAGCTGCTGTCAGCAAGCTCCTTCAGCCCTGCGCCCTGTCGGGTCTCCCCCCCGCCCCCGCTCTGTGGAGAAGGGGTACAGAAGCAGGGGGAGGAAGACATCCTGACATTAGCACCCCTTCACACCCCCTCCCCTGCACAGAAAGCAGGAGGCTCCAGGGAGCAGCTCCAAGGCAGAGGGCAGGAGCAGCATATGGCAGTGGGAGGAGGGACAGCTGAACTGCCCGACAATTGATAGCCTGCTGGGCGGCTACTGCACAGGGAACTTAGGGGAGCAGGGAGCTGATAGGGGGGCTTCCTGTCCACCCGGGTTCCAAGCCCCCACCAGCTAGCTCCAATGGGCTGCTCTTTCTGCAAGCAGTGGACAAAGCAGGGAGCAGCCAAACAATGTTATAAGAGAGCATTGCACAACTTTAAACAAGCATGTTCTCTAATTGATAGAACATAACAACGAAACAACATTAATCAGGACGACTTTAAGTGAGGAATGCATCCGAAGAAGTGGGTATTCACCCATGAAAGCTCATGCTGCAAAACGTCTGTTAGTCTATAAGGTGCCACAGGATTCTTTGCTGCTTTTAAGTGAGGAGTTACTGTAGGAGATTTTTGAAATAATTTAGTCCTATCTAATATCCCGTGGCCATAAGGAAATCTTGTCCTGGTAGAATATAGTGAAAGGAGGGTCTGCCATTAAGGACCCAATTTCTCAGACTCAGTGGGCTGATATAACAGGCACTAAGAAGGCTTTATTCACAGACAAATTCAGTAAGGAGCAGGTCACCGTCGGTTCAAAAGGAGGTTTCATAAGACTTGTAAGAACTGAATTAAGGTCCCAAACTGGGATCAAAATATTTCCCAATCCTTTCATGAACCTTACAGTTGTAGAGTGAGCAAACAGCGACAACACCTCAATTATGAAATGAAAAGCTGTTAAAGCAGCCAAATGAACCTTGAGATAACTAACAATTCCATTTTTTTTAGCTGTAGCAGGTAATCCACAACAAGCAGAAGCAAGGCAGATTCAGAAACTACTTTCCAGAGTCTGCACCAGTGACTAAGTCTCCACTTTTGAAATTAAGTATTTTGGATAGAATATTTCCTACTATGAAGTAATATCTGTTGTACCTCTGTAGAACAGGCTAACTCTACCCAAACGGACCATCGGGGAGCCATGAGGTGGAGAATTCTCGGATTAGGATGCAGCATCTGACCAGCATCCTAGGAAAAAAGTGGTTGGAAAATTTATTGATGGACAAAATTGCTAGGTGAAATGGGTAAGAATACCACACCAGCTTCAACCACGTCGGGACTATTATGACAACTCTGGCCTTGTCCTTTCTGATTTTGTTCACCATTCTGAGGATCAGAGGTGCTGGGGGAAATGTAAAATGGCCTCTTTGTCCAATGGAGGAGCTCCAATTGGTTGTTGTGGAGGATGGTTTCTTGGGGTGAACATCTGCCCTGTACCATGAGAGCATCAAGGTGCTCTCCCCATATTAACAGAGATGCATCCGTGGTTATGGTTAACATTGGCATTGGTTGAAGGAAGGGAATTCCTGCAGCTATGTGCTTCCACTAGTTTAGTGGGGGTTTTGCCTATGGAAGAACTGACACCTGTTGGTCTAGGATGTGTCTGTTTGGCAAGTAAACTGGTCTGAGCCATCCCTGGAAACCACGAAGGTGTAATCTCACATATTCTGTGACAAAAGTGCAAGATGCCAAGTGACCTAGAAGTTGAAGACTATTTCTGACTGAAGGCTCCCTTGAATAGTTCTGACAAGGTTTGACTGTTATGAATCTGTCCATGGGAAGGAAGGTCCCGCATGCTAAGGAATCCAGGGATGCCCCTACAAATTGTACATTCTATAGGGGAGTTTGTATGGATTTTCCCACATTCAACTGACAATCTAAGTCCAAGAACAGAAAAAAGTGCCTTCTGTGTGGTGGCCAACACCTCTTGGTACAACTGACCCGAACAACCAATCGTCGAGGTATGGGATACACTGATTACCTGACGATGCAGACAGGCAGCCACTACTCATAGAACCTTTCAGAATGATTTCGGAGCTGATGGTAGTTCAAATGGGAGTACCTGGTACTGAAAATGATCCTTGCCTATGACAAAACAAAGGAACCTTCTGTGGGATAGGTGTATCACTACATGGAAGAATGAGTCTTGAAGGTCAAGGGCTGAAAAGCAATCCCCTGAATTTAGAGAAGGAATTATAGCTGTCAGTCACCATCCATCCTGAACTTTTAAGACCACACAGATTTGTTTAGGAGTCTTAAATGGAAGACTTGTCTCCACCAATGGTTTTTCTTTGGCACAAGGAAGTCGTAGCAGTCCTGTCCCTTGTGCTGAGCGGAGACTGGCTCTATCACTCTGATACAAAGAAGGGAGTTTATTTTCTGTTTTAGTAAGAGCTCAAGAGAGGGGTCCCTGGAGAGGGCCAAGGAAGAGGAATGAGGAGAAGGGAGGGAGGTAAAATAAAAGGGGTAGCCCACTGATATTATTTTCAGCACCCACTTGTCCGAGGTGATACACTCCCATGGAAGAGTCAGACTCCAAATGGGGGGAAGCAGGCAAACAGTTGCAGATTAAGGAGAAGGGAGGGGCCGAACCCTCAATCATCTCATCAAAAATGCTGCTTCAAAGATGAAGTTGGCTGTGACATTGTGTCAGGTGGGTTAGAATCTCTCTCTTTGGAGCCTATGTCTCTTTCTTGGAGGTTCCATTGGTCTCTGAAACCCAAAGAATTGCATCGGGTGGGATTTTGGGGCCATTTGCAATCTACTGAATTTTCTTTTGCTCCCAGGAGTGTAGATGCCCAATGAACATATGAAATCTTTAAGAGAATGTAATGACTTGGTATTCTAGGCAAAAAACTTCAGTCCATCAAATGGGAGATCCTCTACTGTATTCTGGACTTCTCTGGGGAAACCTGACAACCAGAGCCAGGATGCCCTGTGCATCATCACTGTGGAGATGGAATGGGTTGCGGTATCTGCAGCTTCCAAAGGCTCCTGGCCAGTAACTGTCCTGCAGCAATGGTACCCTAAAATTGTTCTCTTTGGTCTGGAGGAAAGGGTTCCAAATTTTACACATTTTGTAAAGTTATATTTGGCTACCAGTGCCTGGTAATTTGTGATGTGGAATTATAAGGTTGCAGATGAGAGACTTTTTTCCCTAGAAGATCCAGATGCTTCTGATCGCTGTCGCACAGAATGGACTTACACCAGTATTATTTTTGCCCCATTCACTCTCTGAATCAACTACCAGACAGTTGGGCGCAGTGTGGGAAAATAGGAACTCAGAGTTCTTGATGGGAACATAATACTTTTTATCATCTCTCTTACACATAGGTATTAGTGTGGCCGGGGTTTGCCAAATCATTTTTGCACGTTCCAGCAGAGCCTCACTAATAGGAAGGTGTAGCAGAGTGAAGAATATCAAACAGTTCATGTAGTGATTCTTTTGCCTCCACGAGAAGTATCTACAGGGAGTCTGCCACCCATTTAATGAGGTCTTGAAATTGCCAAATATCACTGGCGATAGACACAGGAGAAGGCATTACTGCCTTATCTGGTGATGAGGACAAGATGGTGGCCTGATGGGCAGCTTATTTGTCTGCCCTAGCCTCTTGATCCTCGAATGTATCCTCCAGTTGAGTGGTGTGCCAGGAAGGAGAACCCTGAGTCTCCCTATCATCTCAATGGGAGAGGGTCAGGGTCCTGGAGAACAGTTGGTGATAAGCTGCCCAGGGATCCCAATATGGTTATTGAGAACCATATGGGGGAAAGGGTGCCATCCAGGGTTGTTCTCACAAAGAATGATGAGCTCCTCAGAAATCCTCCTAGTCTCTTCAAGAAAGGGGGTTTTTAAGTGAGTACACAGGAGAATCCTTGACAAAGATTGATGATACTGAAGGGAGGTCTCCATCACTGACCTCTTCTTCCTCTAATGGGATAGCTATGACCGAAAAGTGAGGTGAATCAGATGGTACTGGAGATATATATGGAGATATACCTATCTCATAGAGCTGGAAGGGACCCTGAAGGGTCATCAAGTCCAGCCCCCTGCCTTCACTAGCAGGACCAATTTTGCCCCAGATCCCTAAGTGGCCCCCTCAAGGATTGAACTCACAACCCTGGGTTTAGCAGGCCAATGCTCAAACCACTGAGCTATCCCTCCCCCATGATGTATAAGGGGGTTGAGACTGAGTGGTTCTCAGTACAGAGAGATGCTGGGTATTTGCAAGCAATGGAGACCGACTCAGCAGTCTCCGATAAGTCCTTCGGATACCTAAAGTCTTGAAGTACTGAGCGGAGTTGTGGCACCTAGTGGAGTTATATGGTATGACAGACAGAATGGTATGCCTGTCACTGCGGGACAGAACTGAGGGTTTTGAGTACTTCACAGAAGGCACTGACATAGATGGAGGCTTAGTCTGACATAGCAGCAAAGAATCCTGTGGCACCTTATAGACTAACAGACGTTTTGCAGCATGAGCTTTCATGGGTGAATACCCACTTCTTCGGATGCAATTCACCCACGAAAGCTCATGCTGCAAAACGTCTGTTAGTCTATAAGGTGCCACAGGATTCTTTGCTGCTTTTACAGATCCAGACTAACACGGCTACCCCTCTGATACTTAGTCTGACATGGTACCGAAGAACCCTATAGGGGTTCCAGGAAAGGGGCTAAGTCAGACCATACTGGTCTTCTGTGTTTGCTCTGACCATCTCTGCTAGAAAGTACCACAGCCTTTTCAGAGCCATGCTTACTCTTAGAAGAGCTATGGGATTTTCCCACCTGACTCTGGTACCAGAGGAGTGCTTTGCTTCTGCAGTACCATTCCTCAAGGTTGAAGTCTCTGAAGTTGTTCACTTGCTCAGAAAGCAAGGTCTTTTTGAGATGGAGCTCCTCCTCTTAGGACCTCTCTACACGTGAGGCAGTGTTTCAACTGGGCATGCGCCTCTCAGGGAGGACCTCCTGGGAGGAAATAAAATAGCCTTCCAAATAACTAACACACTCACTAACTAAAAACTCAAATAAACTAAGCTAGACCAAAGTCAGCAAGTATCAGAGGCAGAGAAAGAACTGAAGGTGGGTCGCCCACGCAGCCTGAGATAACCTCGGTGAGGGGCGCCAAGTTATTAACAGCGCATGCAAGGGCTGAACAGACACTGCTAATGAAAATCTCCATTTGAAAGTGCACCTAAAGCGGAGAATTGATAGGGACACTCGAAAAAGTACACTCAATTCTCCCTTCTAAAAGATTTACCAACAGTACTGAACATAGTAAGGACTAGCCCAGGGGTCAGCAACCTTTCAGAAGTGGTGTGCCAAGTCTTCATTTATTCACTCTAATTTAAGGTTTTGTGTGCCAGTAATACATTTTAACGTTTTTAGAAGGTCTCTTTCTATAAATCTATAATATATAACTAAACTATTGTTGTATGTAAAGTAAATAAGGTTTTTAAAATGTTTAAGAAGCTTCATTTAAAATTAAATTAAAATGCAGAGCCCCCCGGACCGGTGGCCAGGACCCGAGCAGTGTGAGTGCCACTGAAAATCAGGTCGCGTGCCGCCTTCGGCACGCGTGCCATAGGTTGCCTACTCTTGGACTAGCCAATACTAGAGATCGTAACAGAGGCCTTACATTTAACTTCTGGTGAACAAACCTCAGCACATACTTAAAAATCAAGCACACATGTAAACCATATGAAATGTCATTATTTTACCCATCCTGTTCAAAATTTATTTTAATGGTCAAAAATGTAGATGAACCATTACAGAGGCAGCCACTAGCACAGAAGTCCTGACATATCCATTATAAGCATGCATTTTTAAATGTTTGTAAATTAACTGTAAAAACTAACTTTAAGCTGCAGCACTATACATAATGTTTCAGCTCTCACACATTCTTAAACTGCATGTACATCCTATTCTGTGGGGTTTTCCCTGTCTTTTAAAAAAAGAAGCAAAGAGAACTCATTTAGAAACAAGTTTTCATAATAAAAGATCCTGTTTTATTTCTAAAGTAAGCTATTGTGTGAAATTGCGGGGGGGGGGGGGGGGGGGGGGGGGGGGGGGGGGGGGGGGGGGGGGGGGGGGGGGGGGGGGGGAGGAGAGTGTTTTTTTAATAAAATGTATTTAACATACTGTTAGTGTTTGAGAGAGGTGCTAGATTGACATCTTTATTTACATACCACAGGTTTAGCTTGGGTAGAAACAAGCTTCCTCACACATCCATCTAACAGCAAGGACAAGGAACAAGACACGTCACTTGATCAACCAATGTGCCTCTACTTTATTTTGGAGGACAACTTTCTAAGGACGTGTAGGTAATTAAGTCTCTATGCTATCTGATCCGACTTTCAGTGACATGGCAATTAAGGGTTTGAAAACATGTCAACATACAAATGGTCAAATTCCAATATTTTTGTTATATATCTATTTGTATTATCATAATCCCTTTAGTCATTACCATCCATTGAATGGTATCTATTTTTTAAAAGTTATCATAAAATTCAAATATATGTAATGACCTACTGGGTCCACCAACTTTGTTAATGAGTAACCACTTAGTGAAAACAGTGGATGACTTTGTTTTCATCTCAGTTCCATAGTTCTTTAAGATGCATAACCATTTTTTTTTTAAGTTTCTTCAGGTACACACCTAAAAATGGTCTTAACTAAGTGGTGTGGCTCTGCAGGTCTTAAAAAGGGACATACACACCACAAAGTAGCTATGTGAAAACGGCTCATCAAGGTTACTATGATGCAGAAATGGAAAGAACCTATGTAAATTACATTTCAAACACATTTTTTCCTATTAACTTTTTATTGCTGTTCTAAAATCCCAGTTAAAAGAGACATTATAACTCCTAATCAGACTCTAACCATTAAAAATCAATGTTATATGTTTAAACAAAGAGCTCAAACACATTAGGGAAGAGCTACATCTTAGGATACAAATGTTCCTTATTTTCACTGGGCTAAGATGTTGTGCATTAAAATTCCTAAAGGAACTATATCTCATAATACCCAATTCTTCTCAAATGCCTTAAATCTATTTTATGGAAATAACCTACACTTGATCCCTTTTCTGTTAAAGAATCTGTTTGAATGAATCCAGGATGCAAACGAATGAAGAGGAAAGAAGTTTGAGCTTAGGAAAAATCTGGAACAGTCTTGCTGCAATGAAGCTGACTTAAATTACAGATGCTGATTGTGGGAAACATTTGTGCTCTTAGGCACAAGCAAAGATGCATGCATACTCACTGAACAGTCAACATCTCCTGAATGTAAATCCACTAACTGTAGAAAGTATTTGTATATCTGCACACTGATTAACAATACTGCACATAAATGGTCAGCAATCAGATACCTAGAAAACTCATGAGGAAGGATCAATATCCTTGTCAATCATAAAACAAATATGTTTATAAACATAGTATGAAAAAATATTTGTTCAACAGGAGGAATAAACCATGCATTCCTGACTAGATGGCCTGAATATTGCCAAATCCTACTTTATTTGTGCAGAACAGCACTGAAAAATGTTAGACAGAAGAGAGGAACTTTTAACAGTGGTGCTCTAGGAGCATATGGGTAGTGTATACATGTATTCAGATAGAGACATCCACATGTACACCACAGTTACCAACTTTCACGCTGTAAATAAGCACCCTGACTTTCACAATAAGTCAAAAATCAAGCTAATCCCATTTCAAAACAAGGCCAAAACAAGCCCATCCCTAAGAACCCCAACGCTCTATGGGACTAGATCCCCCAGCGTGCAGTCTGGGACTGTGGTAGCCTGCTTTGCACCCCAACTCTCTCCCACCTTTGCCCCTGCTTGCCCCCCCCTTGCCGGTAGCCGATCAAAAAAAAAGAAGCAAGAAGCTACAAGCCAAACAAGCAACAAGCTAAACAAGCAAAAAACTAGCCAACAAGCAACTCATAAGCCAATTAAGGCAAAAACAAGCCCAATTTCTGTTTTTTTTTTTGCGGGTTTGGCATGTCTGAATACACACTCACAGATTTCATATGCTCTTCTTCACCGTACATTAAAGTGTGTGGGGAAAAAGAGAAAGGTGGCTATGCACCATGCAGCCCCCAGGGGACAAACATTGGCAACCTATGTTGGTTTATATTGGGTGTGAATCAACTAGAAAAGACATCTATTCCTTTGCTCTGCCCTATCTTATATGCACTCCACAGAATAGTACATAACATGATAAACTGCACATACATTGATCCGGATTGTTTCAGCATGAATTCTGCTGCTGTAACAAGACTAATAGAACAATACTGTCAGTATCGTGGGGTAGGGGTTCCAGGGGTATGTCTACACTGCAGCTGGGAGTGAGGCTCCCAGCCCAGGCAGACAGACTTGTGTTAGAAGGGCTTGCTCTAGAGTGCTAAACTCAGCTGTGTGGATGCTGCAGCCTGGTGGAGGATCATGTAGGCACCAGAGCTCAGACCCTCCCCTTATCCCACACAGTCCCCTGGGTCCGAGCTCAGGTGGCTAGTCTGAGCCTCCACTGGTGATAACATCCACACAGCTATTTTTGGCACACTAGTGCAAATCCTGATAGCTGCTGGGTTGGAGTCAAATTCTACAACAGATGAAAATCTTCAGTATTGAGGCTTGATTTCCCACTCTGCCTAAGGGAGAAGTGGAGAGAGATTCTCTCTGGAAGCCTTGTTTTCATAAAGACTGCACTCTCATCAGTAAGTCACCACAGCTCCCTTTAGTGAGTCAGACTCCCAAAGGGATTCAGGTATTCCCTCTCAACTTAACAGAGTATGAAAGGAACTCTCCTTGGTTCTAGTTTTCCCTTTTCCCAATATCTAGGTTGCTGCCAGTTAGGAGAACTGTACCAGGTAAGTATTAGAACTCAGTGGGACTGTATTCCTTACCATAAACAGACTGATGGCCGCATCATACTTACAGCAACTTTTTTCCCCAAAAAGTGTGAAAGGGAATGATTTGGACTATTGTGACATTATCTGATTAGAATATGACCATCCAAATCATTGTTGCTACCACTGTTATGTAATTGCAACAAATCTTATACAAAGTGAGTCAAGTAAGGTTTCAATAGAAAGGGTTAAGCGGCTCGCAGGCTAAATGACCCAGAGTCAACCTTTAGACACGTTAGAAAAGTATGTGGATGGTAATTAGGGCCATTCCATGTTAGATAGGCTAGAACTTTGAAATGCAAACCTGTATTGCTAGAGAATTGGAGGTGATACTAATTGTATGTGTTTATTTATATCTTGTTAGATCAGTGGTCCCCAACCTTTTTTGTCTGGTGGGCGCCAAAAAAAACAACAACAACCCCGAGCACTGCCGGCGGGCGCCAAAAAAACCCCAAAAACCGAGCACTGCCGGCGGAGCAAAAAAAAAAAACAAAAAACAAAACCCCCTGAGCGCAATGGCGCCTGCGGGCACCACGTTGGAGACCCCTGTGTTAGATGTTATCCATGTAAACAGACAGTTCCTGTCTATCACTATAGCAATGGATTCAGAGATCAAAAGGGAATATTAACATTTAGATGAATCTTGGGTCAAATAGTGTCATTGTCCATATGTCTCTTTAAAGTTTGTGATAAACTGCTTAATGGATAAATTACCATATGTTAATCCCTGTCTCTAATTACCGGTGATGCTTAGGAAATAGGTCTACGTCAAAGTTTCCACGATTTCCTATTGTTCGCCTAAGGATTCCGAGCTGTCAAAAGAAGGCTTGGAACAGTATAAAACCACCTTGGGTCCTGGTCCTTTTTACCTCAGATCTGATTGATGCTTCATGAAGGGTAAGCTTAAGTCATAAGACTGAGATCTCCAGTCCTATCTGGATCACCCTGAATATGAACATTTGACTAACCTATGGACTAATTCTGAAAGAACTCTTTGCAACTACAAAGCTCACCATCTCTACTATGAATCTGATCTCAGAACCCTACTCATGTCTGTATGAATATTGATCTTTTAACCAATACTCACTCTCTCTTCTTTTTTAATAAATTTTAGTTTAGTTGATAAGAATTGGCTGTAAGCGAGTATTTGGGTAAGATCTGGAATGTTCATTAACCTGGAAGATAACATGTTCGATCCTTTGGGATTGGTAGAACTTTCTTATATGATGAATAAGATAATAATTGACTTGGATGTTTGGGTGGAGCCCTGAGGCTGGGTTGCTTTAAGAGAACTGTGTTGTTGGCTTCTGGGTAACCAGTAAGGTATTATTGAAGCTGTTTTGTGCTGGTTTGGTAAATCTAAGTATTGGAATATCCACCAGCTTTGGGGATTGTCTTCCCCATTCTTTGCAGTTCACCCTAATTTAGTAACCTCAGTGTGGCTCCCCTGGGATCCCCGTCACAACCATACACTTAATTCAGTACGTTGAATCTCCTTGCATATGTATGTGCACATAAGTCTGCCCTATCTTTTCACTAATTCATCATAAAAACTAACACCAATTATAATTGGTATTAGGTTGATAAAAAACAAATGCTCCTTTGAAAAAAAATGTAATCTTTCAGCAGGTTGTAAGATTTCATATATGAAAAAAACCAAATCAAGTCTTTTTTAAAAAAAATACTGTTGTGTATCAGAACCACTTTCATTTTTAACAAAAGAAAAAATAAGCTAAAACAATATTGCTCTGGAAAAAAATATCTGAACAGTTGCAGTTAAAGTAAGAACAAACTTCATTTCTAGAAAAAACAAGCCCTATTACCTATACATTTGCATTCCTTATATTGGAAGAACCGTTTCTATTTATCTATATTCTTTTTGCTTTTCTTACATTGTAAACTGTGAAAATAATATTGTGTTTAGAGATTGACTTGGGTGGCCATGTTTTGCTAAAATCAGAGTCTTCATTTTTCCCCTTTCCAAGTAATTCTAAACCCAGGAAACTTTATCAAAAATTTTAACATGTACTATTTTACAATTTTCAAGTCTCCCCTGCTCACTGGTGAATGATATCAAGTTTTTCTAATTTAAATGAATCTTGGCCTGTTTCTCAGACTATCAGATGAATTTTATTTGATATTTTACCATGTGGGTTTTGACTGTGCCAGTGGCTGCATTACAGAATGCTTTGAAAGCCATTCTGAAAAGCTGGCTCGTTACCGGTTGTATGTTCCATGCATATTTTGACAATTCTGTGGACTGTTTTACTGTTTGCTTCAATATACACAGCATGGCAATATTGTCTGCTCTTGTATGAACACTGGAGGTGGGTCTGTCAATTTTCCTACAACATATGGAGTAGGGCAATATTGTTGGCCTGCTTACATTGTGCTCCTCAAGTGTCCTTTGTTCTTATCATGGTGATCTTATCTTTGATGATAATTTGAACAAAGGCTGGCTGCTCACAGCTTGTTTACAAAGAAATACACCCTGAAGATGTTCACCATACTATTCGGTGCGTGCACATGTACCACATTCGGTGCGTGCACATTTAGTTTTATTGACAAAGAAATTAGCAACATAGAGCTCTGCTCCATCCTTCAGCCCAGTCTTGCCTAATGTTGGG
The DNA here is from genome assembly GCA_003942145.1 of Platysternon megacephalum. NCBI lineage: Eukaryota > Metazoa > Chordata > Testudines > Platysternidae > Platysternon > Platysternon megacephalum. Next base: position 3,909,087 of record QXTE01000139.1, read on the forward strand.
ATACCTCTCTCAGGACTGATCGCCACCTCCTCTCTCTAGATACCCACTACTACCTCTCTTATATCTGGGTAAGATAATGAGAAACCTGCCTTGATCAGTCGGCCTAATCCATTTAGCCCTTTCCCCAAAAGGATTAAAACCTGTTAAGAGGGTGGGATACTTCAGGCAAACACTCCCAGCCTGTTACAGTAACAATTGTCTAACAATTTTATTATTACATTCATTTTTTCAGACAAAGATGAATGGTGTAATTTATGTACTTCTGGCATCCTGCAGCCTGAAATTTGCATAAGTGCTTTCCAAAATGTCACTGAGGCAGTATTTTGATCCAAACAAGCTGGACAGTATAATTCCATGATATCTGACATCAGATCTTTACATGAGACATCAGATGTGGCTAGTAAGGAATCATCATGTGAGAATTCCACCTGGAGGCATGACAAACAACAAAAGCCCACACCCACAAACTGCAATATGATCATCAACTTAAACATATTTTTTAAACCAGGAGGCTGGTCTCTGAAAGGATTTTAAATAAGATTTCTAAGAAATACAACACCCCTGATTCAATATTTTCCAAAAAGCAGCTCTCCCCACAGTGCTTTCTTGGCTAGCAACCTTTGTTGATAATATTGTTATGCCTCTTTTCAATGCTATTTAAAATTCTCTTGAAGAGCAATTTTCCATCTCAAAGGTAACAGTCCATAAAGTGATGCCATGGCAAGCAGAAAGAAAGACACTACTTTAAAGTAATTGCAAATAAAGTCACTGGTTTTCTTAACAGTATTTTAAAGCTATGGAGGAAAATTATTCCTCCTTCATTATTTACCTTCTATCTAATGGGTTATCATATGATTGGCCATCATCAACCAGAGAACTATGTTTACAATAGCAGCTTTATTTAGTGCAGAGGTGTCAGGATACTTTTAACACCTTTAACATTATCTTAAGATAAAGGGAAAATCACAATCGTGTGCAACTAAATTCCTTATCAAGATTTCCACCTTGGGCTGCTTTATTCATGTTGATCCATGTTTCTTTTATTATATTGTATCTAAGCCTGTTCCATGTGTCAAGTCTCACATTTCATGTGACTGACCACATCCACCTAAGTATCTGAAGTGGGACTGACTGGAATCTGTAGGTAAGTGAATGGAGATGGCTACATAACAGTAGTATTATCTCAAAATTTGTCCTGTACTGTGAGGGATATCATTGGCATATCAATGAATTATGCAGCTATTTCACTATTTTCTGCACTACGTACATTTCATAGCAATGTTTGCATTACAGGATATTTAGCTAAATTACAAAGAAAATATTTCAAATCATCCAAGTTTCTGCACTTTCCACCATTGTGTGTGTGTGCGCATTACAGTAAACAGAAAAATCTTTGACGTTTCTTATTGTTCTTCGTTGTTGAAAATATTTTCCCTTAAAAAGTTGTGTTTGCCATTTGTTATTGGTACGCTCTTTATTGCTGACATTGAGCTGACTAAATTTACTTTATTTATAAATATTCCTTTATTAACTATTTTGACCACGTAGTATGGTCAGTTATATTGTTTCCCATGCCCCACCTATGCTAAAATTTATTATGAACATGGTACTTTGCACTTGCCTGCTTTTCTTTTCACATACCAGTTTGCATCTGCATACATTCTCAATAGATAAGATCCACGCCATAACTCAAACATAGAAAATCTAAAGAAAACCATACACTAACCTGTAAATCCTTTCCAAACATGACTAGCAGTGCAACTCTGCATTTTGAAGTGTTTCTGCATGTTTCCTCCATATATTAAGTTTAATCCAGGTATAGGGTCTCATTAACAATTTTACTAATCTGATCAAGAAGATTGTACCCATGGAACATGCAAACTTTCACTCAGATTATCCACTCAAGATTCACTTTGCAGATCACTTGGAGAGATTCACATGCATGGTTTCCACTCCCTCCCATGCAAAAGTGTGTTTCAAGAGGGAAGACTCAGCTGTCTCTATTTCACTATTATCTTGTCCTCCTGGGCAACACACTGCAGCTCCCACAATGAAGACTGGGCAGACCAAGGGAAAGATTGAGCAGGCGACATATCTACCTCCTCCACTCTGGGCCAGAAAAGAATACTGAAAAAATATACAGCCTCCAGCTGGTCCACATACACCATAACAGCCTACTATTGCTACCAACTGAGTTGCAGAGATATTGGAGTCTATCGCCACCAATGAGTCATGGTGGAGTTATTCCAACTTGGTTGCAAATGCCTTATATATGGCCTATATTTGCATAGAAACAATTGAGCCATTACACTTCTTTATGTTGTCTCTTTTTCTGCTCATAAAATTGAAAAATACATGCACACACACTTTTTATATATATGATCACTTGCTAGTGGCAAACACAGTGAAGGTAAAAACTGTGTAGCCTACTCAAAACACCTTTGCCAATATAAATATTAAAATATACCCTAATGTGCCAACCCTCCCTCCCCTCCAGTATGACCGCCACCAAATCTCTGCTATTTAAAGAGGGGAGCAGCAGTTATGAAAGAAACAAAAGTTTCAAGTCAATAAGCAGAAAAGCAGCATACGGACTAAAGAAAGAAAAATAAATTAAAAGGGGAGAATAACAGAAAGGAAAGAATATGGGATGGGTCAAAATACAGAAGCAAAAGGTAATAAAGAATGCTAGAGGGGGAAATAAATAGAATTTACAAAAAAGGGTGCAAGGAAGAAGGGTCTGATCTTGCTTCCAATTAATGGGAAACATGAGCAGAATTAGGCCCTATGAAAGCAAATAGAAAAAAGAAAGATTTTCAGCAGCCATGAACATAATAAAGATCACACATTTAAACACGCGAGAAGCTGAAAACAGCAACTAATATCATTGCTAGTACAGTTCATTTGATATGACCAAATCTGCAACATGATTGGACTGTGTGGTCGGCGTTGGAAGCCCCAAGGTACTTTTTCCATAAGATGCTCCCAAAACTATACATTCAGCATTACAAACACGATTAGAAAATGTCTTGACAGTTCAAACAACCCTAAGCTACAAGCACACTTCATAACACAGCAGTCACTCTTTTGAATGGTCAAAAGCAGCAACATGTGAGACTACTTCATATGCACAACTTACTTTGTAATACATTAAACAAAAATAGAAAATACAAATTCATCAAATTATTTCAAAGTTTAGTGTTTGTCGAATAAACAAATGAAGAAGGAATTTCATTTAATGTACAAATTAAAATCTGTTTTTATCTGAACAAAAATTAACCATAACTTCTTATTCATTGCTGCATAAGTGTAATAGAAAGAAAGAAAGAAAGAAAGAAAGAAAGAAAGAAAGAAAGAAAGAAAGAAAGAAAGAAAGAAAGAAAGTCTATATAAATCTAGCCACCAAAAAAAAAAAGTTAACATTCTGATCACATGGAAAGAGCCTGGAAGTAAAGAATGCTAGTAAGACATTTTGCAAGTGCTAATGAACGTCTCTAAGTTTTGTTTTCTTCTTTACACAATGATGGCGTGGATATGAAGCTTAGGTTAGCAGTTAAGACGCATCTTTAACCAAAAGTAAGTCAAATTTCTTTTGAAGAAATAACTCTTTCATTCTTGCTTTACAGGTCTCCAGTACTTAAACCCAATGCTGAGCATATCAAATTACAATAAAGGTAGTATGTCCCGAACATAGCAACAGCCCACAGAAGTCTTAGTTCCACAGATAAACACTTCAGCATTTGAACCTGATGCAGAATTACAGCTGTCCCATATCGGAGAGCTCCCAGTTTGCTTTTCACTGTTGGGAACTTTCATTTCCTCCCCAGTGCCAAGTAGGAAGAGAAAATACATTAAATCAACCAACCAACGACTGTCAATTGTGCTAAACGCCACATGATTGATCAGGAAAGGAATTCGATCCAGTCTGCCGCATAACAATTTTGCTGCTGTTTCTATGAATCATGCCTATTTTAAAAACAATTTAAGAATTTCTCAAAAATAAAAACTCACTCTAGAGTAGTGAGATCTAAAAGACTGCAAATCTCAACCACTCACAGTTTTCCAATAGCAACTTGACTTTCTGAAAGAAGATCTCTCTTCTAGTTGTAGATTACCTACCTCAACTTAATGCATTTTAACTTGATGAATCATAGAATCATAGAATATCAGGGTTGGAAGGGACCTCAGGAGGTCATCTAGTCCAACCTCCTGCTCAAAGCAGGACCTAATCCCAANAGGGCTTTTTATGTTTTGTCCCAATTTATATATAAATGACATTAAAAACAACATAATTACTTTTAGAACAAAATTACAATAGGCCAAATTCATCTGTGTAACTCCTCTTAAGGGCTTATCCTTGCAGACTGTATAGTTGGCCCACAGAAGCCAACTTAAAATGCTGAGAAAAAAACAGATTTTCAAAATGAATCTCCCTCATTCCTTAGAGTATGTATTTATAGTGAACCAACTTAATGATAGCCAGACAAAACTGGGCATCAGTAAATTAAATAGAATTATATCAGGAGTTAAATATCTAAGTCCCATGTCCAGCAAGTTATGTATGCACACTTGTGTCCATGAAAAGAAACTTTCACATTAGAACCTATATTCACTTCATTCCACCCCAAAGTTGAGTGGAAAGGAATCTATAGAAAAATGCGTATTTTTAAAAACTGGTTATGTGAAACTCCCTTGAAACTTGCTGAGTCCAATTAATCCCCACTAAAGTCCACATATAAATTATATCCATTTTATATGTAAGGTATGCATAAGAGAAATACTGTGTCCAAAACGCTATGGTCAGAAAGCCAGACCAGCACAGATATTGGGCAGAATCTGACTAGCAAAAAAGGAGGTGAGAAATACTTATAATTAAGTTAGACATACATGTCATTCAGTATTTCTCCTTCAAAAAGGTTAAAATAAAAATGTTATCTGCTGATTATGATTATTATTTATTACTATATCATCACACCACCTTGTACTTGATTTTCAAACCCTGTCTCCACTGTTGCAGTTGCAATTTTCCACCCGTCATGACTTGTTCCTTTGTTTTGTGCCAGCAGTGCAACACTTACCTTATGAACTGTGGGCACCATATTGTGGGACCAATTCACTCTAGGCCACAACTATGCTTGCGCATTTATGGTGAAATAGATGGAGAAATAAAATAAGTTCACATTCTCTATAAATACACAAAATCAGAAATTAAACTTTTAAAAAACATGATTGCCTTTCATTGCATTTCTGAACACACTAAACAAAGGCACAAATTAATTCCTTTTCCTGCATGCAAAGCAAAACAGCATACATCAAGACTGAATTTTCCTAAATACAGTGGACATGTGACAATTCATGATAACATTAGCAAGCAGATTCAATTTACTAATGTACATGAATTCTACTTTTTCTCAAGTGCTTTACATTATATATTTCTATTTTACCAATATAGAGAGAAAAAGACTGGTTAATCATTTAAAGCTTGTTTAATCTAGGAACTTCCACTATATCTTTAGATGTGACTTGCATCCACATTACTGTATGTGCAACTGTTCTTATGTGTAAATTATAAAGGGGAAATACCAGGTACACATCAGATGGCCCAGATCCTCAGCTACAATCAAGTTGATAGGGTCAAGCTGTGGTACTGATCAGCAACACAAATTAGAAAAGCCACTTTCACTAGTTGCCAACAGCCCTATGGAGTTGGGGATCACAAGGGCATTGGGGCATCCTGGCCATGGTCCCTGTGCCAGGAGCTCCTTATCACACAAACCGTACAGGGCCTGTGATTGGTCTCATTAACAATATTGCAAAATTAGACTAATCCACATATTGTAATTTTTTTCCTCCCACTGTTTCTAGAAAAGCAGTCACTTTGTGCTCTTATGTATCTATGGCAACACACAGAATGATATTTCTAAAAAGATAGCATCACTGTGTAACAACATTTTGTATTAGAAAAGAAACATCTACAATAAGCTTTAATAATAGCAACAATATGATTGCACTGTCAACACACACACATCAAAAATCAAACCCAATTTTGTGAAATGAGCAGCATTTTGGGGATGCATACAATAAGTATTCTCCCTTACAGGATTTTCTGATGCTGCATTTTAAGTCCACAAATCTGGGATAACTGTTTTCTCTGGATATCTTTTTCAAAAGAGATACAGCATTCTAAGAAACTTGCATGGGAGTCACTTTACATTCTGTTTCCAGGAATTTTCATAATTATAGCTGAGTTTTGCATCTTTCATTTATCTGTTTTTTCCCCCCAAGCTAGATTGGCCATCTTAAATTGTGGTAATGCCCACTGAAATCTTAGCATTTTTTCAAAGCAATTCAGTCCAATGGCTGGGATGTTTATGTATCCAGAATCTGCATACTTTTAACTAATTACCACAAAGTATTATTTTCCTGAGAATGATTCTACATCATCAAATCACATCATCTCTGTTGATCAACAAAGATCAGTTCTCTATTCATACATACCCAGGAAAATTTCAGGAGTCAGAGGTGTTATCTTACTGCAGCACCTGAGTACACTAGTGAGAAAGCTGTACTTTACTCCATGATTGCTGCTGTTTATGCAAAGCTGTTTGGAGAAGGGGGTTCTAAAGAGAGCTGCTTAAAGTTTAATCTTTCTTTACATGACCAACTGATATTTTGTGTGTGTGTGTGTGTGTGTGTGTAGCGAAGCCTTCAATTAAGCCACACAACAAACAGATGCAGTGTGGGCAGCAACAGTGTCAACTTTCCCATAATGCCTCAAATGTACTTTAACCCTGGGCAACAAGAGAGTGCAATTTCCATGCCCCATTGAAGATTAGTGCCTCTGACATTGTTGTTAAAAGAGGTAATTAGTGCCTACTTAGGGGGGATGGTTACAGTGAATTGGACATCTGCCCACTATGAACAAGAGTAAAACCAAAGATTCATTTCACCGAAGCGAACAACCTGCTATCAATTGGTAAGGACTTTTGGCAGCCCTCAATTTGGGTCAAATATGAACCAGTGAGCCATCCTGTAGATAAAAGGGCCCATGAATCTTAACCCATTCAGTCCTACAGTAGATTAGATCAATACACATTGTAAATTACTGCCAATATTTTTAGAGAATTGAAATTTGAGTGTATGGAAAAAAATATTTAGCTAAGCTTGAAGGGACATTACTGACTTTTAAATGTAACAGTGAGGGGAAAACCAAGATACAATTAGGCAGAAAACATCTAATTGTGCAGAAAATTTCTGCAAATAATCACAAACAAAACCCCAGTTCTTTCTTTGCAAGTAATTGTGATGGGCTACAGAAACCATACACAAACTTTGGCAAGGAGGGGATTAAAACCCTCACCATATAGTAAACACTGTATTCTGTTAACAAGGATGGGTGGATTAGCAAATGCAGCTTGCAAATGACCTCATTGGCAGTGGAGCTGGTATCTGACATCATCAGGGTTAAGAAATGAAGAACAAAAGGGAATAATAAAGAGGAAAGTGGGCAGGAGGCTAGAGAGTAACCAGGGGATGTTCTACTTGCATACTTTGGGCTTGATTCATCCCTAATATAATATCAATGAAAATAGTTACACAAGGGACATCTGTCCCTCTATGTCCATGAAGGCTGAAGTAAGCCCTGGTTTGTACAGTTTACTTTTTCTGTATTCTGTTTCAACCTAAAATGGATAAGAAATGTTTCTTATTATTCTCTTCTTAAATAAACTGTCCATCTTTTAAATGGATGACTTATTAACCATTTGAACTCAGTATATAGTCCAACTACATATCAAATGCAGGCTGAAAGATAACATTAATAAACTCCAAACATTTGGAATTTTGAATGCATATATGCTGTATTTTGACTCAGTTGGAGTTTTTTCCTCCAAGTATGTATAAAGCAAAACCAGGGCATTAGAACAGCTGCAGAACAGAAGTACAGTCAGGGCCGGCTCCAGGCGCCAGCCCAGCAAGCAGGTGCTTGGGGCTGCCAAGGGAGAGGGGCGGCACATCCGGCTCTTCGGCAGTGGGTCCCTCGCTCCCTCTCGGAGCGAAGGACCAGCCGCCGAATTGCCACCGAAGACTGAAGCAGCGGCGGTAGAGCAGATCGCGGCTTTTTTTTTTTTCCCCCCTTTTTGCTGCTTGGGGCGGCAAAAACCCTGGAGCCGGCCCTGAGTACAGTACACTAGGAAAGAATGAGTGTGTTACCACAATTCCCACTGCAACCGACTATATACGTCCACATTTCAGGACAAAATAACATTGCTAAAAAGTTAATGGTTCCAATGCATGAATAGTTTTTAATTATTAAAATAAGTTTCTTCACTAAAGAAAGCTAGATCTTTGATTACTACACTTAGTTTCACAGACTATGCAACAATTTAACATTAACATTTAACAAGTTTATCAATGAGATAGAAGAAAACAAAATCTTCACTGGAAGTTTGCAGATGACACAAAAATTGTGGGAGTGGTAAGTAATCAAGACGACAGGTCACTGATGCTCTTGATAAGCTGGGCGCAAGCAAACTAAATCGAGCTAAATGTAAATGTATACATCTAGGAGCAAAGAATGTAGGCTATATTTACAGGATGGGGGACTCTATCCTGGGAAGCAGGGACTCTGAAAAAGATTTGGGGGTCATGGTAGATAATCAACAGAACATAAACTCTCAGTGTGATACTGGGGCCAAAAGGGCTACTGAGATCCTTGGATGCAGAGACAGGGGAATATCTAGTAGAAGAAGAGAAGTTATTTTACCTCTGTGTTCGCACTCATGTGACTGAGGCTGGAATACCTGTGTCCAGGTCTGGTGTCCACGGTTCAAGAAGGATGTTGATTAAATGGAAAGGGTTCAGAGAACTCCCACGAGAATGATTCAAGTATAGAAAACATGATAAGGCATGACAGACTCAAGGAGCTCAATCTATTTAAGCTTTACAAAGAGCAGTTAAAAGACTGACTTGATTATATTCTATAAGTACCTACATGTATCAAATATAATGGGCTATTCAACCTATCAGAGAAAGATATAATCCAATCCAGTGGCTGGAAATTGAAGCTAGACAAATTCAGACCGGAAATATGATGTATATTTTCAACAGTGAGGGTAATTAACCATTGGAACAATTCACCAAGGGCCGTGGTGGATTCCCCATCACTATGGATTTTAAAATCAAGATTGGCTGTTTTTTGTAAAAGATCTGCTCTAGGAGTTATTGTGGGGAAGTTCTATGGCCTGTGTTACGTGGGACGTCAGACCAGATGATCACAATGGTACTTCTGGCCCTGGAATCTATACATCTATTTATTTGGTAAGAACAAGTATAATGTATATTCTAAAATGATTATTATTTCAAAGTTCTTCGTCTGGTACAATTTGCATGTTTTTTTGTTTAGTTTCTGATCCGTACTCACACCTACTCACTCTTTTATTGACTTCACAAAATGTGTACTTCGGGGTGATGTAAGGAGCTCCAACATAAACCATGAGACAGAATGCAATCACTTCACACTCTTCAGCACACAGCAATGATCAGCACAGCAGGCTATCCCTATTGCTGCATCATATTTATAGAGTGAAGTACATTTTGTTCTCGGGGTACATAATTCCTACTAACATTAAATGGAATATACACAGACATGTTGACAAGAGCATGGATGCCTTTTATGCTAGTTTCCTAAATAAATATTAGCTGACACTTATGTGAGCCATAGTGCTGTTTCAATAAAGGTGCTATAAAATTAAACAGAAACAAGATCAATTGGCACATTACACCTTGAAGACTGCATTTAGAACGTGCTAGAACAGATTTTTTACAAATTAAGTATTTTTAAATACATGCCTACCTCTACCTCTCACACATGCATACAGACAACTTACTCTCAACTATTCTACCCTAATACCAAAGGAATGACCTTCAGAAATGTAGGTTTAATGTAGTTGCATTCTCATATCTAATTACTGCGTAACCTATTTATTTTATGTACCTCTACATCTTGATAGACTTAGACTCATAGACTTTAAGGTCAGAAGGGACCATCGTGATCATCTAATCTGACCTCCTGCACATTGCAGGCCACAGAAATTCATACACCCACTCCTGAAATAGACCCCTATCCTGTGACTGAGTTACTGAAGTCCTCAAATTATGGTTTAAAGATTATCAAATTATCAAGTTACAGAGAATTCACCATTTACACTACTTTAAACCTGCAAGTGATCTATGCTGCAGTGGAAGGCAAGCCCCCGCCCCCGGGCCCCAGGTCTCTGCCAATCTGATCAGAGGGAAAATTCCTTCCCGACCCCAAATATGGCGATCATTAGACTCTAAGCATGTGGGCAAGATCCATCGGGCAGATACCTGGAAAAGAATTCTCCGTAGTAACTCAGAGCCCTTCCCATCTAGTGTCCTGTCTCTAGTCATTGGGGATTTTTGCTACTAGCAGTCGCTGATGGGCCACACGCCATCGTAGGCAATCCCACCATACCATTCCCTCCATACATTTATCAAGCTCAGTCTTGAAACCAGTTAGGAGTTTTGCCCCTACTGCTTCCCTTGGAAGACTGTTCCAGAACTTCACTCCTCTGATGGTTAGAAACCTTGACCTAATTTCAAGCCTAAATTTGTTGATGAGCAGTTTATACAAAACCTATGAGAAAACACCACATATTAACAGATTGTGTTGTGGTTTTTTTTTAAACCACATTAGAGGGAAAAAAGGGGGTGAACGCATTAAACTGGGACTCTGGAGGTCTCTCTGTCCCACTTGTCTGTACCACTGACTTCTTGTATGACCTTGTTCAAGTGCACGTGCATGTCCAAAACATACATATATATTTTACTTAAAGCGACCATATACTGAACAATACATTTGAAAAATATATTGTAATTCAGTTTGCAATGACTGAGTACACAGAGTAAAATCTTCTGTGCTTTTTTGGACTGGGAGTAAAGAATGAAAAGTATTAGTCTGAATGCTAGATAACATTTAATTTTTTGAGCAGAATGCTGCATCCTGTCATTCCTGCCTTGTGGAAAAGCACTTAGTATAATTTAAATGCGAGAACTGCAACAAATTTATGTACACACTATCCACATTCTGTCACTTCAGAACTCCTGCACACCTTTCTGGTGCAAGCTTCAATTTCAGGACATGCACAGAAAGGGCTAAGATGATATAACAAAAGTGTTACATATATAGAGGAGCAAGTTTGATGTAATCCTCCCTCAATCTTTAAAAGACTATTCATACATCAGTACTACATGGTCCTCAACTTCCGTTCTAAACTTATGCCCATTCATACCCAAATGTGTAATGAACCTAAATTAGAGTAGCAAGCAAAAAAGGTGCAAGCTGAAAGGAATGGTAATTCAGATTTAATAATAATGTCTTAGATATATTAATACCCTTTTAATATAGATTATCAATGTGTTAATGGATACTAATTATTTCATTATTCATATAATACATTTGGTATATCTATATGGCTATAGAGAGCATTTAGTACAAGGTTCATATAGCATACACTCATTAACCTGAGTTGTAATGAAGACATCTATGTAGCTTATGGAGCTCCAGCCTGGAGAACCCCCAGGCTGCGACCTAGTAAAGGCCAGGACAGGTACTGAGGCTACAGAGGGGTAGCCAGGGGTAGGCCAAGGCAGCAGGTCCAAACCCAACCTGGCCTATGATGAGTGGCTGACACTGCAGTCTGCCCCAGGGCGCGGGGGCTAGTTGGGGACTGGCAGTATCCCACGACTGAGGCAAGGTGGGGATAATGGGTGGGGGTTCCCCAGGGAGGGGGAGACCCAGAGAAAGGGGCACCGGGGTCCGGGAGGGACACGGGGGCCAAGTGGCAGGCAGCTCACTGGCCTGCAGAGGGCGCTCCAGATGCTGGGAGAGCTAATTCCCCGAGACGACCAGCAGGAGGCGCCGCAGGGGTGAGTCTGCCCTGTTACAGAAACCTTCAGTGTCTATCCACAATATTCCTGGCTCTAGGCAATTATATTAATCTCTCTCTTTTATGAGATCAAATTTCAAAGGAAATTACAGAATAATTACCGAAGACAATCTGCTGGGCCCTTTTTCCCTACATAAATATAAACCAGTCTATTATCCAAGTGATAGAACTGTATATCAGCATAACTCCGGTGCTGTCTTTATGACTTGTATCTCTGTTGATCAAAAAATGCAGTTCAGCGCTTCATATCTTTATGGAGTCTCTAGGCAGGGGCAGATAAATAAGGGCTTCTGAATTGCTCCATCTGAAGAAGAAATCTAAATAGACCATTTCTGAAGATTTGTTTTCTATTACAAATGCCCAGTTGAAAACATACAATGCTCCATTTTTTAACAGAAAATGGAATTTTATAAACTTTAAGTGACTATAAGCATGTGTGCTCCTCAGATAGTACAAATCAACAATAGTAGCTGTAAAGCTGGTCTGATGGGGTTTTCATGGTTCTCACAGGAATGAAAAGTGTGCCACACTTTTAAAGAGTAATGGATATACCAAGCTCACAAAGTTAAGAAGAGTAGTATGATAGGTGGTCATTTCCACCCACTTTTGGCCACATATGTTTTGGAGAAGAACAGAACTAGAGCAGTGTAATTGATAACTAAGTAAACATAGCCATGTAGGGTACAGTATATTGGGAGTGGTTTTCACTCTTCCCCAAATGTTCTTCAATCTTCTCCAGACCTGCAGTACAATGCTCTCATGTATATGTTTTCAAGGACATGAAAAGAGGGGTGACTTAAACTAGTCAGAGAACTTTTAGCCGGATGACTAGGGGAAGCAGACCCTGCTGTATGTGATAAGGGCACCAGAGGCAGCAAGAGGACCCGGGGCCTAAAAGACGACCGAAATTCTGTTCTATATCCAAGTTGTCTTTAGCATTCTCAGTTCATGATAGGACACAATGATGAATATTAAAAGATGACAAGACAAAATACCAGACATACTTTATGTCACTCATAGGTAATGAAAAGAGATGGAAAAAGAGGATTAAGAGTTTAAACATGTTCAGTTTAAACAATGAAATATAAATTCAGTATCTGGAGTATGCAAGTTTGAATCATTATGAAACATTTTAATTTAAAAGGCTGATGACCTTCGTGCTATTATCACAGGGAAGTCAGAGGATAAAGATCAATTTTAGAACTTGGATTTAATTTATTTTTGGAATAATTTTTCATCCTGTACTATATTGTTGCCACCCATTCCAAGAGTAAAGATGTTTCTGAATTCAAATATAAATACTTTATAGATTTCATAGAATAATTTATTTGCTTAATTTTGACAGATGTAAGAATAAAGCAAATTCTGCTCCCAAGGGATTTAATGGAACATATTGTAATAATAAGAAAGTAAATAATAATAAATCTAGAGTTATGGAATATATTTAAATTCCTGAGGAAAATAATATATTTATTTTGTAACTCAAACTATATATAGTACCATCCTTATGGCATTTTAAATCCTGATGGCATAATTATTTGACATCTTCCTGTCTCTAAATACTTACACAACACACCACAATCAATTTGAATGAAACTTTAGGTGCCTTTCTGTGATGCTATTCAAATTTTCAATCCTCTTCAATATATCAGAAAAGGAACCTCATGTTTAGAAAATGTGCATGTGTTAGTCTTGACATCTTAAAATACGTCAAAATCTTTGAAGTGTTTGCTTAATTATAAGAAGTATATTTCAAAAACAATCTTTGGAGAAAAATACATATTAAGCCAGCCTGATGTAAAAAATGTAAAGACCGTTTGCAGCTTTCCTTTTCAACGTGTCATAATGCTGATCTTAAATTATTTTCCAATACCATTTACATACTCATAAAATAGAGCAGCTCTGCTTGCATGCCTGTCTACACTGGTCCTTCAAGTTCACCAGGAATCAAATGTTTAAAGATCAGAAGACAATTGACAATATTTTTACCTATGAATTTTAATCAAAGGTTTATAGAACACTTGTTACAAAGGATACCCATCTTGTTTTATTGTAATTCTCATTTAAAATTACTTCGATTTAGATTCTTTGACACAATTCTAAAAAGCAAACTGGTTTTATATAGCTTTGAAATTCAAATTAAATTGGCTTTTAGTGGTGGCCACAATTAATGGTAATCACCATTGATACACAAACTGGAAGAAACACAAAAGACATGATAGTCAAGAATACATCAAACAGAAAATATTGTAAGAGTAATGGATTTCTAGTGTACCTTCCCTGGAGAGTAATTAGGTAAAATCTGTTTAGATGAAAAAAGAAAAGTTAAAGAAAACAATTGAAATGTAGGTATTACAAAGAAATCAAATATTTATGTTATGGTTTTGTAAAACTCATTTTGCATATTATTTTCATATTAATTAAACATGACCATTTCAAATAACTAAGGCACTGTTACAGGATGTGCTATGAACAATAAAAAGTAGGAGTCTGGCACCAAACCGAATGACACTGTTATAAGGTTACCACTGCTGGACAAGTTATATTAGCTTGGAAATGTATAGTGACACAATGTAGCTTATAACATTAACAACTTTGTTTGCCCTAAATCTTTCATATAAATTTCAACCATTTTAGCTCCCCTTTTGATCATGCAGTCTCCCTGCTTCATTTGGATTTAATTAGCTGGGGTTTATCTGAGTTGTCAGGTGTATCCTACTTTAACAAGCTGAATCAGTATGATAGACACTTCCACTAGAGAAATACATTTGGGGGGGGAAGGGGGTCACTTCTAATCCCTTTCCAAGGTTCTTTTAAAAGCAGCAACATTAGTAAGTCCCTTATTCTTCTCCGTTCTTAAAGTTCTAGAATTAGTTTTTGAAGTATATAAGATTTCAAGGTTTAGCAATCTGAAACCAAGTATGAAAAATGAATGCCTAGGTCAGGAGATCACATGTAGTATATACAGAGAATTCATACAGAAAGTAACAAATATATTTAATGCAAACAACTAACATAATGTATTGATAATTTAGTGCCCATATATTCAAATGCACAAGAGTTAGAGTATGAAAATGTTAAAATTCCGATAGTCACATCAGCTTGGCCACATTGTGCCTAAACAATATTCTGTCTACTAATTGCAGTGTTAAGTGCATACCATACTACACAATGTGTGCAATGTGGCTGATAACCTTTTTCCATTCCTGCCTTTTAGTACTTAAGACTGTAACCGTAACATTTTATTAGACAGAATAAATATTTTCCCAGATTAGGAACCTATTGTTCTACACAATAGCTGAGAGGCTGCCCCTGCCCCAGAATTTACAATCTAAATAGACTGGACAGACAAAAGGTAGGAGAAATGAAAAAATCTCTCAAATTTAGGCCCCATCCTGCAACCACTTATGTATGTGCTTATGGCTAACCATGTGTATAAGGATCAGGGCCTTACACAGAGGCAGAGAAAGGCTGTAACAGAGTCAGGATCTGAATCCACGTCTCCTACGTCCACGTCCAGTGCCTTAAACACAAGACCATCCTTCCTCACTGCATTTAATGCATTTTTTTAAATGATAAAAGAAAAGAAAACTGTCTTTGGTTAATAATAGACCAATAATTTGGTTAATAATTTAAATTGCACCTATTAGTTTTTGGAGTTCTCACCTCACTGGGAATAAAAGGGGTGAAATTCCCACCTTTCTTCTATTCTGGTTTGTTACGCTCCCACTTTAGTGCTTGAAAGAGTAATGAAACTAAAAACAAAAGATTCTGAGTTTCCTCTATTTGTAATGGACAAGGCTAACAAAACAAAAGAGAAAAACAAACAAACAAAAACCCACCACCACCACAAACCAGGAGTGGAGTTGTGAGGAAAGAATTCAGAATACCTTTACACATCAGAGGAGCGGTAAAGAAGACGTTTTTCTCTTTAAAGTTCACCTTTAATAGTAGAGCAGTCAATTTACCTCACGACTATTCTACCTTCCCATAAGAAAAAAAAAGACAACATTATTTTCTCCTACCCTGTTTGTTACTGGAGTTTAATTAAATAGGTTTAGTACATATTTCAGCTAGAAACTTATTACACTATCTTAACTACTTACATGCCCTCACCACCATAATATCAGAGCACCTAACAATCACCTTGTGAGATAGGGATACCACTTTAGAGATGGAAAATTGAAACATGAAGAGAGTGACTTTCCCAAGTTCACACAGGAAACCTACAGTAGAGCTGGGAACATATCCAGTGTCTCCCGAATTCCATGCTATCACCTTATCCACTCAACCATTGTTTCCACAATCTCCTTTGTGCAAACTGTTCCATTAACAGCCCAGTGCCTGGTCACACCAGACAAACAGCATACATAGTTTCCATAAAACTCTACTAAAATCCTAGATGCAAGGCCAGCCCACAACATTTTGGCATCTGAGGCGGGGAGCTCAAACGAAACCCCCATACCCCCTCACTTGGGCCAAAACTTTGAAAGGTCTCAATTCTGCCGCCTTCCTGTTCTATTCCTCTCATGGTACTGCTCTACTACCTACCCCAATAAAGCAGAACTAACAACTTAAAATGCCTTGTTCAAAAATTTTAAGTAACACTTAACTTTCAAACGCCTGAACAGCAAATGTAACTTTTCTTGTCTGAATAGGAAACACTGGCATTTGTATGTTTGAATAATCAAAGTGGTGCTTTCCGTGCCTTCTTGGTTGCAAAGATTTGAACTGCTTCCTGAAGGTCCACAGTCTGGGCCAGCTCATGCTCTATTGAGATGGTTGCAAGGCTGACCAGCCTCTCCTGTGTCACTGTGGAGCGTAGATGTGTTTTTATTAACTTCAGCTTGGAGAAGTTGCGTTCTCTACTGGCAACTGTTAAAGGAAGTGTTAGAAGTATGCACAGAGCAACAAAAGCATTTAAGAGGGTGGTCATCTTATTTGTGCACATATATTCCAGAACATCCTTTGGGGTTGATCCTGCTGAAATGTATCTTCAAAGGGCTTTCAGTTCATCACCTAAATCACTCGCATCTATATCGCGCATGTCACCATGTATCAACACTGTGTCTAGTGCCCTGCATTGCTGGTGTAGGTCTTCTACAGGGATAGTGAGGAGTTTTGGAATATCACACAACATCCCAAATATACTGCTGTGTTCCTTGAGCCTCATGAAACGTTCTTCAACTGACTGTATTTGCACAATCTAGCACCTGGTTCAAGAATTCAACTTCGAATTGTTGTTTGGGGTCTCTTAAGGGATTATCCCGTGCCTCGTAATCAAAATGTCTTCTTCTTCAGTGACTCTTGTATTCTTGAATGGGTGGGAAAATAGCTTCAGTGTGAAGTTCCTCTGCCAACTTCTGTGCACTCTTCAGAAAGTTTTGAAATCCCTCATCTGATGGGTAAGACTGTAGGTATGACTTTGCTTTGTCCAGTTGTTCCGTTGCTCCAGATAGATCTAGGTCAACACCTTGGAGTCTCTTGATTACAACATTTATTTCAAACAGTATGTCATGCCACAACACTAAGCCACACAAATTTGAAGTTATGTATGTTTTTGGTGATTCCATTTCCCTCTGCCACTGTTCTCCCACGAACAGTTCCTGTCATAGCATTATCCTCCATAATGGCAACTATGTCATTATCTATCTTCCCAATTTGGTGTTTGATAGGCTTTATTACCTCCACTCGACTTTCCCATCATGTGGCATTCAGTGGTTTCAGTGTCAGAGAGGACGTTCCCAGATGTTGCTTCAAAATTTGCCATTGATGAGTTGATATGCAGAGAAAAATACATAGATGCTTTGAATTACATTAAAAAATTCAGCAGCCTCACTAG
Source organism: Platysternon megacephalum (assembly GCA_003942145.1). Taxonomy (NCBI): domain Eukaryota; kingdom Metazoa; phylum Chordata; order Testudines; family Platysternidae; genus Platysternon; species Platysternon megacephalum. The sequence goes on from QXTE01000139.1 coordinate 3,926,898, forward strand.
AAGCTGATTCTGCATCACTGACCACCAAGTTCAATGAATGAGAACTGCTCGAGGGTTTAACTCTCGGATCCGTGTCTGCGCTCCTCTATTCTTTCCTCTCATGTTGGCACCATTATTGTAGCCCTGACCTCTCATGTCAGCTATTGCAATTTCTGTATCTTCCAGCTTTTTAAGAAGCACATCTGTCATACCAGCTCCTGTAGTATCATCAATGTCAATAAATTCTAGAAAATGCTCTCTGACAGTCACCATTGCAGGGACATTTTCACTAGGTTCTGTTGTTGTTACAAAACGCACCATTAAAGTCATTTGTTCCATATGGCTGATGTCAGGTGTGCAGTCCAGAATAACAGAGTAATATCTTGCTGACTTCAGATCTCATTTTGAATGGTTTTTCCACGGTAGTGGTGTGTGTACATTTCTTGGGTGGTGACTCTTCTTAGATGCTCCTGGAGTACAGCATCAAACTCAACCATCAGCTCCACAATTTTAAGGAAGTTTCCATTGTTTGGCACATACAACTGATCTGAAGTGCCACGCAGTGCTAGGGTTTGGTTAGCAAGCTTTCTCACAATGACAATGAGCCTTTTCCAGAACATTCTGCCAGTAAAGAGACTCTGATGCAAACTTCTCTTGATGCTGATCATCTATGGTGGCCTTTAATCTTAGTCTCATCTCAAGCTCTTTCCACCTATGGAATGCTCTCTGGTGATTTGCTGCCTTCTCATGGCATGCCAGATTTCTAGCCAGATTTTTCCAGTCCTTTGTTCCTGTAGAACCCAATGTGGCTGGAACATTAGACTGGAAGAGTTTGCAACAAAAACAGTATGCAGCATTCTGGGTTTTTTAGTACATAAGCCATGGCCTCTCCACTTCGTCACCATTGGGGATTTCACACCAGTAATGTGTTGGATGGAAACTTCTATTTTCATTGTCTTTGGGGAACATGAAGTTTTTCACTTGCTGTGGCCCATGCAGTACAAGGAAGTCCCTCAGGCTACTGCTCAAGTGGGTTCACAGTCCTGGATCATCTAGACTTAAGGAACTAAATTCAGCAGCAGCTGTTTCTTGCACCTCCACCACACTCTTCTCTGATCTACACTTTTCTTCAGGAATGTGCATGGTTACATCCATTTGAGATGGAGATATGGATGCTGCAGTAGCTGCCAGGTCACCTGCACTCTGACTAACTGGAAGATCAGGTATCTCCCCACCACTCACATTCTCGCTGGGGCCGGATGGCTCACCGTGAACATTTGTGTCTATGTATCTCAGGAGAGCTCCTTCCTGCTTAGATAGAAAAGCTTCCTTTGCTTTCTTTCTTTTTCTGAATGCTGCCCCAGAGGCGTGTTTTCTTCATTCACTCATGACTGCTGTTCTGTGCCAGCTATAGTGGCTCTCAACACTCAGTTGAAGGGGACAAATAAGCAGGGCCGTAGCAGGGCCTGAGTGAGGGAAGATATCGGCGTGTTAAGGGCCTAACTGGCTCCTACTACTTCAACTGATTGCCTGTTCTCCTCAAGTGGGTTCAGGGAAGCAGCAGGAAACAGGAAGCTCCCTGAGAAGCTGGTGTTAATCAGTCCAGGCTCCTGGAGGTGCTAGAGAAGTACAGAAGAGGCTCTTCCTCCTCTCTCTCCCTGCAGCTCCTGCTGCTTTCTGTTATTCCCTCTCACATTTGCTCTTGCCTGCCTGTTATGTCTCTTGTGCCTTCCTTCCTCCAGCACAGCACTCCCCCATCTCTGTGCACCAGCAGCAGACACAATTTTCTACACTCTGGGTCCTAATGGTGCCCCCCCAGAGTCTGGCACCTGAGGCGGCTGCCTCAGTTCGCCTCATGGTGGGGCCAGCCCTGCCTAGATGCCATGAATGAACATACAATGAAGCAGTTTGAGAGTCACTTACATTATCACTTGTTTTTTACCCTCCAAATTTAGCACATTTCCTCATGGAGCATGAGCCAAATGATTAGTTTGCAGATTAATTTCATTTTTATCCTCTTTGATATATTGAGACTAAAAATAATTCTTTTTGTTTTTTTTAAATTAAGCTGAAAGTAATATATCCGACTGTCCCAGAACTCAAGGCATTGCAGGTATTTTCCTAAAATCTTAAAATAAATTAATAATAATAATAAAACTATTCCACCCTGACAGGAAGAACAAGGGAAGTTTAAACCCAAAAAAGGATTTTTTGATAAAGTTATGAGTGCAGGGAGACACAACAAATATCTGAATGTAACATTACACTAATGTTCATTCTCATGAAAACTATATTTTAATATAAAAAATGCTTTATCTGCATATTAGACCAGAGCATGAAACTCATTAAAGCTGTTAAATGTGAAAGGATAATCCAAGAGGGAAACTAGTTCTACCTTAAGATATTTAGTTTAAAGGTATGCACAACAGTAAAAAGAAGCAATACATTATGATAAAATGAATATATCATTCATTAATTTTACTCGTTTGACTTCAAATCTAGATACACCTGTAAAGTGGCCAGTGCTCATTTTAAATTAGTAATAACTCTAAAGTTCTTGTTGTTTTAATTTTATTCAGCACCACTCTTCTTTAGGGGCCAGGCAGGGGTGAAAGTAGAAATAGGGACTTACCGGTACGGGGCTGGGTTGGGGCCGGCTCTGGCCCCCGGAAGGGGCGGGGCCTCGGGCGCAAGGGGCAGGGATGGGGGGGTCAGAGCCAGCCCCGGCCCGCCCTGTACCAGTAAGTGCCCTCCCCCGCCGGGGTAACAGTGGCAGCTGGGGGCTCCTGCAGCACTTTAAAGGGCCCAGGGCTTGGCTGCTGCTACCGCCGCGGGCCCTTTAAACCGCTGCTGGAGCCCCCGGCTGCCACTGCTACCTCAGGACTCCGGCAGCAGGGCTCTGGGGGCTATTTAAAGGGCCTGGGGCTCCCCTGCCTCTACCACCCCGGGCCCTTTAAATAGCCGCCGGAGCCTGCCGGAGTGGCGGCAGGGCTCCGGCAGCTATTTAAAGGGCCGGGGCCGTAGAGGCAGCGGGAGCCCCGGGCCCCTTAAATAGCCCCCGGAGCCCCGCGGCTACTCCAGGGCTCCATCAGCGGGGCTCTGGCGGCAATTTAAACGGCCTGGGGCTCCAACTGCTGCTGGGAGCCCCAGGCCCTTTAAATAGCCCCCGGAGCCCCGCCGCTACTCCAGGGCTCCATCAGCGGGGCTCTGGCGGCAATTTAAACGGCCTGGGGCTCCAACTGCTGCTGGGAGCCCCAGGCCCTTTAAATTGCTGCCTGGGGAAGCCGGGTCACCCCGGTACGGTGCACCGGCTCTTGCCGGGATGCCGTAACGGGGCGTACCGGCTTACTTTCACCTCTGGGGCCAGGGGAAATAAAGAGAAGCGCATTGCATATTTATGAAGCCCCTGGGACCCTAGCAGGCTTCCAATTGCCTTGTTTGTTGCAATCTCCTTGTCAAACTATTAAAAAAGTAAAATCCACACTGTACGGTGTTATCTATGCAGACACTGTTAATTAAATCAAAGGGAGCTGATTGCAAGAATGAGAAATGTTACAGTTTGTCAGCTTTGTATTGTTTAGGCAATAAGAAGAGACAGAACAAGTGTAGTTACAGAGAGGACGTGGCACTAGACCTCCTAGATTCCCTAATCATTTCTTAAAACACAAACAAAAGAAACAAAAGCAAAGCTTGTGTTTAATCCCTGAATCCAAAGTTGTCAACATATGAAACATTTTGCCAGGGATAATTTTATAACTGCAGTGAGTGCTGAGGTTGTTTTTTGTCTTTGCTGCAGTTTTTTCACCTGCTTCTAGTATTAACTCCCTGGCAATGGATTCAGTAACCCATAAAACCCATGTCAGTCCCTGTAAAATTCACTAACTTTTAGCAGGACAGGTCCATACTGCCAGCATCCTAGGAGTTTATTCAGCACCTTTTTTCTTTAATTTCATAGATATGTTTAAAAAAAATGACAACAATTGGAAAAGAAAAACCTAGTGCATCATCTTGTCTCTTTCTCGACCAGAGCAGGATCCCTCCTTACAATATAATCAAGTGATCTGGACAGCTTAGCTTTAGGTGAGTCTAACAATGGAGCTTCCACTATTTCCCTTCGGAAACTATTCCCCATTCCAACAGTACTCGGTGTTAGGAAGGCTTTCCTTCTGTTTATCCTGATATTTCTCCCCTGTTAAATTTAATGTATTCCTAGGTATACCTCTCCCTTTGGAAAACTCTAAACATTTTTTTCACCATTTCCCACAAACATATTATAGCCTGTTCATAATTATTTAGCCAAAATATACATAGTTAGCTTTTACTTTTCACTCATAAGTTACTTTCTTCAGCTTTTTAATATTTTTTCTTTTTCTTATATAAATTTATTTAAATTTGTCTGTATTTTTCTTGTACAGAAATACCAGACGTGAAGCATTTTTCTAGATGCAGTCTGCATTACCGAATAGAAAGGGGCTCCCTCATGTGGTGTATCTGCATAATCTCACCAAAAAACCCCAAAAAACCCAACAAAAATAAACCACCAGACCAAAACTATACCACTCACCAACCCTTCACTTTGACCTCTTATTTTGTTTGCTTACTGGGAAGGTATTGTTGGATGTACATTTCTGTGTAGTTTATTAAATGTGTAGTAATTAAATGCACAGTAATTAAATGCATAGAGAACAAATATAATTCCATTGAACATTACATCAATGTGGGTCTTGGGGCAGACATATATTAACAGTATTAACACAAAAACTCTTATCCTCACTGAAAAGTAAGCCCTACAATATTGCGTAAGTAGGAGATACTAAAATTCAACCTAGATAAATGACTGCCTTTCCCCCTACCACTCATCCCTGCATGCCCCACACCCATCTCCCTGTCTTTCCCCATACACACTCTCCCCAATGCATACCTCACACCTGTTTTCCTGTCTTCCCCCATACCCTCCTTCCCTGATCCCCATACCTGCGTCCTTGCTAATTGCTAGACCCCTCTCCCCATAGCCCACCTCTATCTTCCTACTAAACCCTGTACTCCCCTCCCTGCCAATTCCCATACTCCCCTTCTGCCCATAAGCCCCACATTCATCTCCCTGCCTTTCCTCTCTCTCTGCATGCACCACCAACATTTTCTGGTAATACCTACATTTCCTTTCTATGCCCTGCCAGTTTGTGGTCGCTCCTACTCTATACACCAACTGCTGCTTCCCCCAGATCCCTGTGTTCCAACATACACATACCCAAATCCATATTCCATACCCCCAATGTACTTTCTGGTCTACTCTACATTCAACATGACATATGTCCCTGCACATTCCCTTCCAACTCCACCTTCTACCCACCCACACATGCCCTTCCCACCAGCAGCTGGGCCAGCAAATGAAGATGCCACTCCACAGCCTACAGTGAGTAACAGGTGAGCTTTAGTTTACCTTTTTAAACAATTGTAAACATTCTTCTGACTATCCATATAGAAACAAATCTGTAAGAGTGTGGCTTAAGGTAGTAGCCATTCTGTTCTGTACCTAGTTATGAAAACAACTCTGTAAGAGCACGACGTGGTTGACAGCCATGGGATAACAGAAAAGGAACAAGCAGAAAGTAGAAACAAACAAAATACCTCATCTGGCCATTTTAATGCATGTGCATATCCATGCAGATAATTTCCGAGCCCCAGGTCACTGTACAGGCATCAGACTACTCCACCTCCATAATCTATCTTTATACCACCTTCATTCCAAAAACCAGGAAACAAATAATAGCTTGCTTCAGCCAAGAAAAATGCAAACACTTCCATCAATTTACAAAATCTCATGTAAAGTTTCCCATTTCTCTGTGTGGTTGGGCAAACACTTCTTTCCATCTCGGTCCATCACAAAGTTTTCCTCCACCTCACTTTGTATCCACGCCAAATGAAGCCCTAGTTAACTTACCTGTTTACCTTAGGTAAGATCTACACTATAAAGTTTTGTCAGGATAGTTCTGTCATTCAGGGATCTGAAAAAATGTCACCCCCAGCCGACATACAGTAACTCCTCACTTAAAGTCGTCCCAGTTAATGTCGTTTCGTTGTTACATTGCTGATCAATTAGGGAACATGCTTGTTTAAAGTTGTGCAATGCTCCCTTCTAACGCCGTTTGGCAGCCGCCTGCTTTGTCCACTGCTTGCAGGAAGAGCAGCCCGTTGCAGCTAGCTGGCGGGGGCTTGGAACCAGGGTGGACCGGCAGCCCCTCTATCAGCTCCCCCTAAGTTCCCTGTGCAGCAGCTGCCCAGCAGGCTAGCAATTGCAGCTGTCCCTCCCCCCACTGCCATGTGCTGCTCCTGCCCTCTGCCTTGGAGCTGCTCCCCGAGACTCCTGCTTGCTGTGGGGGGGGGAGGGGGAAGAGGTGGGCTAATGTCAAGGTGTCCCCCTCCCCCCTGCTCCTGCACCCCGCTTACCCCATCTTCCATAGAGCAGGGGGGACACACGACAGGGCTCAGGACAGAGGGAGCTTGCTGGCAGCAGCAGCTGCAGTCTCAGAAAGCTGATCTAATTAACAAGGCAGTGTACTTAAAGGGGAAATGCGCACCTCTCTTTCACACACACACACACACACACACACACACACACACACACACACACAGTGTGTGTCTCTGTCTGCGATGCTGTCTCCCTTCCCTCCATTCCTGCTGCCTTGTAAACTGTGAGAGTTAACCCTTGAGGGCTCAGCCAATTGCTAGTTCATCATTTAGCAGTAAGGCATTCCCTGGAAAATATCCCACCCTCTGACTCCTCCACCTCAACCAAGCTTCACAATCATCATACTGTGTACCAGTATTTAATTGTTTGTTTAAAACATATACTGTGTGTGTATATATATACATATATAATATAGTCCTTTGTCTGGTGAAAAAAAATTCCCTGGAACCTAACCCCCTCATTTACATTAATTCTTATGGGGAAATTGGATTCACTTAACATCGTTTCGCTTAAAGTCGCATTTTTCAGGAACATAACTACAACGTTAAGTGAGGAGTTACTGTAGCTATGTTTGCAAAAAACCCAGTGTAGATGTAGCTAAACCAAAAGAAGAGTGCTTCTGATAGGATAGGTAATATCGTTTGGGGAGGCAAGTGTTTCTATACTGACACAAAAGCTCCTTCTGTTAGTATAAAACTGTCTACAACTATAGCTATACTGTCAAAGCATTTGTACTGTAGACAAGGCCTGAGTGTATGGTATGTGCATTTCACAAGTTGTTTTTATTGTATATCTTTAATTCCTTCATTTATCCCTACAAAGCAAACAAGCACCTCTCAAACAAGACCAACAAAACCAGTTTTGAGTTAGTAAGTCAAGCCATTTTGAAGATATGATGATCTATAATGCAACACCAAGTTTTGTTTGCTTTTTCGTTTTGTTTTTTTTTGCCATATACCAGAATGGACTTGTATACAATTTGCTGTCCTCTATCAGCAACTTATCTTCCTAATAACCTCATATGTTCTGTATTATTTTTCCCAGATGTATAAACATGCACTTTTGCAGGCTCAATCTCATTTTATTATTTCCTGCTCATATTTCCACTTTCCCTAGCTCTCTTTGTATTATGTCTCTGCCCTCACTGGTGTTTGCATTACCTACCAATTTATTATCTGTGAATTTAATTGATGTGCTGTTTATCTTATCATCCAGATCATTCATAAAGCTGTTAAACAAAACTGGACCTTACACCAACCCCCGAAGCACCCCACTAAAGACATTACCCTGCTAAATGTATTCCTATTTATCACTATCCTTTGTTTATGCCCTTAAGGCAGTTTGTTGTCCATAAGGCAGTCCTCGCATCCATACAAATTTAAATTTTTCATATACTTGGTAAATCAGTGCCTTACTAATAACTCTCTCTGTTGGTGTACATCTATTGCATTCCGTTCAGAAAGGACTCCCTTCTTTTAATCAAGGAACATGAACTCAAGGAATGAACAGAAATGAGGAAAAAATATAGGGATAGTAACAAAGAGATGAATGAAAAGCAAAAGTGTGATATTAACAAGAAACGAAACCAGAACACAGTGAATTAGTATTTAAAATTCAAATTAGGATAAAAACATAACATTTGAAATGTCAAATATGTCTGACTTGGTTTGTTACCAAGTTACCTTCACTGAAAACGATGTAGAATGTAACAAATTAAACAGCTAACACCACACTACTGATAAGAAATTCTTGTTATTTGATGGTGTGCAGTCATAGCAGACTCCCACTCTTGGTTCTATGCTTTCTGCATATAAGAAGGGGAAATACCTAGGTAAGGATTATATTATTTTTTACGGGGGAAAAACACATAGGCCAGGAAACTCCATCATCTTCAGCTTGCCATTCTGTTGGGGAAGAAAGACTGCAGAGTGCAGTTCACTCATACAACTCCACATAACGGACAGGGAGATGAAAGCCAAACACACATACAGGTGTCTTGAGATTCACAGCGTAATATCACATATCTTCTGACACATGCCAATGACTGGGACATTAAAGCAGAGGCCCAGTGCATCTGCAGTACTCAACAGGCTCCATGCTATGCTCCTAAGGCTCCTGCTTCCCTAAACTACCAAACCAGGAGTGATGTTTAATGTACAGGAGAGACTGACCATCACTTCCAACTATGTTCAAAACACATCCACTATGGAACACATATCCAAAAAAACTGAGGCAGAGGATAAAGGAAAAATGAAGACCTTGATGTGCTAATTTCCAATGGATTTTTCAACTATCTGATCTTAGAGGGATGCCTTACTGGAGAGGAACCATATGCACATTAGTGTTGTGCTGTCAAGGATAAGGTTATACTTGCCAATGCAAGGGGATATGGCAATTCCAGTACCTTAGAGGTTAGTCCCTTTCTAATAAAACAAATACAAACAAACAATTATAATAGTAATAAAGAACGATTTGTAAGGACAGAATAATATCTGTCTTCCAATTCTAAGGGGAGGGTGGATTGGTGGGTGTGACAGTACTCAACTACCATCAGAACAAGAATTACAGAGAATATTCTTTTGTAAAGGTCACAGCAGTTATCCACTGTTAAACTAAAGGGCTCTCATTATCTCTCTACACAGAAAATAAAAGCATTCTGCAACTGTAGGATGAAGACACAAATACAGGCATGGAAAGAAAAGTGACAGAAAGATTGACTGCTGACAGTGTAATTTTGTCACCAATTTTGAAGGAATTTGATTCCTTGGGATAACATATACTGAAGTTCCCCACACACTGTTCCAAGATACTAAATGCAAACGCAGTGTATTTCTAGTCTGACCTAGAACTGGGCCAGCTCTCTGAGAACAGTAAAATTTAACTGGCACAGTTCATCAGATTAGTTTAAGAAAATAATTTTGTTCAAATTCTTAATATTTGCAATGGCATCAAAAGATAGTAAAAACAATATGCTGAAGTGGAACCGCAGACACACCAGAAAACGTGCACTTATCAGGAAAGGCACAGGCTTGAACTTGCCTCCTTCAGCTATGAATACCCTCCTGTCCCCTTCCAAAAACTGCAACAAAGTTATTTTTATAACCCATGCAAACATCTCAAAGCACTTTAAGGTAGGTATCACTATCCTCATTTCCTAGGAGAGGAAAATTAGGTAATGAAAGAGTTTAGTGACTGCCACAAGGCCACACAGACTAGGAGAAACTGGGACTTGGACAACAGTATACACCAAAGGTGATCAACATAAGAAGCCAGAGAGTGCTGTTCTAGAACAAGACCTTAGAAGCTTGATCCTCATGTTCTGCATGCAGGGCATCATATGCAGCAATGACCCACAACCACATTCCCATCCCCAAATTATTCATACTCCAGACTGAAATTACACAGACACTATTGTGTTTAATCTTTTTATGCACGGTGGAAGTTAAACTCATTTAAGTCTGATTCTACAATTTAAGTGCACTCAAAAATGGACTGGACTTCAACATGGGAGTTTGACATGCGGAATGACTGTGGGCTGGGGACATGGTCACAATGAACCAGAATTTGACCCAGTTTCTCTACAAAACTGAAGTCACTAAGGACAAAGTTTTCAAACATGGGTATCTAAAGTTAGCCACTTAAATCCATGTTAAAATCACCTGTTCTGGTTTTCAGAGGTGTTGAGCATCCACATCAACCACTGATGTCAATGATCGTATGACACTTTAAGCAGAGGGGAACTGCTGTCTGGAGGAAGAGGGTGAGGGGGTTAGAGAGTTTGGTCAGGACCCACTGTGGGCATCGTGTTATCCGCTCCTTTCTCGGGGGCTGGGGAGGAATGTTTCCCTCACCACCAGATTGGACCAAGGTGGGGCGGGGTTTTTTGGTCTTCCCCACAGCGTATTTGGGGGGGGGGGGCATTCTGACAGTGAGTAGGGAAGGGAGTTAGGTTATGATGCTGCAACTCATTATGTAAGTGTGGGGCGGATATCCGGTGCAGGTACTCCATAGGGATACAGTGACCAGATAAATGGCTTGGTAAAGGACTTAAAGGAAGTGTTAAAGGATAGGAATGAGGTGGGGAGGATGTTGGGGGGGTTGGTTTCAGGCTTTCTATGACTGGCATGGCAGGGAACCAACTCCCCAAATCCTTTATAGCCCACCTTAATCCTCCTTTGATGGGGGGGTGGGGTGGGATGGGATGGGCTAGCTGGGGACCCAGATGGAAAAAAGGGGGCTGGTGGAAGCCCCCATGTAGATATTGAAATGATCACGGAGTTACCTGCACTGTACACTTTTATCTGCCTGGTAGTCCCAGACACATAATAAAGTTAGGGCCTGATTAAATTCATATCCAGTGTCGCCTGTTCTTCTTTTGGTATAGCCAGACAATGGGAGCTGCAAGCACGCAGCACACAATTGAAAAATTAGGCCGCATTTATTTAGGGATGTAAATAGTAATCTAAGTACCTTGCTTTAGGCAACCTTATCCAAACATTTTGGCCTAACCTAAAGAATATGCTTGTTTCATAGCTCAAAAATGTTGGTTATATAGACATAACTAAAATGAACATCAGTTACTAGTAATCTGGTTTTGAAATTGGCTGGTTACCTTTATGTACAAGTTTCAAAGTAATGAGATGCTATTCACTTTAACAATAGCAATGCAAATAATGGAAAATCTACCCAATATATTTCTGTTGGACCATGCCCTAAATTTTCTAAAGCAGGGGACAGTTTGGGAGGGAAAAGTGGGGAGGGGAAAAATGAGAGTGCTTGGCGATAAGGGTTTTAAAACCCAACCTTTTAGAAAATACAAAAATGGGGTTTGTTCTTAGTTTTAAAAATACATTAACAAACTGCAATCTTTTATTTTAAAGGAACCTTGACTTGGCTTACATTGTTATAGCTACAATTTATGGTGTTTGTTCTACCATTTGGAAGCAGTTGACTGCATTCTTAAATCAGGTGTTCAAATCATAGAATCAGAGAAATGTAGGACTGGAAGGGACCTTGATAAGTTATAGTTCAGTCCCCTGGACTGAGGCAGGACTAAGTATTATCTAGACCATTCCTGACAAGTGTTTGTTCTTAAAAACCTCCAGTGACAGGGATTCCACAACCTCCCTAGATAATATATTCCAGTGCTTAACTACCCTTACAGTTTGGAAGTTTTACCTACTGTCTAACCTAAATCTCCCTTCCTGTATTTTAAGCCCATTACTTCTTCTCCTGTCCTCGGTGGTTAAGGAGAACAATTTATCCTCCTCTTCTTTATAACAACCATTTATATACTTGAAGACTTATAATGCGTCCCCTCTGTCTTCTCTTCTCCAGACTAAAAAAAACCATTTTTTCCCAATGTTTCCTTCTAGGTCATGTTTTCTAGAGCTTTAATCACTTTTGTTGCTCTCCTTTCTCCCATTTGTCCATGTCTTTCCCCAAAGTGTGGTGCCCAGAACTGGACACAATCCTCCAGCTGAGGCCTTATCAGATGGCATTCACCCAAGAGTTCTGAAAGAACTCAAATGTGAAGTTGCGGAACTATTAACTAAGGTTTGTAACCTGTCCTTTAAATCGGCTTCTGTACCCAATGACTGGAAGTTAGCTAATGTAACGCCAATATTTAAAACCGGTTCTAGAGGTGATCCCGGCAATTACAGACCTGTAAGTCTAACGTCGGTACCGGGCAAATTAGTCGAAACAATAGTTAAGAATAAAATTGTCAGACACATAGAAAAACAAACTGTTGAGCAAAAGTCAGCATGGTTTCTGTAAAGGGAAATCGTGTCTTACTACTCTATTAGAGTTCTTTGAAGGGGTCAACAAACATATGGACAAAGGGGGATCCAGTGGACATAGTGTACTTAGATTTCCAGAAAGCCTTTGACAAGGTCCCTCACCAAAGGCTCTTACGTAAATTAAGCTGTCATGGGATACAAGNTCTCAGAAAAGATATACTGGCACTAGAAAAGGGCAACTAAAATGATTAGGGGTTTGGAATGGATCCCATATGGGGAGAGATTAAAGAGGCTAGGACTCTTCAGCTTGGAAAAGAGGAGACTAAGGGGGGATATGATGGAGGTATATAAAATCATGAGTGATGTGGAGAAAGTGGATAAGCAAAAGTTATTTACTTATTCCCATAATACAAGAACTAGGGGTCACCAAATGAAATTAATAGGCAGCAGGTTTAAAACAAATAAAAGGAAGTTCTTCTTCACGCAGCGCACAGTCAACTTGTGGAACTCCTTACCTGAGGAGGTTGTGAAGGCTAGGACTATAACAGGGTTTAAGAGAGACCTGGATAAATTCATGGTGGTTAAGTCGATTAATGGCTATTAGCCAGGATGGGTAAGGAATGTTGTCCCTAGCCTCTGTTTGTGAGAGGGTGGAGATGGATGGCAGGAAAGAGATCACTTGATCATTGCCAGTTAGGTTCACTCCCTCTGGGGCACCTGGCATTGGCCACTGTCGGTAGACAGGATACTGGGCTAGATGGACCTTTGGTCTGACCCGGTACAGCCGTTCTTATGTTCTTATGAATAGAGTGGAAGAATCACTTCTCGTGTCTTGCTTACAATACTCCTGCTAATACTTCCCAGAATGATGTTTGCTTATTTTGCAACAATATTACATTGTTTACTCATATTTAGTTTGTGATACATTATAGAACCCCTTTCTTCACTACTCCTTCCTAGGCAGTATTTCCCATTTTCTATTTGTGCAATTGATTATTCCTTCCTAAGTGCAGTATTTGGAATTTGTCCTCATTGAATTTCATCCTATTTATTACAGACCATTTCTCCAGTTTGTCAAGATCATTTTGAATTCTAATCCTGTCCTCCAAAGTGCATGCAACCCCTCCAGCTTGGTATCATCTGCAATTATAAGTTCACTCTCTATGCCATTATCCAAGTCATTTATGAAGATATTTAACAGAACCGAACCCAGGATGGATCCCTGCAAGACCACACTTAATAAGCCCTTCTAGCTTGATTGTGAAACATTAACAACTACTCTCTGAGTGTGGTTTTCCAACTAGTTGTGCACCCACCTTATAGGAGGTTTGTCTAGGATATATTTCTTTCATTTATTTATGAGATGGTCATGTGACACGGTATCAAAAGCCTTACTAAAGTTGAGATATATCATATCTATTGCTTCTCTGCTTCCACAAAGCTTGTTACCCTGTCAAAGAATGATCGTAAATTGGTTTGACCTGTTTTGTTCTTGACAAATCCACGCTGACTGTTACTTATCACCTTATGATCTTCTAGGTGCTTACAAATTGATTGTTCGATTTGCTCCATTATCTTTCCAGATACCGAAGTTAAGCTGACTGGTCTATAATTCCTGGGTTGTCCTTATTCTCCTTTTCATAGATAGGTACTATATTTGCCCATTTCCAGTCCTTGGGTATCTCTCCCATCCTCCATGACTTCTCAAAGATAACTGCTAATGGCTCAGAGATATCTTTAGCCAGTTCCTTAAGTATTCTATGATGTATTTCATCAGGCCTTGCCAACCTGAAGACATCTAACTTGTTTAAGTAATTTTTAACTTTGTTCTTTTCCTACTTTAGTCAAAGATCCCCTCCCACCCATTTACACAATCACTGCAAACTTTTTTGGTGAAAATTGAAACAAAAAAGGCAGTTATCACTTCACCCATTGCTATGTTTTCTGTTGTTGTGTCTCTCCCCCCCCGCCTCCCATTGAGTAATGGGCCTACCCTATTCTTGGTCTTCCTCTTGCTTCTCATGTATTTTTAATATCTTTTCCTATTTCATTTTATTTCCTCAGCTAATTTAATCTCATTTTTTGCCTTTGCCTTTCTAATTTTGTCCCTACATGCTTGCATTGTTTTTTCATATCCACCCTTTGTAATCTGACCCATCTCAACTTTTTGTATGACTCTTTTTTGAGTTTCAGGTAATTGAGCATCTCCTTGTTAAGCCAGGTGTTCTCTTACCATACTTTTTATCTTTTGTATGGCATTGGGATAGTTTGCTCTTGTGCCCTTAATAATGTTTCTTTAAAAAAAAACCCTGTCAACTCTCCTAAACGCCATTTCCCCTTACACTTACTTCCCCCTGGCATCTTACTTCCCAATTCTCTGAGTATGTTAAATCTACCTTCTTGAAATCCATTGTCTTTATTCTAGTGTAATGGTAGGCTCTGCATATTTGTGGGTGCAGAAGTTTGGACCCAATTAATTGTGGATGCAAAATTATACAGTTAAGAAAGATGACCCTGAATACATGGCATTTATTTTAACCACTTTACTGCAATCAAACAATATACCAATTCTATGCACATACTATGTTGTGGAATTTACTAAGTTTATCCTAGCACTCCATTTAATGTATTTAAAAAAAAAAACAAAAACCAACAAATTGTACAATAATAAAAGGTAAAAGTATATATATGTATGCTTAAATACTTATTCTACTTTTAAAAACATATTAAAATGTGTACATACTTGTTGCTGGTGATAGAATATCTTTTCTTCAAAAATTTGAGGTGATTCCCAAAATACTAAAAATCACTTCAATTTAGCCAACAATTTGTTCATACTTCAAGATAATGAAGGATGGTAACAAAAAAACTGAAGAGAAAGTGAGGAATCTGACCTTGAAGTTCACTTTACATGTACTGTTTATACTATGTGAAACACCTTCAAATCTGGTCTACACGCAACATTTTATCAATATAACCCACAGAGTTTTTATATCAATTTGCTTAAAACCGGTGTAATTTTGTGTGTAGATGCTCATATCACTTTAAACCTGGCTCATATCTGTTTACTTTGTCGCACTAGCTAAATGGATACTAACCAGGTTAAAACCTATCTGAGTGTCCACACACAAAGTTACACCAGTTTAAGTAAACTGGTTTAAGCACTTTAAATTAAACCAGTGCAATTTTGTGTGTAGACTTGCCCTTAGTTACAGTACCTTGCCAAAACTACATAAAGAGTGCACAAAGCACATTTACCTTTTACTATTACTCCTGAACTTAGTTTTCAGAAACAATTCTTCAGAGTCCAAATTAAGTGTTTATATGAGTTAAAGAAACTCACTGCTCACTAACAGAGTGAATAACATGCCCTATTTTTTTTCGGCCTGTCATTATTCTTAATGAGAACACAGACAAACTGATAAAGGCTCTGGTTACTGCAGGGATCTGGTGTTCATGTGCAGATTTTAAGTACTGCATAAACAGGTTAATAAAAAGAAACACTTTACTGGATTAAAATGCTATGCAGAAGGCATACAGTAAAGGCATACATGGCAGATGGCACAGCTGAGCAACATTTGCTGAAAGTTCTAACTAGGACCCAGCTGATAAACCCATTAGAATCCCTGGACAGTACTTGTTTCTGACAACACTGAAATCTTTTCAGATTCTTAAGGCATGCAAGGTCAAATGGAACAGTCAATAATTGACTAGTTAATTTATGTTACAACTCAACTCTAGGAAAAGTCCAAGTGTCAGTTTCCTGTGTAGCATAATCAATTCTTTTACATGTGCATTTTTCATAAGAACATAACTGCCAAACTGGGGCAGACCAGTGGTTCATCTAGCTCAGTGACCCACATCACTTGTTGGATTGATACAGGTCTGTCGCATCTTAGGCGCATTTAACATGAGCGATTTCAGCTTTATGCGGTCAGCAAAAACAAGGAGAAAAAAAAAAAAAAAAAAGAGAAAAACAACAATTTAAATACTGTTTCTGTAGGGCGGGCGATTCTGCCCGCCATTACACTCAATGTAATTTTGACTATACGCGGTTTTCGCTTTAGGCGCTGACCGCGGAACGTAACCCCAGCGTAAGATGAGACAGACCTGTACCTAAAATTTAAAAAGCTTACTCTGGAAAATTAGCTGTACATTTCAACCCTCAAACAGCCAACTCTTTATTATGCCACAGAATCCTTCACCATAAAAATGGATGCATAAACACGTGTTGTACTTTGGAAAATCAGAGATCAAATTTGATGTACATTGTTTTGGCCAAATGAATTCTTCCACAATTTCTGCCAAATGCATTGAAATCCAAATATTTTACTTTAGAGGTAAAACATAAAATCAATTTCAGTTGTAACACCTATATTTGTTTAAAAATATATTCTACTTTAAAAATGGCTTTAAAAGCTGGTTACACACCATCTTGTGGCACTTTGAATAAAATGTTGTACAAAAATGTAGAATTATGTTAAAGAGGAGAATTTGGTAGATCTAAATTCCCCCTTGTCTTCTCTCATTCATAAGTTATTCTCATTCACAAGTTATTCTCCTCCTTCTCTAATTTCCCCACTATTACTTAATTTATATTCCTATAAAATGGCAATGTACAATCCACCAAGAACACAGCCTATAGTACTTGAAGCCTACTCAATGTCAAATGACCAATGGGGAACTCAATTATTTAAACACAGAAGGTGTATGCATTTATTTTAAAATATTCTAATTTACTATCAAACTTACACCCATAAAGGCAAGAAAAATCAGAATTAAACATAAAACTAGGATCATACCGTACAAACAGAACTTATACTTAATACCTATTGCCTGATGAAAAACATTAAAAACGGCCTGCAAAGGAATGAAAAGGTGTTTATGTGTATGGGTGGATGAAGAACCAAAACATATTTTTCTTGATACCTCCACCCCCAACATAAAACACACTAGATATATCAGTTCTTGAATTCTCTATTTCTGCTGGAGGACTACAGAACTAGGGGGAATATGACATCACAAAAAAACAAGAAGCCTTGACAGAAGCAAGAACATATGAGCAACAAATGTTTTTGATGTTCTTTTGTTTTTTGTTGTTGTCTGTGTTTAAACTTTGTTTTTGCTGATTTATGTTGACACTTATTTAATTCAAACTCAGGCAAACACTTGAGAGAAAAACATCTCTGTTAAATATTCGAACACCCTTGGCCTTTTTACTGAAGTCAGAGAAACCTCCCACTCCAATTCTCAAAATAATTCTCCAGCAAAATGAGGGAAGATGTTCATAATATTTCCTGGGGAACGAGGGAATGATTACCACCCCCCTACCTCCGAACACTCACAAACTTTCATGCCTCATTATAAATTATAAAGAAGTAAAAACAGAAGTCACATTTTCCCCCTTTACAGGTCACCTCTTTATTAATTAATCCTCTTTACAGCTCTATACAGGAAATAATAATAATTATCCCTATTATATAGATCAAAAACTACAGAGGAGAGATGAAGAGACTTGGCCAATGTTAATTAAACAAGGTATCACAACGTGTAAGTGTGTACAGTTAATATTGTGGATTCTGGGCATGATGCTGATCTTATATCAGTAAAAATATGAAGAAATTCTATTGAGGTTAGACAATACAGACTCAATTGCTCAGACATTACTTTATCATTTCAAAACTTGGGTGATTAACTGTCCAAGTTTAAAAGTGAGTTTAGTTGCAACACACACATGCAGGCATGCAGAGCAAAGCACACAAATCAATGCAATTACCACAATTTTAGAAACTTGTAATTCAATGGTCTGAACATACAATAAAAAAATTACATTGCTTGCTTTTTTTTTTTTTTTAAGTTTAATATCTAAAATGCCTGCAGGCAACAGGGTTCCTTACAAAACAGGAACCCATAGTGGCTCCATTTAATTTTGATTTGAAAAGCTTGACGCAGCTTTTTTACAGCTTTTGATTAAAACAGTTTAAATAAAAAATTAAATGAGTGACATGGCAGACTTCTGCAGACGTCCTTATTTACTTTCTCCACACCAGTCATGATTTTATATACCTCTATCATATCCCCCCTTAGTCGTCTCTTTTCCGAGGTGAAAAGTCACAGTCTTATTAATCGCTCCTCATACAGAAGCTGTTCCGTACCCCTAATCATTTTTGTTGCCCTTTTCTGAACCTTTTCCAATTCCAATATATCTTCTTTGAGATGGGGCAACCACATCTGCACACAGTATTCAAGATGTGGGAGTACCATGGATTTATATAGAGGCAATATGATTGTCTTATTATCTATCCCTTTCTTAATGATACCCAACATTCTGTTAGCTTTTTTTGACTACTGCTGCACATTGAGTGGATGTTTTCAGAGAACTAGCCACAATGACTCCAAGATCTCTTTCTTGAGTGCTAACAGCTAATTTAGACCCCATCATTTGATATGTATAGTTGGGATTATGTTTTCCAATGTGCATTACTTTGCATTTATCAACATTGAATTTCATCTGCAACTTTGTTCCCCCAGTCACCCAGTTTTGAGAGATCCTTTTGTAGCTCTTTGCAGTCTGCCTGGGACTTAACTATCTTGAGTGGTTTTGTATCATTTGCAGATTTTGCCGCTTCACTGTTTACCCCTTTTTCCAGATTATTTATGAATATGTTGAATAGGACTGGTCCCAGTACAGATCCCTGAGGGACACCACTATTTACCTCTCTCCATTCTGAAAACTGACCATTTATTCCTACCCTGCGTTTCCTATCTTTTAATCAGTTACCAATCCACGAGAAAACCTTCCCCCTTATCCCATGATAACTTATTTTGCTTAAGAGGGACCTTGTCAAAGGCTTTCTGAAAATCTCAGTACACTATATCCACTGTATCCCCCTTATCCACAGGCTCATTGATACCCTCAAAGAATTCTGGTAGATTGGCAAGGCATGATTTACCTTTACAAAAACCATGTTGACTCTTCCCCAATAAATTATGTTCATTTATGTGTCTGACAGTTTTGTTCTTTACTATAGTTTCAACCAGTTTGCCCAGCACTGAAGTCAGGTTTACTGGCCTGTAATTGCTGGGATTACATCTTGTGCCCTTTTTAAAAAATGGTGTCACATTAGCTATCCTCCAGTCATTTGTACAGAATCTGATTTAAATGATAGCTTACAGACTACTGTTAATAGTTCTGCAATTTCACATTTGAGTTCCTTCAGAACTCTTTGGTGAATTCCATCTGGTCCTGGTGACTTATTACTGTTTAGTTTATCAATTTGTTCCAAAACCTCCTCTAATGACACCTCAGTCTGGGACAGTTCCTCAGATTTGTCACCTAAAAAGAATGGCTCAGGTTTGGGAATCTCCCTCACATCCTCAGCCGTGAAGACCTCACAAAACTCCCGTTAGACGCTCCTGTTTGCTAGCTCCTCTGGTATGCATTGTATCCACCCCTTACACTTAATCATAATCAACTCAAGTGTAGTTTGATTGTATGCCAATAAAGAAACCTCAGTGACAAGTTCGGAGTCGAGCTGAGTTCTTAGAAAGCAGGTGAATAAAGTCTCAGAAGCCACCCCAGTATATGAATAAGTGGATAAGATTTCAAAAGGTATACCAACATACTGGTGCCATAATTTGGATCCACTCATCTGGAGCAGGTAACATATATATCCCTTAATGTGAGGATCGCAATATAGCATTAAGGGAAATGGCATTGGAAGTGTTTAAGGATTTAAATGTGAAGAAATTAGTACCATGCTGGAGAAGTAGGTTAAATATAAAGGTGGACCTGATGGACTCCCCAGAGAAATATTATGAGGAGACTGAGACCAGGTGAAAAAGGAGCTCCAGAGCGTGCAGGGGAGGGAAAGAATGCTTGGAGAGCACAGCAGAGGTCTGTTGAAGGACTCTGAAATTTTCAAAAAATAGAACCCACTGGCCTCCATGGAAAAAGTAGTATCTAGTCGTTGCGTCGCCCTCCCCCGCAACCTCCCCCACTGCAGAGAGTCCAAATCAAGGGAGCAGTTTTGCAAGGATTATTTTTGATGGCTAAAACATTACAAATAAAATGTGCCACCTTTAGAGGTGAATACAAAAACAATAAAAAGCAAATAAAAGTTGTAGAGGAGGAAACAAACTAAATGGAAAAAATTCCTGGAAGTTCAGGGAGAAACCAACATCTGTTACCTATTTGCGAAAATTCAAAGTAAAAAGCAGCCATCCATCAAGACCTGTATTTGGTCAGTACAGCTTTAAGAAATAAGTGGGGGAAAAAATGAAAAAATAAAAATAAAAAATAGGTTAAACCTGCCAAAAGGAATCGGCTGAAAAAGTGTCACTTTGGGATGTAAGCAAGCAATATAAGGGGAAAAAACGCCTTAAAAAGCGGCTTTTGCACATATTAACACTGCAGAGTTCAGAGGGAATTAACAGTTGGGGCTATTGAAATGTTTAAAAGTGAAAGTGTTAAAAAGAATGTTTAAGTGATAAAGAAGAGAACGCTTGCTTTGATAATGAAACCCAGTTATGGCAGCATATCTCAGTGCAGTCACACTGGTAAAACCCTTAGTAAAAAAAAAAACTAATTATGCAAAGTGGAGGTCAGGTGATAACTACCACCACTACATGCTTCCCCTCCGTCCGCTCCCCACTTACAGCCATTCTGAAGGAAATGGACCCTTCCCAATGAATGTGTCTGTAGAAGATCAATTGTGCTGGCTGTTGCAGGCAGAGTAACAATCTGATTTGAATTACTGGACTATGAATAATTTAGTCAAAATCACTAAAAAGAAAATAGGGATTTTTGTATGTTTTAGCTGCTTCCAGGTATACTAATGGGGATGTAACCTGCATACAGTTGTGTAGAAAAATAATTAAAACAACAAATTGCTAAAATGGGGGTGGAGAGGATGACACCTAGTAAATTGAAAAAGAACTACTGCCTATCAGAAAAAAAAAGTAATCAGTTTACTAAAACCTCAAATAACTAAGATGCAAAACACAAGGGAGTGAAAATAGCAGTAAAACAAAATGTTGCTAAAATACATCAGATATTAGAGCCCTGGCTAAAAAAGTCATCTTGCCTGTAAAGAACTTATTTAAAGGTTAAATATACAAATAAAAATTGCAGTTTAGAAATGTAAGCAACTTAAATGTCATCTGCTCATAACGTGTCATTTTCAAAAATAAAACTACCCTGACAGTATTCTTCTGCACTCCTTAGCTATTTGTCCATGTGTCCATTTTTTGAAGGATTTCTTTTTTGGTTTTCAGGCCATTAATATTTAGCTGTACTTTGCTTTTAAAAATTGCCTAATTTAAAACTCTTTCACCAAAATGTAAGGTAAATCTGCCAATGGAAGGAGTACTTAAAAATTATATATATTTATATATGAAAATGCATATATAATTTTTAAGCACTCCTTCCATTGGCAGATTTACCTTACATTTTGGTGAAGGAGTTCGGATAAAACAAGGAAGAACCCAAAATCAAGTTAAGCCAGATCAAACCCAGACTTCTGCAGTACAGAATCTTTGACATCTCTGTATTTTTCTTGCTTTCCGAATGGGAAACAGAAATACTCAAGTGTCATTTAAATTTTTTAAAAAGTAATTCTCGTGTAATGACTGAGTGAACTGCTGACTAGGTTGTGAGAGTTTTTGTCTTGCAAATTTTCCAGCAAAACTTCTCTACCAAAGAGTTTCTCACAAACTTTGAGTTCTTATTCAAACCAAATCTCCAAACACTTTGTTTTCTACCCCTCACTTGTTTATGTAGGTCTCCACTGCCATGTCACTCATTAACTTTTTTATTTAAACTGTTTTAATCAAAAGCTGATTATTAGATTAAGTCTTTGCTAAATAAGTTAATGGTTACCAGATACTCAACACAAATAATATTAATAATAAGGGGGGAGGAACAAGCCAAACAGAGAAAGAACAGGTTAAAGAACATTTAGGTAAGTTAGATGTATTCAAGTCAGCAGAGCCAGGTTACCTAAGGAATTAGCTGAAGCAATCTTGCAGTCATTAGCAATTATCTTTGAGAACCTATAGAGGATGGGTAAGGTTCCAGAGGACTTGAGAGGGCAAATATAGTACCTATCTTTAAAAACAGGAACAAAGAAGACCAGAGGAATTATAGACCAGTCAGTCTAATTTACCTGGAAAGATGCTGGAACAATTACTAAACAATGAATTTGTAAGCACCTAAAGCAGTGGTTTTCAAACTGCGGGTCATGAACCAGTATTGGGTCATGAAATGTAAGGCACTGGGTTGCGGCGGCTCTGGTCAGCACCACCGACCGGGCTGTTAAAAGTCCCGTTGGCGGTGCTGCCCGGGTAAGGCAGGCTAGTCCCTACCTGTTCTGACACCGCACTGCTTCCCGGAAGCAGCCAGCAGCAGGTCCGGCTCCTAGGCAGGGGGGCCACGGGGCTCCACACGCTGACCCTGCCTGAGCACCGGCTCCCGGCCAATGGGAGCTGGGGGGGAGGGGGACGGTGCCTGCGTGCCTCCACCTAGGAGCCAAACATGCTGCTGGCCGCTTCCAGGACACAGCGCAGTCCACGGTGCCAGGACAGGCAGGGAGCCTGCCTTAGCACCCCCACTGCGCCGCTGACCAGGAGTCGCCCGAGGTAAGCTCTCACCCCAACCCCGCACCTCAATCCCCTGCCCCAGCCCTGAGCCCCCCCCCAAACCCAGAGCTCCTTCCTGCACCCCAAACCCTTCATCCCCAGCCCCACCCCAGAGCCTGCACTCCAGCCCAGAGCCCTGACCCCCTCCCGCAACCCAATCCCCTGCCCCAGACCTGAGCCTCCCCCAAACCTGGAGCCCCCTCCTGTACCCCAAAACCCTCATCCCCAGCCCCACCCCGCAGCTCTCACCCCTGCACCCCAACCCTCTGCCACAGCCCTGAGCCCCTCCCACACCTCAAACCCCTCATTCCCAGCTCCGTTGGATCACAGGCATCAACAATTTTCTTCAACTGGGTCGCCAGAAAAAAAGTATGAAAACCACTGAACTAAAGGATAAGATGGTTATAAGGAACAGCCAGCCTGGATTTGTCAAGTACAAATCATACCAAACCAACCCAATTTCCTTCTGTGACAGGGTAACTGACCTACAAGATAGTGGGGGGGCAGAGAGTAGTAGATAAGATGTATCTTGCTTTTGATAGTACTACATGACACTCAAGCAAACTAGGAAAATGTGGTCTAGATGCAATTACTATAATGTGGAAGCACAACCGGTTGAAAGAGTGGTTATCAAGGGTTCACTGTCCAACTAGGAGGGTGTATTAATTGAGGTTCCACAGGAACCAGTCATGGGTCTGGTACCATTCTATATATTCATTACTGACTTGGATTATGGAATGAAGATTATGTGTACAAAATTTGCAGAAGACACTAACCTGGGAAGGGGTGCAAGTATTTTTGGAGAACAGGATTCAAATTCAAAACAAAAAATTGGAGAATTGGTCTGAATACAACAAGATGAAATTCAATTTAGACATGTGCAAAGTACTTCATTTAGGAAGGAAAAAATAAATGCACAACTACAAAATGGGAATAACTGGCTAGGTAGTAATGCTGAAGAAGATCTGAGGGTTATAATGAATCACAAACTGAATATGAGTCAACAATGTGATGCAGTTGCTAAAAAGGCTAATATCATTATGGGATGTATTAAAAGGAGTGTTGTACGTAAGCAATGGGAGGTAAATGTCCTGTTCTACTCAGTATTGGTGAGGCCTCAGCTGGATACTGTCTCCAGTTCTGGGCACCACACTCCAGGAAAGATGTGGATAAGCTGGAGAGAGTCCAGAGGAGACCAACAAAAACGATAAAAGGTTTAGAACACCTGACCTATGAGGAAAGGATTTAAAAAAAAAAAGGCTATGTTTAGTCTTGAGAAAAGAAGACTGAGGAGGGACCTGATCAGTCTTCAAATATGTTAAGGACTGTTATAAAGAGGACACTGATCAATTGTTCTCAATGTTCAGGATAAGAAATAATGGGCTGAATCTGCAGCAAGGGAGGTTTAGGTTAGATAAATCTATCCTATACAGTTAATCTCTGGAATGGACTTCCAAGGGAGACTGTGAAATCCCTATCAATGGAAATTTTTAAGAGCAGATTGGATAAACACCTGTCAGGGATGGTCTAGATTTACTTGTCCTGCCTCAACACAAGGGGCTGGACTTAATGGCTTCTTGGGGTCCTTACCAGCTACATTTCTATGATTACTGCTCTAGTACATTCCCTTTGGACTATTTAAAAGGTTTAAGAGGACACCAACTCAAAAATTAAAAAAAAGTTTATTCTGAAGTGTTTTGGTTTACTTTATGCTTTCTGTATTGCCATTTTCATTGTTTCCCTTGTATAGTCAGTTAGGTTCCCTTATTACGTGTGTGGGTCTTCCTTAAGCAACAGTAAGGCGGAGGTGGGAGGAGGAATGTGTTTATAAAGCTATAAAAATTGGCAGGGGACTTGAGGAATGGGTTGGTGTAATACATAACATGTAACTTTTTTTTTAAATTGACTAGATCTCAAGTTGACAGTCTCTCTTTTCTTGGAAAAAATGTGAGAATTTACTTCACATCACCAAACATTTCCATTGCTTTTCCTCTATGCCCAGCTTACCTCCACGTGCCTCCTATTGGACAACAGAATCTCCTCTCAGACATGCTTCACCCAAAGAATGTGTGTTAGCAGTGTCACTTACTCTTTCTAAACTTGAATAATTTTAAATTCACTGAATCACTGTGGTACTTCTCCCCGACAAACAGCTTTTTAAGCAAGTATTGCTGTGTCTCAGGAACAATTTGAAGCACATTGGTTTCCTGGATTGCAACACCTCTTTCAGTTTCCGTTACTGTCTGAAATCTTTTATCTATCACTTATGTCCTCATCTACTCTGCTTCTTATTCACTCATCATGAGATGGGTATTTTATTTTATTTACTTGCACATGGATTTCTCAGGGAATCTCAATACTGCATTGTTACCAGTGACTTGGCTTTTTCTTTGTGGCATTACATATCGTTCTCTCTCAAGCTCCAAATTCTAGACTAAAGCCGCATCTACACTGCAGATACAACATATTTTTAAAAACCTTTTGCCTACCCATGTCTATAACCATGTGGTTACTGGGAGAGATGGATGAGATTCTATGCTGTGCCACCAAGAGCTGCAGCACAGAACTTGCCACCCAAGGGAACAGGGGGCTAAGGCGGCTTTAAGCCACCTTTATGCTATCCTGATACTGGGGTGGAGAGAGCCCCAGTATAACTTAGACAGTCAGTGTAGCTTAAGTTACAGCAACATGAAGAGGCTGGAGCAAAAATGAGGCTCTTATTCTATGTTTTTACTATACCTGGAAGTCTAGGCAAGTAGATGATTTGGAATATGGTGTAACAGGATTAAGTCCTGGCCCCAAGCCTGTCCACAAAACACATTGTATCATGCTAGAACATGGTTATGGAAAATACCAACATTAACAACTGGTCTTAAACAACTGCTGTTAAACATATGTTGATTTATGTGCGGCTCAACTGGCAACTAGCTTATTGCTGTTTTTCACATACCAGTGTAAGACAGAAAACTCAACCTCAATATTATTGTTTGCTACCTATGATCCGGCATGTACATTCAAATACACGTATAACATATCACACACCCAAACAATTCTCTTTTCAGAGGATCATCATACCACAATTGCATTTCAAAAATAATATAATATATGGAGATATACCTATCTCATAGAGCTGGAAGGGACCCCGAAGGGTCATCGAGTCCAGCCCCCTGCCTTCACTAGCAGGACCAATTTTGCCCCAGATCCCTAAGTGGCCCCCTCAAGGATTGAACTCACAACCCTGGGTTTAGCAGGCCAATGCTCAAACCACTGAGCTATCCCTCCCCCCTAACATATATACTGTGACTAATCTGATACCAAAATAAAAAGTGCTGCTTTCATATGCAACTGAATATTTTAGGGTCCTCCAGGTCCCAGCAACCTCAGTGCTTTTTTACTTTTAAATGAGATAATACACAAATTAAAACGATATGGAAAAAGACCTTTACCGTGGGCTCACTGATGAGGGGAACAAAATGTGGTAAATTAGTAAGGTCTGACATCTGTTGTCTCTTACTACAAGATGGAATCGTTCTCTGACATTCTGAATGAGACAGTTCTTCTAACCCATTTTATAACATATATAAAGAACAAAATCCATAGGCAATACAGAACTTTAAGGGATTTGGTTGGGTTGACTGAAAAATGAGGCGAGAAAGATGGAAAAGGATATCAGTATTTTCTTTATCTTTTTCTTCTGTAACAAATGAGATTTAAATCTTTGTTCTTAGGCACTGTCACATGACAATGTTCTAGCTGAAGTTTCACTTTCTTAAGGAATTCAATTTGTGCTTACATTAGCATCAACAACAAGCAAAATATACATGTAGAATGTATAAAAATCAGGGCACCACAAGCTATTATAATTTTATAGGTTCTTATATTTAATTAACCAACAAATAAATTAGCATATATACTCGTTCATTAGCCTGTTCATTTATAAGCCGACCCCCCCAAGATGGTTAGGTAAAAATAGCAAAAACTGTATGACCCTTTCATAAGCCGACCCTATAGTTCAGTGGTTGGCAAACTTTGGCTCCTGGCCCGTCAGGATAAGCCACTGGCGGGTCAGGATGTTTTGTTTACCTGGAGCGTTCACAGGCACAGCTCCCAGTGGCTGCGGTTTGCTGTTCCCAGCCAATGGGAGCTGAGGGGCTCCATGCCTGCAGACGTTCCAGGTAAACAAAACAACAATGTATTAGATATTCAATTCAATGACTCCATAGAGTTTAAAATCATCAAATTTTGGTGTACACCCGTTTATAAGCCGACCCCCACTCTTTGATGCGTCACTTTCTTTTACCAAAAATATTCAGCTTATGAACGAGTATATACGGTAATTTGAATGATTTGTCTTCATCTTGATTTAAAATACTCAGTTGCCCACTGTTCTCAGTAGTTTACAGCATTTAAAAAAATTGGAATGCCATCCATATATATATGTTTTAAATGATAATATTATGGCTTTTTTGTAGTCCTGGAACTACTTTGTGCTCCACTTCTGTATTAGCTCTATATTTTTTGTCAATTATGTTTTAAAGTACATCTTGTGTATAAATTATAAATGCCTCCTATTTAACCAAGCAGGAGATGAGAATTAAGAGGGTTTCAGAAAGGTTATTACTGAACTATTAAGAACCCTACAGTAATTTCTTTGTGCGACAATATTGCTTTAGAAAACAACGCTATTCTGAATGTACTTGGATTGGCATATTTACAATATTTTAAAACAATAATCTGGAATTGATTTCTATACCAGCTGGAGTTCTGTATGGCCTTGGAAATGATCTCTCTGAGCCATAAAAGTAATATTTGCATTGTTTGTTATTACCTAGTTATTTTTAACTATTTCTAAAGAACCTATCTCAATAGCATCTAGGCAATATAGTGGACATTCTTCACAGCAGTAGCTCTTTTAATGGCACAATCATGAATAGCAATGTACTACTACAACAAAGACAAAATGCCCACAATTATAAAATAGAATCTAGAAATTATAATTTACAAACTCAGAGGTTGATCAGATATATTAAATAAAATATGGGATTGTATGTGGAGAATTGCTATGCTCTCCAGTACATGATAAAAGGCAAAGGCCAAGCAGAATGATACTCCCACTCTATTGAGATTTTATTGTCAAATATATCATAATCTGTCTTTCATAATTTACCTGCATTTTAAATGCATGCTATTTTAGCCAGTCACATGGGAGTGGGGAGGAAAAGAAGCAGTGGTACTTTAGCCCAGCCCTGGTAGAGTTCAATTACCCTGGTGCTTTGTCAGCTACTCCCACATATTATAGATGTGGCACAATACACTGATAGGAAATTCTATATCAAGTAATGCATAGAAAAAAGTGTATGTTAATGGAGGTTATTTATCTGTAATTGGAGGTTCTCTGAGATGTGTGGTCCCTATCTATATTCCACACATGGGATATGGATGTGCACCATGCAACTAAGTATGGAATTTTTTGCAAGCAGTGCTCTTTGGCCTGTACATGCTCTGTAGCTCTCTCCTCGTGCTCTCAACAGATGGCATAAAGAGAGGGGCAGCGGGGATGCCAGATTGTTGGTAACAAAGGATAATACAGTTCGAGATCCAGTTCAGAAGTCTCTGCACCAACATAAGTTGAACTCTTGATCACTCTCTTATAGAAACAAAATTTAGGAGTCTAACATCCTTTGTTCTTCGTAGATAAAAGGCCAAAGCCTGCCGGATGTCCAGAAAATGCAGTCTTCTCTCCTCTTCTGAGGCATGCGGTTTAGGAAAAAATACAGGTAACCGGATGACCTGACTCGTGAAACTCTGAAGCTACCTTGGATATGAATCTCGGGAGGAAGTGTAGCGAGACCTTTCCTTTATGACGGGCCCGCTTTAAGCACTGCCAGTTCACTTATTCTTCTGGCCAAAATTATAGCTATCAGAAAGGCCAACTTCATGGACAGATGGGTCATAGAGCATGTGGCCAGCAGCTCAAAGGGAGTCTTAGATACCATAGAACAAAACAAAGGTCCCACTAAGGTACAAACAGGCAAAAAGGATCTGAGAATCCCCTTCAAACGTCTAGTTGGGACAGGATGTGTGAAGATGGTACAGTTATCCACTGGAGGATGCAAAGTGCTGATTGCTGCTAAATGTAGATGCAGGGAACTGAATACAAGACTCAAAGACTTAAGGGTAAGTAGATAATGTAAGATATCAGGGATTCCAGTGGAGTCCAGAGACAAATTGTGTTGATGAGCCCAAGTGGAGAAATGCTTCCATTTAGCTGAGAAACATCTTCTTGTAGAATCTTTTCTACTTTGTCCCCTGTTGGAACATGAGCACTCTATCTCCAATGCCCTCCAAAACCCAAGCTCCGAGTTGCAGTGGCCCCGAACTGGGTTGTGAACCATGCCCCTGTGTTGCTTTAGAAGGTCCAGCAATGTGGGGCTGATCATGGATGGTTGCACTGAGAGCTTCAACAGACCTGTGAAGCACAACAGCCTCAATCAGTTGGATGCGATGAGGATGAGTCAAGTTCTGTCTTGGCAAATCTTCCATTGAACCTGTACTATCAATGGAATTAGAGGGAAAGCATAACCCAGGTGACCTTTCACACTCCCAGAGCTACTCTGGTGCAGTACAAAGGAAACTTCTTGTTTGCCTGTGAGGAGAAAGACTGGCATTTCCCACTGAGTGAAGATGTAGTTGAGAACTGAATAATTTATCTCCCACTCGTGATTAGTGGAAAAGTATCTGATAGGGAAATTTTGCACCCTGGTAAGTATGCTGCTGATAGGGTTATGTGATGTTTGATTACCAATTCCAGAGTGCCTCCAAGCACAAAGAGAGAGAGCTCATTCCCCCTTGCTTGTTTATCTAAGGGCTTGGCTACTCTACCACTTTTGTCAGTTTAACTTACCTCGCTCAGGGGTGTGAAAAACACTCCCCCCCCCCCCCAAGTGACGTAAGTTACATTAACAAAAGCGCTGGTGTGGACAGTGCCACTACCAAGGAGAGAAAGGCAAGTTCTCACTGACATCATGGGTCTGATAGTGACCTGGCGTATGATTGCGCTTATGGCCTGAAACCTTTTGAGAGGTAGATATGCTGTTGCTGCTGTCAAGTCTAATATCACCCCATGACCTTGTGGGAGTCAACGTGGATTTTTTGTTATTGACGCAGAAACCTAGGGAAGGTAAAAGGCTGAGCAGAACACGAGCTGCCCAGTGGAACTCCTTGCAGGAGTTGCCTAGGAGAAGCCACTTGTTGAGGTAAAGGAAGACTAAATCCTTTTCTTGTCATGCAATAGACACCACTGAAAAAAACTTCTATAAACACCCTGGGTGCTGTGGCCAGATCAAAGGGAAGGCCTCTGAATTGGTAATGGTCTTGGTTGAAGAGGAACCTGAGGAAACTCCTGTGGGCTGGATGGATATCTATATTAAAATATGCATCTTTCATGTCAAGAGCCACAAACCATGTGCCCCATTCTAATGAGGGAATTATTGATGCCAAGAATATCATGCCGAATTTTAGTTTTTGGATAAACTTGTTTAACTGACATAGATTGAGAATTGGCCTCCATCTGGGGATCAAGAAATAAGGAGAATAGAATCCCTATAGT
This sequence comes from Platysternon megacephalum, assembly GCA_003942145.1. Taxonomy (NCBI): domain Eukaryota; kingdom Metazoa; phylum Chordata; order Testudines; family Platysternidae; genus Platysternon; species Platysternon megacephalum. The sequence goes on from QXTE01000139.1 coordinate 3,957,334, forward strand.
GTTGAGTTGGAACCTTTTCTATGGCTCCTCTGAGGATCAGCAAGTTCACCGCCTGTCATAAAATCTCCTCATGAGAGTGATCCCTGAATACGAATTGGGAAAGGGATTGATGGGAAGGAGTTGTCAGAAACTCGATTAGATAGCTCTCATGGATAACCTCTAATACTCATTTGTCTGTAGTCAGGACCCTCCTTTCTTTGACAAATTGGGTAAGGCAGCCTCCAGACATCTGATTAGAGGAATGAAAAGGCACCAATAAAGGGACGTGGGTCTCGACAGACCCATGAAAAGAAACTCTTCACTTGGGGGTAACAGTATGAATGGATGTTACAGAGGCTGGATTCCTGGGACCCCTCTGTCTCTTGTGTGGTTGATGTTGATGATAAAAGGGCTGAGGTGGTGGTCTTCCTCTATATCCCTGTCTATAATGCTTCTTCTTGGGGACAAGGGTATAAATGTCCAGCAAGTGAAGAGTTGTTATTAAGTCTTTGAGGAGTGATTTTCTCATGGAATACATTGATAGTATTGAAGGGCAGGTCTTGGATGGTACTCTGCACCTCTCTAGGGAAACCTGAGGTTTGCAACCACAAGAGTCTCCTCATGACAATGTCCAGAGCCATCTCCCAATAGCCAGAGCTATGGCTTGGAGTGAATTTTGGGCCATCAATTTGCCGTCATCCACAAGGCATGGAAGCAAGTTCTATCCTCTTTAGGGAGCTTGTCCTTAAACTCTCGAACTGATGGAATCTTATTTGGCCCAGAGAGCCTGATAATTAGAGATCCTGAACTAGAGGGAGGGGGAAGAGACAACCTTTCTTCTCAGATCGAGTCTCTTGTGTCCCTTATCAGATGGAGTAGCCTTTGGGTGCTGTTCCTTGGACTGCTCTGTAGCTGCCTGCACTACCAGGGAGTTTGGCAGCAGGTGAGATACAAGAATTTTCCTCCTCTTGGATCGGACAAAGTAGCACTTCTTGGCCCTCTTAGCGGCAGAAGCACAACAAGGAGGCATGTGCCAAATACCACCTTTGCTGGGTTATTGATGGAGAGGGCAACTTTTCCTCCAGCTCGATTTGCAGCTCTGGCACTTCCTTGTGTGTGAGCTCTTGGTATTGTTTAAAGTCATCTGGCAGACTGCTGCAAATCCTACCCTGATGCTTCAACGTGGCACAGCAGTGACCCTGGCTGTTCGACAGCGATGGTAGTGGAGGGGGTTGCTTCCTCTGTGGAGGGGCATATAATCCCTCTTTCTGAGGCTGTAAGCTAGCTAAGTTGAGGAGGTAAACGCGCCACTGATAGCCCAGCCAGCAGGTGGCTGAAAACAATGGCTAAAACAACATGGAAAACCAAGTCTCAGTTCTCAGCACATCCCTCGATCCCCATTCTGGAGGCAGTGAGGCATTCGAATGACGAGAGGCTGCAAAGAATCTCAGATGCCAGGTCGCCAAAAGGAAACCGGACAACTCTCTCAGTATGCACTTATAACTGCAGAACACTGATGAGGGAGGAATCGATAAACCATTTCATGGAGGAAAAGGCAAAAACAGCCGGCGATGTGCTGGGTGTTTGCAAAACACGACGAAAGAAGGAGATGGAGGTCAGCTGGAGGGATGGACGCATGGTCATTCTAGGAAAAGGAGAAGGCACAAGGACAGTTGGAGGAGTTGGATTCATCATAAACAAGGAATGGTCTTCAAAAATTGCCTCATGCCATTTGAAGTCATAGCGTATCGGGGTGCTTTACCTCCAACTGAACCAAAATAGTACCCTCAAAATCATCCAGATCTATGCTCCCACAAGCTCATGCAAAGATGATGATGTGGAAGGATTCTATCAGGAACTGGAGGAAACCCTTGTTCAGAGTTCCACATTTACGATTTTGATGGGAGATTTTAACGCCAAGGTTGGAAGAGGGAGAGACGGAGACAAATTCATAGGAAGGTATCGGAGAACGAAACGCATGAGGAGAATGACTAGCTATATTGGCAGAGACAAGGAGAATGTTCATTGGTAACACCTGGTTCCGAAAGAAGGCCAACAGAAGATGGACCTGGATCGCACCAAACGCGAAGACAAAAAATGATATGGTTGGGCAATAGCAAGTAGAACGCATGCACTGATCTGGGAGGGTCTGGTGTAGAGTTCCCATGATTCCCAATATTGCCAATATGATGGATCCACCGGCAGAGGGTACCACCTGTCCATTGGCCAATCATGTCTGGTTGGAACCTCTGACTTTCTAGGGCTTCTGTCCGGGGTCGTCTTTCCTGAGTGTCGCAGAATCCTGCGGAGCCTCCAGCTCATCAGAAGAGAAGGCAGATAGATCTCTGATCACGACAGTAGCAATGGTACCAATGGTTGTGATTTGAGACAGGTGGGTGGAATGGGGAACAACTTCATCTCTCCATGATAGACTCTTCCTCTGGTGTTACAAGCTACCGGAATATAGACAGACCCAATAAGAGCAGTGAATCCGGATTGGGAGAGCAAAAATGTCTTCTGGGAAGACATTTGTCTCAGTCATTCCCAAAGCACAAGTAGAGTCCACTGGCGTCACTATGGGTACTGCCCCAGTTCCAAAGTGGATGGAAGCACTAGGAGCTGTCTTTCTCACATCTTCACCACTGGAGCTGATGTTGGAATCATGGGATCTGTGAAGATTTAGTCAGGCCTTAGACCTTAGTACCCGTGTGTGCTGGCTCTTCCCTTTTTTTGGGAGTGCCATACACATAGATGATTTGTTCTTATGTCTATGAGCATGCCCCTTACTGCCCTGCAAAACCTTCTCTTTAGGCTTAACAGACTTAACCACTGTTCCCAAGATCGTGCTTTGAGGGGTGCTATCCACTTTTCAGGCCCAGATCTGATTGGGGCTTCATTGTCTTCTTCATGAGCTGTATTCTGAGTTTCAGTTCCTGATCCTCATCAGTTCAGGGAGGTTGGGGAAATGGCAGATGCTGTACTTTGCAGAAATGGGAGCCTCACCCAGGCAGTGTTGATGTAGGTCACCCACAGAAAAGTAGCAAGGACAGGAAACACAGTTTTTGAATGCAGGAACCCTGGGCATTTCCCAGGCTTCTCAGGGAAAATGTCCCCGGGTGGTGGTGGGAAACTATCTAATAATCTATGCTGCACTATACTATAAAAACTACTAAAAACTTACTATGTACAATTCTTACAGGAATTATGCAGCAAAAGGGAGCTGAGGACATGAAAGATTCTGACGTAGACCATGTGGTGGTAAGAAGCAACTGGAGAGGCAATGGCCCTCAGTTGAAAGCATGTGGACAGCTATGGCGCATGTGTGGGCCAATGTACATTGCTTGCAAAAAAATTCCAGGCTCAGGTGCATGGTGTGCATATGTATCCCACATGTGGAATACACAAAGGGATTTCACTTGAAGAAGAAGAATTGTTATGATTGGTATCTTTCAGTATAGTCTTCTATTCTATACTTTGTCATTTATATCGAGTTACAAATGAATTCTGTAACTATTTCCCCCCACCCCCCTCTGTCCTGGCCATATCAGATTACTGGAAAATACAGAAAGACAATATCAAAATATATTGGGGAGGATTCTAACGCCTTGTGCTTCTCTGTGCTTCCCCTCATCCTACCCAATATGCCCTTGCCCACACCACATCTCCTACCCTCCTCCTAAGCACATTTATCATAAGCTTCTTTGGTGTTTCTCACTTCTTTTGTCCATACTGTTTCCTCTATTCTGTTTTGAGTCTTTTTCCTGTCATACACATCTTTCCCTCTCCTGCCACTTTTCCTATTTCATCTGTCTTGTTTGGTTTGTTCATTCTCTTTCATTCATATTTTAACTTTTTGTTTGTTTTGCTTTCTTCAACCCTCTCCTGTTCCCTGACTGATTCCCTCTAACAGCATATCTTTGTCCCCACCACATCTCTTGGTTGCTTCTCATTCTCACCCAACCACACTCCTAACTCCTGGCTGCTACACTTCCCAATCCGTTATTCCCTGTCTACCTCCCCTTTTGTTACTCCAGTCACCTACTTAGCTGATCAGAACAACTAAATTAATCTAACCAGAGGTGAAGCATGATAGCAGCAAGAACTTCAGAGCTAATTAAATTCACATCCAATCTCCACCTGCTCTGTTCCTCCCTTATAGGATTAGGATAATGAAATTAAATAGCTAGCCTGAGGAGATAGGGCCAATATTGCCACAGTCCTAATAGTAATGCCATATTTTTCATTGTTGCTATTAAATGTTTTCTCTTCCCATTATTTGTTTGGTGGGAAGATGTCAACAAAGAATTTTCAATCATAGAAAGTTACTCATTGGTAATTCTATTTGCTGTATGTCTCTCTTCTCCCATCCTGTGAGAAAGACAGACATCAAGTCTTCACCTACCAGGAAGCAAAGAGGCTAAGGAGCTGTGAACAAGACTTCCTTTCTATAAACAGGAGAAAAAAAAATGAGAACATGGAAAGACTATATTACAAAATTAATGTTTGAGTTTTATAACAAGCTTTTCCCAGGCAGTGAAATACTATGACATACTAAAGTTTCAGCAGCATACGAAGGCTGACTTTTCTGTATTTGCCTGTTGACCTTAGTTAAAGGGGGCACATTTTCCTCCAGCCTTGGCCACATACCATAGAAATTTGGAAAACAATGTAATTATCTTCTATTTATCAACTTTTATACCAGTTATTCTCAAGAGGCATCCAAACTAAATAGAACATTTTATTCAGTAGAGAGAACTGAACTCACATTAAGCTATTATAAAAAGATACAAAATTAATGCTTAGCCCAGAAACACAGTATGAAAAAGAACATCCTCGTTAAGTGCTGCATTACCAACACTCCTAATAAATACTAATTACAGTGTGGTGACAGTGTTAATCATTTCTTCATGATGGTTTCAACAACTTCCAAATTTTTTGAAAAGGTGGCATTCCTTATGCTGGGCCAAATTATACCATCACTTAACTCCTATAAAAGTCCACTGAAATCAAGAGATCACAGGAGTCATTGACTTCAATGCAGCTGTATGGGGCTTCAGAGAGAACAGAATTTGGCCCACATTATTTTCCACTGTTAGAAAAAAAATAGCAATTTTCAACCCCAGTTGATGCTAAATTCCTTTTAATTTCCATGCAATATCAACAATACACAACATTAGTAGCATTATTTGTTTAGTTTTCCCTATACTGGCAAGAAAGTCCTACTTTTCATTGTGACTAATGGCAAGAAAACACTTAACAGCATTGTTTGACTAATTTATTTAATGGAGTATCAATTTCTTAAGTAACTCTTATGAAAGACAGCTCATATTCTATGATCTCCTAGGATAAATTTAAAATGCATCAATCCTGTACCACTTTCCTCTCTGAACAAGATTTAATTCCCCGATGTAATAGATCCTAATACATATGCTTCTTGGAGGCTGTTTCTATGCTTTCTAGATGTAAGCAGAATTTGTCAAGAGAAAGGTCTCAATACCCGCATTTTAAATCAAAGCCCAACACTAAAGGAATAACATATGCAAAATATTGAGTGGGTTTCTCCTCTCTCTCTCTTTTTAAAAAAAATAACAGGATTTATACCAGAATAACAAGACACCAGTGTTATGTCTACAAGTCACTCTTTTCTGTTCCAATGTTAATCACCACAGAACTTTGAGGTGTACATGGTAACAGTGAGTAGCTACTTTTAAACACCCGTTAGAATTTTGCTCCCTACTTAAGGGAATTCTGAAGCTATTTCTTTCATTTCTTTTAAAATGAGAGAACTAGGTTTTAGAACAAATAGGTCTGAAAAAAATTCACTTTTAATTATGAAGATTTTCATCCTTTCCACTGAAGATCTGTTGCAGGGTATTTTTCAGTTTTGTTCACAGGCAATTAGACTCACACAATCCATATGAACATCAATAAGAAATTCTCTTTTTCTTGGACGCTATAAAGAGAATTTTCCTCTCTGGATAACTAGCAGTGATTTTCCCAAAGACACATTTTAGGTCAAAACTGTGCTTTTCAATCAACATATTTTAAAATGTCACCTTTGTAGACTGCTACTGGAGAGATCTTTGGAGAAATACTATAAACTAAAAGCTCATGTATAATCCTTTTGTCATTAACTTATAAAAAGACCTAGAATTGGAGCTATTTCAATTACCCCATCCACCCCCAGGTACTAAGGGGTGCCCTCCATATCAGAAATACAAGTTTAAAATATACTTAGCAAGGAACTCAAACTTCAGAGATGGTGATCATAGAAGTACCTAACTGCCCCCTCTCGCTTATTTTTGAAAAGACTGTAGTTCAGAACAAGATCAGAATTTAATACAGATAATCATGAAGCAATGGACACCCCATATTTCAATCTGCCTGCAAAAGAGAACGTGCTCCTCTGAAATGACATCTGACACTGCTTCCCATATTTTTCATAGTAATATAATGATATGATTGTGTCATAATCATAAGGTATTTTATGCAATATAGGTCATGTGAGGTATCACTGGAAAGGTTATGGTTTACTGAATATGATTATCCTATTTGTATGAATGTATCATTTTTGTATCTAAAGTTAGGAATACCGACTATACATCTGTACTACAAAAGTGTTTGCACCTGGGAAACGCCCACCAGACAGAATGCAATCAGTCTGGCTGGCTAACTGGGAACAAATCAATGGGCCATTAGGGAGAACAATAGGTCTCCCTCCTTCCTGAGAAGCTTTCTTGGGATGCTACAAACAACCTCTGACTCATGGCTGCTTTGATACTGCAGAGTCATGTGATCATGTCCCTGGTACTGGACTCCATGATAGAATACAAGTATTTTTCCACTGGGGGAGGAGGGAGGAACTACCCTGGAAAACAAAGGATTCTCACCATATGTAAAACCTATTTAAGCAGGGGAGTGACATAATCAGTGGTCCTTCTTCACTGAATCCCCACCCAAGATGACTACTGTGAACATCTAAGGGCTAGTCTACACTGGCAATGCTAAAGCGCTGCTGTGGCAGCGCTTTAATGTGGATTGTGTAGTCGTGGCAGAGCACTGGGAGAGAGCTCTCCCAGAGCTCTAAAAAAACCCACCTCCACGAGGGGCGTGGATCCCAGCGCCGGTGCACGGTCTACACTGGCGCTTTACAGCGCTGAAACTTGCTGCGCTCAGGGAGGTGTTTTTTCACACCCCTAAGCGAGAAAGTTGCAGCACTGTAAATTGCAAGTGTAGACAAACCCTAAGAAACAAAGACACAATTATGTAAAGACACATTATGTAAGCAGAGAGACACCACTTTTTATTTAAAGGTTTTACTAGCAGGTAAAGAGGAAAATTTATGTTAATAAATTCTATGTAGAGCATAAATATAGATTAGGATGAAGAAATTAACAGTTTTATTTTATAACTTTTTTTCAGTACAGTGGGGAAAAAAAAAAAGATGAAGGACCACAAGTGGAAACGATAAGGCTGAGTGCATGACTCCAAATAGAGATAGCAAGCCCAACTTCAACAGTCTATTTACTGCCTTGAAAGAGACAAGGTGGGTGAGGAAATATCTTTCGTTGGACCAACAGAAGTTGGTCCATCAAAAGATAACTACAATAATGCTGCATATTTATTACATTATTTCTTTGGACTACTGCTTGCATTTAGTGAGAACACTTGCTGTGCCTGGGATTAAAATTTTTGACCATCTTTTCTCTTTATAAAAGAGTCAAAAATAAGTTATCAAAGGTGGATTTAATGCAATATAGTAAGGTGAGTAAACCAAGCATCACTATTAGAAATAGCTGTTCTGCTCTTTTCTCACTAACTTGCGCCTCGTGTCTGATTCTTTTCACACTATTACCATTGGGTTTTTAATTATGTCTTGCTTCTCTCTGTGGACAAATGAGCACATCTCCTTCCACAATGTAAACAGTGATTTGCCCACAAAGAACAGGAAATTCCTAATGCAAGCTACAAGCACTGTGAACTAGCAAACCCTTTGGTCAAAAGTATTCCAAGATCTAGATACGGTATCAGATAGTGTCTTTCCTACAGGCCAAAAGTCTTCCCTCCTATAATTATTATAACAGGAAAAAACTGTTCCTGTGAATACTGCCAGTCTTGTCTCTACCAGCTGCAGTTTTTACCATTAGGCCCTTGATGGGTGGATTAGTCAACAATGTCCCTAGGCAGAAGAGACTTTGACAATCATCTGGGACAACATACATGAAGGTTATTGTGAATGTCTCATTGAAACAAATTCCAATCCCCCCAAACAAAACAACCACCTCACTGCTTAATGATAAGAAAAAGACACTGAAAATCACAGATTGTGCTTTTCGGGGGAAGAGGGGAAGTGTGTATCTTTGAATTTTTGCTGCAATATACAATAATCTGCATTTGTTTTAACATTTAATAAATAAATTTGCCTTACTTTTTCCAAGAACTGCCTTCACAATGTAATCAGATATAGTGCTATTTTTTTAACCAGTCTTGCGGAAAACTGTCTTTGCCCATACAGTAAGAGCAACTAAGGATTAAACTTCCCCTTCCACACTCCCGTCACATCAATGAATACAAACTTCAAAAGCCTACGGTTGTCTCTACACTACAGAGACTATACCAGCATCACCCTGTAATGCAGATGCAGCCTACACTGACAGAAGGGTTTTCTTTTGGTGTACGATTGTTACCTGCCCTAACGAAGTTACCTATGGCCATAGAAGCATTCTTCCACTGACATAGCTGCATCTACACAGGGGGATTCGGGTGGCATAGCTACGGCATCAGGACTGTGTTTCTTTCATACCCCTGACTGACATATGTATGTTGAGCTAAATTTTAAGTGCAGATCACATCTAACTGGGACCATTCAAAAGCTATTAGGCATGGGAAAATATGTTAATAAAAACAAGATGGTAGGTACTGGAATAACCTGGGTTTGGTCGACTCTCAAAATGTTAGGATGATTAACCATCAAAAAGTAAGAAGGCCAGAGGGACTGTGCAGTGGCTGCAGCCTTCTCCACTTTTCGCTGCTGTTTGAGGAGATGTGAGCTATATAGTAGCTATACTATAGCAGGCTGCTAATAAATGGCACTGTATTTTGTTTCTATAAACATTATGTTAAGCAAAGGACTCTCTTGGAAAAAAGAAAGGAAAAGGAGTTCCATAAATCTAGGACCAAAGAATGGAGGTCACACTTATAAAACGGGACTGTATCTTGTAAAGCAGTGACTCTGAAAAGGACTTAAGGTCATGGTAGCTAACTGAATATGATGTTGTAACTAATAGGGCCAATGAGACCCTCAGGTGTATAAGCACAGGAATATCAAGTACAAGTAGAGTTGTGGTATTAGACCTCTGTATATGGCATTAGTGAGACTATTACTGGGATAATGTGTCCAGTTCTGAACTCCACACTTCAAAAATAATGTTGACATATTGGAAAGGTTCAAAAAGGAGTTACAAAAAATGATTCAGGACCTAGAAAAAACAGTACAGACTACAGAAATTCAGTCTATTTAGTTTATCCAAGAGTAGGTTAGGAGGAGACTTGATCACGGTCTACAGGTATCAACATGGGGAAGACATTTCTGACAGCACACAGGTCTTTAATCTAGCAGAAAAAGGCATAATGAGATCCTATGCCTCGAAGTTGAAGTTAGACAAATTCAGACTAGAAATAAGATTCAATTTTTAACAGTGAAGGTAATTAATCCTTGGAACAAATTACCCAGGGACATGGTGGATTCTCTATTACTTGACACCTTTTAATCAAGACCTTTCTAAAAGATATGCTACCGCTCAAACAGAAGTTATGGATTTGATGCTGAACTGATTGGTTGACATTCTTTGGCATGTACTACGCAGGAGAACAGACTAGATGTTCATAATAGTCCCTTTCTGGCCTTAAAATCTAGAAAATAAACTGCTCAAGGTGGGGGTAGTAATAGCCTAGAGTCTGTCTGCTTCTGCAAGGCGTCTACTTCTTATAACCCTGACAGCTCCAACTCAGACCTCATTATTTCTAGCAATACTGTCTACTATGCATATTAAGGCAAAGGACCAATGATTAACCACTTGAGAAAGGTAATAATCCCCTAAGATTATACTGCCTGGAGTGCTTTTATTACCATTTTAAACTGAAATTTATGAACAATTATACAGGGAAAATATATATATTCCTGAACATGGATCTGCATTGATATTTCTAGGACAACCAATCTAAAAACAAGTCTGTGCAGGGTTCTAAAGCAAATCTAAAATAAAACCAAATCTAATTCTATTATCAAAGGCTCTCTTTTCATTTAGTTTCAGCAAGTTCTCCACTAAATCTGCTATTCAGATAGATGTGACCCCATGATTCCTCACATTTTTAGTCAACAAAATGTGTTAAAATCTGTTCAAAATTTATATCAAGTTAAATACTACAGACAAAATAACTACATACATTAAAATGAAAAAGTTTGAAACTTTAAATTTAATCAGCCTACAATGTTTATTTGAATAAATTTTCTCTGCAATGTTTTTGCTTTGAACAGTTTGTGGAATACTGTATTACTACTCTCTTCTTCCATGTCTATCTTTGTGTAAACACAAATGCAGCTTCATGAGATAATCGCTCTGATAGTTACAGATTACAGTACATGAAATACTACTCAGTGAAGTCATAACATACAGAGAAAGAGAAAAAAACAGGTTATATGAAATTACAAATTAAATTGCTTAAAAGGAGAATAAGAAAAGCAAGAATAGATATTTCAATTTTGTAAGTAAGCTTTACATTCATTCTTCATCACTTAATGCCTAATCAATACCCGGACCTGTTTCTTACTTCTCTTGTCTCTCTTGGTTTTTTTAAGCACGCGAAAACTGGGTCAATATTTTCTCATCATAACATTTGCTTCACTGTTGGGAATAGGGTGATCTATTAACTGACCTCTTATCTTAGTATGGCACCATGCAATATTTATTTTGTATTCACTGAAGACAGCTCCAGCTACAATTGATACTGAATAGCCTCTATTTATTGGTGTACAGGGAAAGGGAAACGATACCTTTAATTACGATATATGCATGGAAGTTCATCCCAGAGCTCCCTCTGCTGTGAATGATTAATGTTCTGACATTTTTGTCGTCCTTTTTCTGAAACGCGCAAGCAGTTATAGAGCACATTGAGCTCACTCTCCCTGAAATTCCACAATTTTCTAATTTCACTGTGTGCCATCAGCAACCAAACAATTCTACACTGGGCTGACAGAAATAGAAGAAACACACAAGGGAGGCAGAAAGACCTCCTTTTTTTCTCTTTTAAGCAGCAGTGTTGTTCCTGTGTCTAAAAAAAAAGTATTTGAGTATAAAATAAAAGGGTGTATTCAATGGTGATAAGAAATAGTACATTTGATCATGTAATACAATTTAATTGACTGGAACTGCCTTTCTAAAAATAAAAAATCAACTATTTATCAGGTCATCTATTAATTATGAAAAGAAAAATCCTTAGACAGAAACAGTTTTTCTCTTACAGCCTTATCTATTTTGTCAAGTCATCAAATTTGTTCAATGTTACAGTATGATAAAGCTGCCAGGCACCTACTGCCTAACATGCCTCTTTTAATTACCAAGAGCCATGGATGGCATCTCGCTATGATATCAGAAGTGTGGTGATGTACAATGAAGTGAAGAAGTTTCGTTAGTTGAGTTTCACAGCCCCAGCCCTGATTTCCACAGAAAACTGGTTGGGCCCCAGAATTTTGGACAGCATGAAAAAGTTAGCAGCAATCTGTTAAAATGAAATTTTTCTTACCTTTTAATTCCTCTGTGCAGTCTGGTTCTACCAATGCAGTCAGATGAAGGAGTCCCATTTCTTTAAAAAAATCAAGAAGGAAGCAACAGAATTTTAGCATTTTCATATCATCCAGCCACCAACTCCTCCCATTCTCACTCATCCTTACCCTATGTGAGCTATTTCAAAGATTTAAGTAACTGATCAGCACTATAAACATACATACAGAACAAGAGCATCAACATTTGCTCAGAGAACTGAAGGGCATGGTTCTGCAATGGTTTAACTAATGTGTATAAATGGAATTACCAGGTAAGAAATTACACTCTTTCCAGCCTAAGTCTCACCATTGCAGATGGATGAGATCTGACTGGCTATCCCCAACATATTGAACTTGGTGATGGTGAAGCAAATGGCTGTCATTAGACAAACTCCTTCAACAAGCTTGAAAATAAAGAAAACCCTAGAAAAGAGAAAATCATCCAGAATAAAAGAAAGGAGCCCTAAATAATGGGTCATGGGATCTGACAGGTGGTCAAATGCAAGAAGCTGCTAGGAAATGGGAAACTAAGATTAGAATTTACGTGAAAACTGACAGCCTAAGTGCAGCTACAACTGTAAACTGCACGTTGAGAAACCAGGGGTGAGCCCTTTGTCCAAATCCTTTAGAACAGCACTTAAAACACTGGAAGTGATTCCCTATAATAGGCAGAGAAGGTACTCTTTTTTTCTCAAGTGTGAACAAAACTAAATGTGGATCTAGGTCCTGAAGGATGCTCTGTTCACAAAACAAGTTGACTGAATGAGCAGATTGGGATTGTGGTTAAGGAAGGGAGATTGGGAGAGTAGATGAAGTAGGAGGATGGAGCTTTAGAACTGTTATGCAAAATATTTTTGGACCACATGGATTATTCTGGCCATATTCAGGACCGTTTTCTTAAGAAACCATGAAGCAAATGGGATGGAAGGGAATGTATAAAGCAAGAGGAAAGTTTTTGATATAAATTAGCCCTGAATTACTTTCCTGTGGTCCAGCCAGAAACTGTTAACAAACAGGTCCATGTAGGGAAGACAGCACTTGAGAGCTTAAGACTCACTCTCTCACTGGACCTCATCGCAGTGTGGACTGTTATCTGGCTTGTTGGAAAAAGTGTGTCCCTCCTGCAGGTGATCAGAAAAGGAGTGAGGGATTATATAGGTCAGTGACGGTGCATGAAAAGTCTTTTACTTGGACCAAGTGGAGCAGCACCAATCCTTCAACCCATGGATATAGTGAAATATCGGGTTCTGTAAGGATCCGCTGTGGGCAGCACTGTGCTAGCTGCTCCTTTCTAGGGGGACTGGGGAGGAATTTTCCCCTTGCCACAAGATTGGCCAAGGCAAAGTGTTTCTTTTTTTTTCTTCTTGGCCTTCCCTTCAGCAGGTTGGGGGGGCTTCATTTGGGCAAACTTGAAACGGGAGTTAGGCTATGACTTTGAAACTCATTATGTAACTGTGGGGCAGATGTCCAGTGCAGGCACTCTGTAGGGCAGGGATGCAGCGATCAGAGAAAATGGATTGGTAAAGGATTTAAAGGATGTATTCTTTAAAGGAGCAGAAACCAGGGGGTAGGATGAGGGGACCTTAGGGCTCCTATGACTGGTATGGCAGGGAGCCAAACTCCCCTCCCTCCACAAATCCTCATTCGAGAGGGGGGATGGTGAGGTCCCAGCAGCAGGTTGGCTGGGACCAGGATGGGTAAGGGAGAGGGCTGACAGAAGCCCCTTGGGAATATATTGAAATGATTATGCAGTTACTTGCACTGTACAGTTTCATCTGCTGGGTATTCCCAGATATTTAAGGTTAACGTTGTGGCCTAATTAAATCCAGTGTCTCCTGTCCTTCCAACATGGCCGAACAATGACTTTTCTCTAACTCCCTTACAAATTAGTATGCCAGTTGGCAGGATTGCTCCCCTTTATATTAGTCCACTGATCATGCTCAACAGATTTCCCCAAATGCGTTAAGGTGAGCCCACTGGCAAACATACCTATGTGTACTGCCTCTCCTACAGAGGAAGTTGAATACTCATGCTACATTCTATCAGCCCCTCAGCTTATGTAAATAAATACATATACAAACCTCATGAGTCAGGAACAGGCAAACACACATTAAACATTTTTTCATTTAAAGAAATATATGGATTTCTATATTAAATTACTGACTGAAAATTTCCTTTAAGCACAATGGAAATGTAGTCAGTTCCACATAAATTTGATAGTCAGCTTCTTGCACTTACAGTTCTTTACTCTTGAGCAAAAGTTGAACTACTTCATAAGTGAAAATTTTTGAAAGGGGGGAGGGGGGAACAACCAGAGGTTAAATCTTGAGACAGTGACTGACATAAAGCTGTCGATTTTAGTTACTTTTAGATAAAGAATTCACAGTATTTATTCCCTAGAGAGATAACATGATAAGTCAATCTTCAGTTCAAACTATTAAATCATACTTACCAGAGCTGGCACTTTTCTCCTAAAATTATAACTTTCAAAAAAATCAAAACAGACAATGACTATCAGCAACTTCTAATACTTTAAACTAAAGTTTTCTTGATGAGCCAAAATTTTGCAGCCAAAACTTCTCACTAAATATTTACCATTTTCTACTCTTCTTTCCATATTCTTTCAGCCTGAAGTGATGCAACCACTATCTAAAAGTTTGTTCTTGGATCATATGAAGCTATACTCTCTCCAGTTTCTGACAGGATCCTGGGTATTCAGCTCCTTCAGTGGGGAGCCTTGAAAGTGGTGTCATCTTTCTTCTTAAAAGTCTGATTACAAATGCTACAAGCTAGCCACAGAGAAGAAGCAAAACAAATTTCACTTCTGCTAATGGATTAATGTTTTTAACACTCAAAACTTTTTGATATGCACTTCCCTGTGCAAAACAATAAACATGAAACAACAAACACTTCTAACTGTTAATTTCAAATATTGTAAATATTTAATAAGACAGACAAAAAACTAAGATTATCAACCCAGAAGTGCAAAAAGGATATGGTCATCTTTTCCACAAATTTATCATGTGCATCTTCTGTTTTAGGGAACATCACAATGTCATTTTCTAGGCGATGGATCTGAAGTTCCATTGAATCAAGGTTGCTCTTGAGACTTTGAGCTGAAACTTAGAAAAAAATGTGACAATGAATTAGAAAAACTTCTGGAATTCTGATTTAAAGAAAAAAAGTTAAAGAAAAGCAATGTCAAGAAAAGCAATGTCAGTAGACATATTCTTGAGGTAAAGAGAATAATTCCACTAAGCAGGCTCTCATTTTTCTGAATTACTGCTCATAAAAATTCTACCGTTCATAAAATAAGTGAGAATGTGTAATATAATATACCAAATCATCATGTTAAATGTGGGAATGTCACCATTTTATTCAACCATTAGTTCAAATGGATCTATTTCTATTTAAATTTATTGATGGAAATTCTAATATTTCATTCTTTTAAATCTAATTTGAAGATTAAAGAGAAACTAAGGTTCAAAGAGATTTTATCTTATTAATGCATGTACTTGGCTATATAAATGATTTAAGGGAAAATTATAGAAGAAAGATCAAATGTTTTTCTTTTATTGAAATACACTGATTTCTATAAACCAACATCTGTGGAAGCCCTCAATACTTTTAACACCTACAGACAAAGATTTGGATACTAGGAGCTATTGACACCTTACACAAATACAAATAAAGAAAATATGGTGAAACAGCAATAATATTAATTTAAAAATAAAATGTTCTGTAATATCTCAGTGTACCCTCTAACACTGTATTAATTATGGCTTTATTATCCTTGACATTCTTTACACCTTTTTTCCTGTCCTTCTCCTAGAAGACTTATCTCAAGAACCATATTAAAAATGTGCTAGTATTGCATATTCACTTTACACCTTCTCCAGCCTGGTTCTTACAGGATTCTTCTCTAGCTTTCACTTGCTATATACTCTATACTTTCCTACACCTACCAGCATCTATGAAGAATAATATTTGACAATGATTTAAAGAACTAACATTTTCCTATTTTGGATGTCTATGACACTAAGTATAGTGGTTGTAGTACCAGGGCTTCCAAACTGTGGGTTGTAATATGCTTCCATGTAAAATAAAGCGCATTCTCCAACCAGGGTGGATAACTATCCAAGATTTTCTTTAAACAGTTCGGTTGGGTTTAATAAATGTACGTATGTGCTATCTCTACAAGGTAAAATATCCATTTTTGAATCATCATCTGCCTTCTGATGTGCACCACATAGTGCTGTGGAACTCACCAAAATCAGTCCCTGAGGTTGGATATGAAATCACAATAGCAGATTTTCCAAAGTTAGCCCTTGAATATTAGTGTGCTGTTTCACAGCCAGATCCTTCCTCAGCATTACTTTCTGAGTCTCTAGAATTTTGCCGCTTTCATTTTAATGGAAATGTCTGACACAAACTAGCAAGCTTTTAATGATAATGGAGACAGCTTTATAGGTGAGTAGTCTCACTCTAAGGCAGATATCTACTGATTGATTACTAGGTCTCTTTCTTGAATGTTTTATGTCTTATACCATATCACTGTATACAAGATTCTTTCCTGCAGTTTATCTGGTTGTGCTTCCTGCGTTCTTTTAATAAGGGGACTCAGTTGATCTATAGCTGTAATACACTAGACACTTTTTCACAGGTTTTAATTTTTTATTTAATTGGTACGTTTTGCTGTTTCACAAGTGACTCACCCAGAACACTTAATATGAGTAGCTTTACCTTTCTTTTTTTATTTTTTGTACTTAAAATAAAACTGTGATTATAAAACAATAAATCAATAGGTTTAAAACAAAACAGGTAGGAAAAGTCATACACACACAGTGGAGGCACAGATAGTGCAGATGTAAATCCACTACAAACACCAAAATCTATTAAACTGACCCTGTTCTCATCTGTACCCATTTTGCATTGGTGTAACTTCACAGAACTTAATGTAGTTTCTGCCAATTTAAAGTGGCAACAAGTCATATTTTGTAAGCACAATAAGTATCAAATTCCAAT
The DNA here is from genome assembly GCA_003942145.1 of Platysternon megacephalum. NCBI lineage: Eukaryota > Metazoa > Chordata > Testudines > Platysternidae > Platysternon > Platysternon megacephalum. Next base: position 3,974,159 of record QXTE01000139.1, read on the forward strand.
ATACTGCATCTATCTTATTTTACTGATTATTCTAATTGAGGGGGAGAGTACGATACTAGATGAGCAGAAGATGCAATAGCACAGCCAATGAAGTAAGGCCCAAGTCTTGCAAACATGACCCATGCAGGCTGACCTTTGCACCCAATACAAATAGTTTATTAGTTTATTAATTTTTTGAGAAACAGTGATATTTGTGCTGTAAGTGAATAACTTGTTCGAATTATAACAGTAATAGGTTTTATCAGCAATGTGATATATTTGGAGAAAGAAAAAACAGCACAGAAGTAAATGTGCTGGAATTGAAAAATAAATTAGAAAGATGGAAATGGTTATTTTGTTGGTAAAGAGAATAGTAGCTGGTAAATAAACTGGCACCATAACAGAAAACAAAGTGTAACTGCATTCAGCACTCTGAAAATATTTAAGCGCATAATTGCCTAGCAAAAATAGTTCTTTACCTTTGCGTTTGAAATTTAACAGTATCAAGACAAAACCAATTAACAATGACAAAAAAGCATAATGAGTTTCTGTGCTTAATTAATCCTCATATTAGACCAAAAAACACCCAACTATTTCCCTACTGGGGTCTTGGAAATCTTAGTATGCTGAAACTGGGGGGGGGGGGGGGGGGGAACCCACATGGGATGCATTTAAAAGTGACTTTATTGTAATTAGTGAACCATGAACAAGTTAAAACTTTCCTAGATTCAGAAGCACACTACACAGTACTTGTGTTGGTGTCTCACTGACACCATGATCAAATTTTTTTTTTTTAAAAAGCTACACACTGTACAGATGCCAGGGTCTAACTCACCCAATGTTTAGATAATTAAAACAGAAAACAGCAACAATATAAAAGGTACATACACAGTGGAGTGGGAGTAAACAACCTACTACTTTGAACAAATGGGGCACATAGGTGCCATTTTCTGAATATAGAAAGTTTTTACTCATTTTTTGTGTGTTTTTTTGTCAATCTCTGGAACAGATGTAACTCCTTCCTCATTTCCTAGGCCCTACACATCAGTACCCAGGATGTTAGATGCTGCTTCCCTAGAAGCCTGAGGAAAGGCTGCAAGGTTTCTTTTCTGCACCACTGTGACAGGATGTATAAACCCTGCACTGACAAGGTAGGGGCCATTACCAGGAATCAGAGACTGTGGCTTGTACCAGTCTAACACCATGATGGAAATTAGGCATGGAGAAGGACCACCCCTCAACTACTGAGGCTCTCCAGAGAGACTCTTTTTACACAGTAGTTTCACCATTTCTGTATCCATGTCTCTGATAAACATTCATCTCTTACTCAGAGATTTTTGATGCCATGTGCAATTCAACAAAATTCAAACAATTTAGTCATTCAGACATGTGCAATGCAACAGTGAGAGGCTTTTTCCCAGCAACCAAGAGCCTTTTCTACCCAACAATGAGTCTTTGCCCCAGCAACTGTGGGCTTGCCATAATATGGATCTGACTATTGTGGCTTCCCTAAAAACTCTTCCTAGCAAGTGTAGGCTTCCCAGAAAATCAAGTTGAGAGTGTTATCTTAGAAGAAACTCAATTTGCTGGATAATTGTGTTCATACATGAGGCAAATGTTATCTGGGGTCTCAAAGACTCCCCCAGACTCTTTTGGTGCATTTTTTTGAAAAACAAAAACCACTGAAATGATGAAGATAATAACAATGCTGAAATATTAATATAATCATATAATAACTGATGCTAGAATACCTTCATCATTAATTTAGGGGTCTAGACACCATAATAGAGGCCCAATTTAAATGTATACCCCAAATTAAAAAAAAACACAGTAAAAGAACTAAAAAAGAGCCACCGGGGCTTAACAACCATGTAAAAGAAGCAGTAAGAGATAAAAAGGCATCTTTTAAAAAGTGGAAGTCAAATCCTAGTGAGGTAAATAGAAAGGAGCATAAACACTGCCAAATTAAGTGTAAAAATGTAATAAGAAAAGCCAAAAAGGAGTTTGAAGAACAGCTAGCCCAAAACTCAAAAGGTAACAACAAAATGTTTTTTTAAATACATCAGAAGCAGGAAGCCTGCTAAAAAAACAGTGAGGCCCCTAGATGATCGAGATAAAAAAGGAGCACTTAAAGATGATAAAGTCATTGCGGAGAAACTAAATGAATTCTATGCTTCAGTTTTCACAGCTGAGGATGTTAGGGAGATTCCCAAACCTGAGCTGTCCTTTGTAGGTGACAAATCTGAGGAATTGTCACAGACTGAAGTGTCATTAGAGGAGGTTTTGGAATTAATTGATAAACTTAACAGTAACAAGTCACCAGGATCAGATGGCATTCACCCAAGAGTTCTGAAAGAACTCAAATGTGCAATTGTGGAACTAACAACTATGGTTTGTAACCTGTCCTTTAAATCGGCTTCTCTACCCAATGACTGGAAGATAGCTAATGTAACGCCAATATTTAAAAAGGGCTCTCGAGGGGATCCCGGCAATTACAGACCGGTAAGTCTAATGTCAGTACCGGGCAAATTAGTTGAAACAATAATAAAGAATAAAATCGTCAGACACATAGAAGAACATAAATTGTTGGGCAAAAGTCAGCATGGTTTCTGTAAAGGGAAATCATGTCTTACTAATCTATTAGAGTTCTTTGAAGGGGTCAAACACACACGTGGACAAGGGAGATCCAGTGGACATAGTGTACTTAGATTTCCAGAAAGCCTTTGACAAGGTCCCTCACCAAAGGCTCTTACGTAAATTAAGTTGTCATCAGATAAGAGGAAAGATCCTTTCATGGATTGAGAACTGGTTAAAAGACAGGGAACAAAGGATAGGAATAAATGGTAAATTTTCAGAATGGAGAGGGGTAACTACTGGTGTTCCCCAAGGGTCAGTCCTAGGACCAATCCTATTCAACTTATTCATAAATGATCTGGAGAAAGGGGTAAACAGTGAGGTGGCAACGTTTGCAGATGATACTAAACTGCTCAAGATAGTTAAGACCAAAGCAGAGTGTGAAGAACTTCAAAAAGATCTCACAAAACTAAGTGATTGGGCAACAAAATGGAAAATGAAATTTAACGTGGATAAAGGTAAAGTAATTTAGCACATTGGAAAAAAATAACCCCAACTATACATACAATATGATGGGGGCTAATTTAGCTACAACTAATCAGGAAAGAGATCTTGGAGTCATCGTGGATAGTTCTCTGAGGACGTCCACGCAATGTGCAGCGGCAGTCAAAAAAGTAAACAGGATGTTAGGAATCATTCAAAAAGGGATAGAGAATAAGACGGAGAATATTTTATTGCCCTTATATAAATCCTTATATGAATACTGTGTACAGATGTGGTCACCTCATCTCAAAAAAGATATACTGGCATTAGAAAAGGTTCAGAGAAGGGCAACTAAAATGATTAGGGGTTTGGAATGGGTCCCATATCTTCTGTCTGTGTGTTCCATTCTATGCATCCGATGAAGTAGGCTGTAGCCCACGAAAGCTTATGCTCAAATAAATTCGTTATTCTAAAAGGTGCCACACGTACTCCTATTATTAATTCAGACAGTTCTGATGATGAAAACAAAACACCATTTCCCAGAAAGAACTTTTAATGAGAATGTCATTAAGGAATTCAGTACTCTGCCTCAGAGCTGGACCCTGAAACCTTGGGGTCCTCACAAGTCTGCCAAGTAACAGGGAGGGTTCCCTTGTCAAAACCAATACTTTTTCATGAAATATTTCAGATGCAATGAACTGGCATTTTCTGACAAAACAGTATCTCATCGGAGATCAGCTCATGTGTGTGTGCTCTCTCATTGTGTGTGTACATATGTGCTTGCACAAGCACACACACTCCAACCCTCCCCCTGCTGTTTAGGAAAGGTATTAGAGACTTTATTTTAAATGAATACATGTTCAATGTATATTTACATATATAATGCTGCATGCACATTTTCCCCATTTCCACTCGTCAGTAAATCATTCCCAAGGATTTACTACTTAAGTATTATGAAAGATGACAAATGAGAAGATGTTTTCCCTGGCTTTGTGATGGGTCATGGACATTTGATAGGAGTCTTTGGAGGTTTTGGGTCAGTAAGCTTGTTAATAATAAATAGGCACAATACTGTGTACATGCAGCAAAATGGAACTTCTTTGAACAGGTAGCCCTTGCCGTAAATATGTGAGTAAGAATGAACCAGTATTCTGTCACTGCTCCCTCCCCAAAGTGGACACTTGCAAAGAAAAAAAAAAGAACTTTACTTTTTCTTTTAGTCTGCCAGTCAAATTTTGTGTACACCATATCCCTCCTTGTTTTCACAAGCACCAAGTTCTGTGGTGCATTATCTACCCTGCAGTTTTACCAAGATAAATTTGTTTTCTTTCATATTTGTTTAATATTTTTTAAATGTATTAATCATTATTAGGATCCTTTAAAGTGTCAATCTGAACACATTCTAATTTTGAGGTTTTATTCATAAAATAAAAACAAATGCTGTTCTCAAAATAACAAGGACTTCATGTGTACCTACATGCAAAAAGCAAATTTTATTTTCTCCACTAGTATACTATTGCTGCCTAATAAAAATATGAGCTTAAATAAGCAACAACATATTGACTAATATGGTCAAGGTAAATGCTGATTAAACTAAAAAAGTTTTCAAAATGTTATTTTTATGCATGTATTAGTTAAATTCTATTAGTGGATCTGAAAACTCACCATAAATCTATGTTATTTTTAAGGACTGGGTTTAAAAATGTGGTCACAAACAGCATCCAACAAATACAACATCAAAATCCCAATTCCTATTGCAATATCTACATATCTCACTTAAAGTCATCCCGGTTAACATTCTTTTGTTGCTGATCAATTAGGGAACATGCTCGTTTAAAGTTGTGCAATGCTCCCTTCTAACATTGTTTGGCAGCCGCCTGCTTTGCCCACCGCTTGCAGGAAGAGCAGCCCGTTGCACCTAGCTGGTGGGGGCTTGTAACCAGGGTGGACCAGCAGTCCCCCTATCAGCTCCCCGCTCCCCTAAGTTCCCTGTGCTGCAGCCGCCCAGCAGGCTATCAATCCGCAGTTCAGCTGTCCCTCCCCACATGCCATGTGCTGCTCCTGCCCTCTGCCTTGGAGCTGCTCCCAGAGACTCCTGCTTGCTGTGCAGCGGGGGAAGGCGGGGCTAATGTCAGGGTGTTCCCCTCCCTCCTACTCCTCCACCCCGCTTACCCCTTCTCTATATAGAGTAGGGAGGGGACACAGACTGAGAGAGACAGAGAGTTGGGGCAGCAGCTGCTGTCTCAACTTCCTGATCCACTTAAGAAGACAATGCATTTAAGAGTGGGTCGGCTTACTTAAAGGGGCAGTGTGCATCTCTCTCTCTCTCTCTCTCTCACACACACACACACACACACACACACACGGTGTGTATCTATCTCTGCCTGCTATGCTGTCTCCCCTCCCTCCTATTCCGGCTGCCTTGATGAGAGGCTACATTAACAACAATGTGTTAATCCTTGAGGGCTCAGCAGAGTGCTAGTTCATCATTTAGCAGCAAGGCATTCCCTGGGAAATATCCCTCTAACTTCGCCACCTCAACCAAGCTTCACAATCATCATAGCTGTGAACAGTATTAAATTGTTTGTTTTAAAACGTATACTGTGTGTATATCTATATAATATATAGTTTTTTGTCTCGTGAAAAAAATTTCCCTGGAACCTAAACCCCCCTATTTACATTAATTCTTATGGGGAAATTGCATTCGCTTAACATTGTTTCGCTTAAAGTCGCATTTTTCAGGAACATAACTACAACATTAAGCTTGGGCATTAGATAGTGCATCATTTCCACTGATGATCATTTCCATATATTAACCCCCTGACACTGGAATTCTCAATATAGGATGTCAAAATTAGGGTTTCTAATAATCAAGGAACACAGCTTTAAGCGGGCTTTAAAAGGGCCAATATCACAAAGCTGAAAACAATTATGCTAAATCAACTGGGAGGAATAATTTAATCAGAACAAATTTAAATGATAATTAGCAATTGTTTAAGAACACTTTACAAGATGCACAAAAACTACAATCAAGGAAGAAGGTTGCATTGGTTAAAAACCCAAGCTGTTTAGAGAGTAAGTGAAAGCAGCGCACGTGCTCTCTTTCTAATGTATAAGAAATGGAAGAAAGAGGAAGTTAATAGTAATGAATACAAACCGGAAGCTAGGAATTGTAGAAAATGGATAAGGCAAGCAAAGGGACACAAGGAAAAATCTATGGCTGGTAGAGTTAAGGACAATAAAGAGAAAATTGTAAAGTACATTAGGAACAAAAAAGAATCCTAATAATGGTATTGGTCAATTACTAGATGGAAATTGTAGAATTATCAATAACAATGCAGAAAAAGGCAGAAGTGTTCAATAAATAGTTCTGTTCTATATTTGGGAGATAAAACAGATGATAACCCTCTTTCCATTCCACAAGTCTCTCAGGAAGATGTTAAATAGTAGCTACTAAAGTTAGACATTTTTAAATTATCAGGTCATATAACTGGCATCCAAGGATTTAAAATAGCTAACTGAGGAGCATGCTGGACCATTAATGTTGATTTTTAATAAACCATGGGAAACAGAAAAGTCTCACATGTTGTGGCAATATTTAAAGAGTAGATGGGATACCCAGGTTATTATAGGTGTGTCTGTCTAACATCAATCTTGGGGAAGATAGTGGAGCTGCTGATATGAGACTTCATTAATAAAGAATTGAAGGAAGATAATATAGAGAGTAATATAATTAAGGCCAATCAACATGGGTTTATGGAAAATAGTTCCTTTGAAACTAGGTGATTTAAAAAAAATGAGATTACAAGTTTGGTTGATAGAAGTAATAAGGTTAATAGACCTCTGTAAGGCATTTAACTTGGTATCATGGGACATATTGATTAAAAAACTAGAAAGATATAAAAAAACAATAAGGCACACATTAAATGGATTAAAAACTAACTAACAGATCAGGTCACAAAATGTAATTTTAAATGCGAATAATCAACAAACAGGCATGGTTCTTGGCTCTATGCTATTGGCTCTATGCTATTTAACATTTTATCAATGACCTGGAAGAAAACAAAATCATTACTGATAAAGTTTGCAGATAACCCAAACATTGGAGGAGTGGTAAATAGTGAAGAGGACAGGTCACTGATCTAGAGCAATCTGGATCTCTTGGTAAGCTGAGCACAAAAACAATGTAAGTTTTAATATGGCTAAATATAAACGTATACATCTAGGAATAAAGAATATAGACCATACTTACTAAATGGGTGACTCTATCCTGCGAAGCAGGGACTCTGAAAAATATTTTGAGGGTCACAGGGGATAATCAGCTGAACATGAGCTCTCAATGTGAAGCTGTTGCCAAATGGGTTAATGTGATCCTTGGACGCAAAAAAAGGAATTTCAAGTAGGAATTAAACTGGGAGGAGTGGTAGATATGCTGGAGGGTAGGGATAGGATACAGAGGGACCTAGACAAATTAGAGGATTGGGCCAAAAGAAACCTGATGAGGTTCAACAAGGACAAGTGCAGAGTCCTGCACTTAGGACGGAAGAATCCCATTCACTGTTACAGACTAGGGACCGAATGGCTAGGAAGCAGTTCTGCAGAAAAAGACCTTGGGGTTACGGTGGACGAGAAGCTGGATATGAGTCGACAGTGTGCCCTTGTTGCCAAGAAGGCTAACGGCATTTTGGGCTGTATAAGTAGGGGCATTGCCAGCAGATCGAGAGACGTGATGGTTCCCCTCTATTCGACATTGGTGAGGCCTCACCTGGAGTACTGTGTCCAGTTTTGGGCTCCACAGTACAAGAAGGATGTGGAAAAACTGGAAAGAGTCCAGCGGAGGGCAACAAAAATGATGAGTTATGAGGAGAGGCTGAGGGAACTGGGATTGTTTAGTCTGCAGAAGAAAGAATGAGGGGGGATTTGATAGCTGCTTTCAACTACCTGAAAGGGGATTCCAAAGAGGATGGATCTAGACTGNACAACTGCTGTTGGAATACTGTTTCCAGTTCTGGTGTCCATTATTTGAGCAAGATGTTGATAAATTGGAGTGGGTGAAGAGAAGAGCCACAAGAAGAAGTAAAAGATTAGAAAATTTTCCTGCTGTGATAGACTCAAGGTGCTCAATCTATTTTGCTCAAAGAGAAGGATAAGTTGATTACACTGATTGTATAAATGGGGAACAAACATTTGATAATGGGCTCTTCACTCTAGCAGAGAAAGTTATAACCCAATACAGTGGCTGAAAGTTGAACCTAGACAAATTGAGACTGAAAACAAGGCACACATTTTTTATCAGTGAGGGTAATTAACCATTGGAACAATTTACCAAGGGTCATAGTGGATTCTCCATCATTGGCAATTTTAAAATGAAGACTAGATATTATTCTAAAGGATCTGCTCTAGGAATTATTGTGGGGAAGTTCTATGGCCTGTGTTATACAGGAGGTGAGACTAAACTATCACTTCTGACCTCAGAGTATGAATCTATGGCTCATACTACTGAAACATGCAGCTGTGCCTTTGAGGGAGATCTGACAGCAGTGAGAAATTAATTAAAATATCCACATATTTATTTACACTAAAAACAGTAGTAAGGGCAGCCATATAAGTATGATAAACACCAAAGTAATAATTTCAGCTGCATAGTATGTGTATTGTATACTAATAGAGAAAGTATATATTTTCATCACAAATGAAGGCCACAATCAGATTACACTGTCTGTAACACAGGGTACTGCATGTGTATAGCACAAGGAATAACAGTCTTCACTACATATAGTTGAAAAATATTCTTGAATTAATATTCTGCACCTGCTTATTTACATTATATACATTTCAACACTTACCCATTTTGCATCGCTTAGTACAAGTCCCAGCACGTTCCTTAATTATACCACATACCTGAATATTTATTTCACAAGCCTAGCATTACTTCCTCTACTCAGCAGTGTATTTGTAACCTCTAATATTCATTTTGTTCAGTCAAGTGCTGTGTAATTGAAACATGAGCCTCTTACAAACAAAATTAACAAAACTCTTAGAGATTTTATTTTTCCTTTACAGTCTTTAGAAAAATACTGAAACAGAACAACTGGATAGCTTGTTGGACTTTGAGGCTTTTTACTTCAGGTTAATGGTTCCAATCTGACTACCGGATGGGGAAGAAAAAAATCAGTCACTATTGAACACTGTAGGCCACATGTAGCACTCTTGAAAGAGGCCAGATTGACCATTCTGTCAACAGACTGAAGTTTTTGATCTATCTACAGAACCAATATTGAAGGGGAAGCAATAATGCATATGTGGCCCATATTACCAATATGCCTCATCTGTGACTGCGAAGTCCAACCACTAAGGGTATGTCTACAATATGAAATTAGGTCGATTTTATAGAAGTTGATTTTTAGAAATCGATTTTCTACAGTTGATTGTGTATGTCCCCATTAAGCGCATTAAGTCGGCGGAGTGTGTCCTCACTACCGTGGCTAACATCGACTCACGGAGCGGTGCACTGTGGGTAGCTATCCCACAGTTCCCGCAGTCTCCGCCGCCCATTGGAATTCTGGGTTAAGCTCCCAATGCCTGATGGGGCAAAAACATTGTCACGGGTGGTTTTGGGTACATGTCATCAGTCTCCCCTCCCTCCCTCCGTGAAAGCAACTGCAGGCAATTATTTTGCGCCTTTTTTACTGGGTTACCCGTGCAGGCACCATAGCATGGCAAGCATGGAGCCCGCTCAGCTCACCACTGCAGTTGCAAGCCTTGTAAACACCTTGCGCATTATACTGCAGTATGTGCAGAACCTGGTTAAGAGACGGCAGCACCAGGACGATTGTGAGGAGGACATGGACACACAATTCCTGAAAACATGGGATGTGGCAATTGGGACATCATGGCGGCAGTGGGGCTGGTTGATACAGTGGAACGCCGATTCTGGGCCCAGCAAACAAGCACAGACTGGTGGGACCGCATAGTGTTGCAGGTATGGGATGATTCCCAGTGGCTGCGAAACTTTCACATGCGTAAGGCCACTTTCCTGGAACTGTGTGAGTTGCTTTCCCCTGCCCTGAAGCACAGGAATATCAAGATGAGAGCTGCCCTAACAGTTGAGAAGCGAGTGGTGGTAGCCCTCTGGAAGCTTGCAATGCCTGACTGCTACCGGTCAGTCGGGAATCAATTTGGAGTGGGCAAATCTACTGTGGGGGCTGCTGTGATTCAAGTAGCCAATGCAATCACTAATGTTCTGCTATCAAGGTTAGTGACTCTGGGAAATGTGCAGGTCACAGTGGATGGCTTTGCTGCAATGGGTTTCCCTAACTGTGGTGGGGCAATAGACGGAACACATATACCTATTTTGGCACCGGACCACCTTGCCAACCAGTACATAAACCTCAATGGTGCTGCAAGCACTGGTGGATCACAAGGGACGTTTCACCGACATCAACGTGGGATGGCCGGGAAAGGTGCCTGACGCTTGCATCTTTAGGAACTCTGGGCTGTTTGAGCAGCTGTAAGAAGGGACTTACTTCCCAGACCAGAAAATTACTGTTGGGGATGTTGAAATGCCAATAGTTATTCTTGGAGACCCAGCCTATCCCATGCTCCCATGGCTCATGAAGCCATACACAGGCAACCTGGAAAGTAGTAAGGAGCAGTTCAACTATAGGCTGAGCAAGTGCAGAATGGTGATAGAATGTGCCTTTGGATGTTTAAAAGCTCGCTGGTGCTGTTTGCTGACTAGGTTAAACCTCAGCGCAACCAATATTCCCATTGTTATTACTGCTTGCTGTGTGCTCCATAATATCTGTGAGAGTAAGGGGGAGACGTTTATGGCGGAGTGGGAGGTTGAGGCAAATCCCCTGGCTGCCAATTTTGAACAGCCAGACACCAGGGCGATTAGAAGAGCACAGGTAGGCGTGCTGTGCATCAGAGAGGCTTTGAAAACCAGTTTCATGACTGGCCAAGCTACGATGTGACAGTTGTGTGTTTCTCTTTGATGCAAAGCCACCCCCTTTGTTGATTTTAATTCTCTGTAAGCCAACTACCCTCTCCCCTTCGATCACAGCTGGCAAAGGAAATAAAGTCACTATTGTTTTGAAACCATGCATTCTTTCTTTATTAATTAAAAAAACAAAACAAAACAGATAACTGATAAGGTAGCCCGGATGGGGTAGGGTGGATTGGGGGAGGAGGGAAGGACAAGGCCACATTGCTTATTGTACCTATTGGGTTTCCGGGAAGTGCTAAAGGATCCACCCCCAGCCTAAGGGGAGGACCCACAGGACCAGGAACCCAAATGATTCCGGGGGACAACTAATGAAAAAAAACAGGAACAGGAGTGAGGTCAAACGGTCAAAAGAAGGGAACCTGACGGGGACACCGAGCAGAGAACCCCGGACAGCGCCCACTGCTCCTCAAAGGCGTCAAGGGAGCCAGTGGACGCCGCCCAGAGGAACTCTGCCCGGATGCGTGAACGGACAGAGGATCGGAAACAGGCCCCACAGTCACAGGAGTCTCCATTGGCCAACCTCCTCTCCCTGGTGGCATAGATGGCCATTTTAGCGAGGGCCAGGAGGAAGTTGACCAGGAGGTCCTGTGACTTCGTGGGGCCACGGATAGGGAGTGCGTAGAGAAGGAGGTGAGGAGAAAAGTGCAGCCAAAAACGTAACAGTAGGTTAGTGAGGAGCCGGTATAGGGGCTGCAACCTGGCGCACTCTAGGTAAACGTGCGCCAGGGTCGCCCTCACGCCGCAAAAGGGGCAGGTGTCAGGGACGGGGTAAACCGCGCCAAGTACACGCCTGTGCTCATGGCCCCATGAAGGAGCCGCCAGCTGACATCCCCGGCGGGCCTCGGGACCAGGGTGGAATAGAGGCTGGCCCACCGGGGCTTCTCACCCTCCAGAGGTGGCAGGAGGTCCCGCCACTTTGTGTCGGGGCGGGACACGAGGGTGAGAAGGTGAAGGGTGTGGAGCACGAGCGTGTATAGGTGTTTCCTCGACGCGGTCTGGAAACGGACCGGCTGCAGATCATGCAGCCGGCTCACGGAGAAGGGGCGGGGGGGCCAGTTGGGTCCACGGGGCAGGGGCCCGATGAAAAAGGTCCGGAGGGCCTGGGGTGGAGGGTGGGCGGGGCGCGCCCTCTCGCAGGACCCGGTCGAGGTAAGCCCGAGCAGCGGGCGGCAAGGCAGCCCTCACCTCCTGAAGTACGCGCTGGGAAGTACAAGGCCTGGAGAGCCCCATGCGCTGAGCGAGCGTTAGGGGATCCAGCCAGTCTCCCCGGTCGTAATCCAGGAGGTCTCCGACTCTGGTGACTTCCGCCAGGACCAACCTCCGGTGCACCGAGGGGGACTCCGCCACCTGCACATTGCTTATTGTAGCCACACTACAAATCAAAACTGTTTGAATGACAGTCTTCTATTGCTTGGGCCATCCTCTGGAGTGGAGTGGCTGGGTGCCCGGAGCCTCCTTCCTTCCCCCCTCCCACCCCCACTCCTGCGTTCTTGGGCGTCTGGGTGAGGAGGATATGGAACTTCGAGAAGGAGGGCAGGCGGTTGTACAGTGGATGCAGCGGCAGTCTGTGCTTCTGTTGGCTTTCCTGCAGCTCCACCAGATGCCGGAGCATGTCCATTTGCTCCCTCATTAGGCTCAGCATTGCATCCTGCCTCTTCTCATCACGCTCACTTAATGCTTTCCTGGACTCTGCCACTGAATGCCTACATGCATTCAGCTGTGCCCTATAAGTGCGGGAGGACTGCATGAGCTCGGAAAATATGTCATCGCGAGTGCGTTTTTTTTCGCCTTCTAATCTGCGATAACCTCAGGGACGGAGATGACAGGGGGAGCATAGAAACATTTGCACCTGTGGGGGGATAAAAAGGGAGAGTAAAATTTAAGATGATACATTTCTGAGAACAAAAGGGAGACTCTTTCACAGTGAATCAAGCAATTCACAGCAGACAGCACATGTGCTTTAGGTACAAGGTCACATTTTGCTTTCTATATTGAGTGCCTGCCGGTATGGTAATACATCACACACGGCTGGACAACAGAATTCAGTTTCCAGGTAGCCATGGTAAGCCAAAGGTTACGCGGGTTTGGCTTCTAACGCATTCATAACATGTGGGAATGTTTTCAAACTGTAGCGCCCTCCTTTCCCATAGCAAGCAATGCCGGTTGAGTTTGCCATTTAAAAGGAGGGGCTGCGGTTTTCGGGTGCAGCACACACCTCCCTTCACCCCTCCGCGTGGCTATTTGGGATGATCCCTTCACCCCTCCCCCCGCCACATGGCTATTCTCAGGGATGCTCCCTTTTAGCCAAGCGCAAACAGCCCAGCATGAATGGGGTCCTTTTACTGTTCCCTTACAAAAATTCACCTATTTCAACTAGGTGACCATGAATGATATCACTCTCCTGAGGCTAACACAGAAAGATACAGACCAAATGTTGCTTGAATGCGAACAAAACCCAGGATCATTCGCTGCCATGCTTTGTGCTGCAATGATTCCAGACTACTTGCTACTGGCTCAGTGTGGTAAAGTGTCCTACCGTGGAGGACGAAATAAGGCAGCCTTCCCCAGAAACCTTCTGCAAAGGTTTTCAGAGTACCTCCAGGAGAGCTTCATGGAGATGTCCCTGGAGGATTCCCACTCCATCCCCAGACACGTTAACAGACTTTTCGAGTAGCTGTACTGGCCGCAACTGCATCCCAAGTCTTCAGGGCAAATCAAACATTAAACACTATTGCTTTTAAACCCGGTACTGTAGTTACAAATGTGCACTCACCAGAGGTGCCTTCTCCGCCTTCAGGGTTGGGGATCATGGCTTGGGAGGGTATTGGCTCCAGGGTGATGAAAAGGTCCTGGCTGCCGGGGAGAACGGATTCACCGCTTGCCTCTTCCTCTTCCTCATCCACAAAATCCTCCTCCGTGTTGCGTGAGACTCCCCCTTTGCAGGTGTCCACAGACAGTGGTGGGGTAGTGGTAGGGTCCCACCCTAGAATGCCATGCTGCTAACCACAGAAGCAGCAAGTATGGGGCTCTGACCCAGAGCGACCGTTTGCCTCCTTTGTCTTTTGGTAGGCTTGCCTGAGCTTGACTTTCATGCTGCACTGCTGTGTCCCTCTGTTGTAGCCTCTGTCCATCATGCCCTGTGCGATTTTGGCATATTAGCATTTCTTCTTTTTGATCAGAGTTCTGCCTGCACAGATTCTTCTCCCCATACAGCAATCAGATCCAGTGTCTCTCGTTCGCTCCATGCTGGAGCTCGTTTGCGATTCTGGGACTGCATGGTCACCTGTGCTGCTGAGCGCGCGCCACACTGACCAAACAGGAAATGAAATTCAAAAATTCCCGGGGCTTTTCCCGTGTACCTGGCTAGTGCATCGGAGTTGAAAGTGCTGTCCAGAGCAGTCATATTGGAGCACTCTGGGATAGCTCCCGGAGGCCAATAACATCGATTTGCGTCCGCACTACCCCAAATTCGACCCAGCAAGGTTGATTTTAGCGCTACTCCCCTCGCCGGGGAGGAGTACAGAAGTCGATTTTAAGAGCCCTTTAGGTCAACAGAACGGGGTTGCTTGTGTAGACGCATTCATTATAAAATCGACCTAACGTGGCTAAATTCAACTTAACCCTGTAGTGTGACCAGGGCTAAGTCAAGGAAAGTAGTTCAGTCTGAATGCCCATTCAGTTCTAACTCCACTTTCGAGAGTGCTAACAAAAATTCTAATTGGTACCAATATTACTTGTGACTTTTTGTGACAATCACCTGACAAAAAAGAACTGTGCTGAGCCTCTCAGGAAGCTGATTCTGATTAAAACTTATCACCTAGAGATGAACAGCTGTATAAAACCATTTCCAATCCATAAAGCATCCAGTCACACCCCTACTACCCACCTTGCTCAGGGGTTACTTTCCCAAGCTACAGTTCACTTTCTTTTATTAAAGCACTTATTATGTCATAAAAATCAGCAAATGCAAGAATATATAAGAGAAGGCAAATAAATCAGTATTGAGATATTCAGCAATCAGCAGTGTGACAAAGTCCTGGCTTAATGTTACTCTTGCAAGCCTTAGGCTCCTGGAAACATGCAGTTGTGACAATCTCAGCTTAATAATTTTAAAAGGTAAGTTTTTAGTCTTCATATTTGCAGAGAAAATCATGAAAACATGACCTAAAGATTCCAAACCAAACCAGAAGACAAATAGAAAGACTCCCATAAATAAATACATTAATAAAATAGTCTTAGGATTTTTTTAGCTTAATTCATGAGTTTTGAATTCTTGGGGTTGGTAATGCTGCAGTCAGAATATCTAAACACCTACAAATGATTTATTCATGCAGCAAACATTCTCAAAACCATTAAATAATTTGATAGCTCTCCTACGTTCTACATCATGCATCTTAACACACACCTACATCTTTGGTGACTATGTTTTACTACATTTACCTTCTATTTCTCTTTCAAATTATTATACTGTGATTCTGATTCCGTGGTGAATGTGATTTTTTTAAATGTAAACCAACAATATAGTTGATGTGCATTAGTTTCGGCAAATATTTATTTAAAACAACCCTAATAATTTTTATCATCTATGAACTAATAATATACTGACAAATAAGCTGATATGAAACGCCATAACCTATTAAGCCAAGATCAATGATAATTGCTAACACTAAAATCTATTAAAATAGAACAGCTTAAAAGCATTCCCAACTTCATCTAATAACCAAAACATATCTATTTACGAGTGTTTTTTATATCAAGTACAATGGATATATACAATAGATAGAAATCCCTAGGAGGTTAACAGAGTATCCACCGAATTGTTTTTCTGAAAACCAACTTAAGCCTACTACGAAATCACTGTTGTAACAGCCCTTCTCTCTATTAGAACTATATTATTACTATTTACTTGTGTGTTTGTTTTGTTGGGTTTTTTTTTTTTTTGTCATTTTAGCTGTGTAAACTAGGGGGTGTGATTGTTTTTACACTCTTGGCTGACACAGCTATGCCTGAATAACTGTGTAGTGTACAGCAGGCCTCAGTGTCTTAAGTGTGTAAAAACAGGCAGAGAAACATAAAAAACAAGTAAATTACTCAATATTTTTCATTGATTGAATTCTCAATCCCAGTCCCATTTTTAATACCACAACATAACCCAGAATGAGAAAAGGAAATTAAACAGTTAACGAAACAAAAGATTATGGACCAACAACCCATTTCAATAGTAGAGTCCACTTTAATGGCTAAGTGAAAGTTTACTCATTTATTTACAATAAATGTTTTATTCTAAGTAAGGACAAGTGGGGTTGGTTCTAGAAGTAGGTGTTACGTTATCCTTAGCAAATATAAAATTAATGGGGGTCTGGTAACTGGTTATTCCCACCCTGTAAATCAGAAATCAACTCACTCTTAGTGCAGAAATTGTTAGCTGCAGGGAGAACTAAACTCTCCTGTGAAGCTCTGGTGGCTACCCATGCAGTAGTCTGCACGGGTCTGCAGATTTTGGAATAAGAGGACGCTTAGCATTTGAACACTGAAAAGGGGAAAGGCCAATGACAGCTCAGGGCAGCTTCCCTACTTTCACAGCTGCCAGAACAGTGACAACTTGTCTTAAAGTTAAAGATCCAATAAAACTATTACTACTTGTCTGAAAGATTCCAATTTTGCCTGTGGCTCCTGCCATTCACATTTTTGTGGGGAAAAATATTAAAAATCGTCAAAGGATTCACCCATAGTCACTTTGCAAAAACAAACAAACAAAGCCCCTGTTATGGTTGCTGACGAAGATCCTGCAACGTAACTGCCCAAAGCAGAGATATATACACACTCAAAAAGCAGTTGATCTGAACAATTAACTGATATGTAATCCAAATATACAGTATGTGCTGGTATTGTGCACCACACCAGCAACACCTGATTCTTTACAGGAGATACTGTAGGCTATGGTTAAATACAGACGGCTTAATTGTGATAACAGCACAAAAACATTTGTGAATGGATTGTGTAACGTCTTCCTTACGATAGTGTAGATTGTTGTGATTTAAAGCTTAATTAATGGACATGAGGGGCATGGAGTGGACTGGGGGAGGGGGGGCAGAAAATCACATTAGCAATTTCAACTTCTCTGAAGAAAAAAGAAATATGGAAGAAAAGTGGCTTACTCTGCTTGCACACAATTATAAAGTAACAGTAGAATCATTAGAGCCAGACTGCATTTTATTGATATCCATCCCTTCATTGTTCAGTACAAACTATTCTAATCCTAATTACTATGACCCTTTCCTTAATGGTGCTAAATCTTTGACTGGTCTAAATTATAGTTAGATATTTACTAATGATCTCAATTTTTACTTGGGGTTAATTCAAGTGTAAAGATATCATTTGAAATGATAGTGAGTGACATGAAAATGTTTTAAAATAAATTTTATAATTTTACCTACATTAGTCATTAATAAGTAGCAAGACTGACAAAAAAGGGATTTATATCACCATATTTTGTAGTGTCATTATGGTTACCCTTTTCCCATATGTTGTGGACATCATCTTTTTAGTCAAGAAGAACTGGGTGGGACTCCCTCCCGAAGCATAAGCTAGAGGGGCCACTGTATGTGGGGAATCCTCAACATTACTTCATAAGCATGTAGGCCACCTGTCTCCACAGTACTCCTAAGCTACTGCAAGCACAAACAAGAGCCTAAACTGAAGGTGGATCTTCCACAGGGCAGCACAGAGCCCAACCAGTAGGCAACTAGGTGAGCTCAGCTATACTTTGACACATAATTAGCTTGCTATATAGTGCAGATATTGTAACCCCAGTATCTTTGGGGTCCACTGGTTTAAGTGAATGGTTCATATCTGACTGTGTTCTATTCCCTGGGGGAGGGCCACCACAGCTCCTACAGGAACTAAAAAACATTAAGGCAAATCGGCAAGTTTAACCCCCCACCTCACACCCCAGATTCCTATCACTTCCTGGGGAGACTCATATATATTAGTTCAAACTGGATTCTCCAGTGATAAACGGACAAAGAAAGGACTTTTGAATAAAAACAGCCTGAATTTGAATGGACTGGAGGTTCTTCTTCCTGAACAAGAAAACAAACAGAACCTTCTATCCAAGAGAGAGTCCCCAATCCTTGCAGAAGGGTTGGAAAGACTTGGTAAACTTTCAACATGCATACAGGAACATTTAATGTTTTTTGTATGTTTTCTCCGTAATACTTTTACCTGAAGAATGAATATGCTTGCTTAGGAAGAACAGTGTGATAACTTGTAACTGCTGGCAATACAGTGTTCATAGCCCTCAGAGAGAAAGCAGACTCAAGGGGGAGGCTGGGTGCTCCTTAGTTGCACCCAGGCTCTCTTGGCTGTAAGGTCCAAATGGTCCCTTAAAGGCTTATGTATGTTGTGGTGTGGCATCTTGTATATCACTAGCAAGACAGTAACAAACCCATGCTAAATAGGGTGCTGGTTCTTTTTGCACTGAGTCTAACAGCTCCTGCTGAAATACACACCAAGAAAGACCAAATGAAACAGTGCAGTCCTATTCTCAAATGCATCTATCAAAAAATTCCCAGCTCCCATGATGTCACGAGTAATATAGTAGCCTGATGAATATGATCCACTACTAGGAAAAGTAATGTCATCCTCCATATTGAGACAAATTTCCCATGGTCAGAAAGAATCTCTCTCTTCTCTGACAGTAATATGGTTTTGAGATTAAACGATTATGATAGAAACATGGGGAGGGAAGAACAAGCCAGGAGAGACAGGAGAAATGCTGGGATTTTTTCTGATAATGATTAACTACCCCTCACCCAAATAAATAAATAGCCATACAAAGTTTCTCTTCCTCCCAATATGGAATTTCCTTTCACAATTACACCGTTTTTTACAGATGAGTCTGGAACAATCTAGTGTAAATTCTGACATTCCACAGCCCATCAAGAATGCAAATTGGAGTTTTACATCATGAGCAAAACCCAAAATCCCACATTCCAGGAGTACTGTTGCTACCCTTGGTACAGTAGATAGGAGATATAAAAGTAAATTTACAACATTAAAGAGAAAACTTCATTATAGGTAATTTTTAGAGTTTTCTAAAATTGATCAGTTATTTTTCAATCTGTCTGGCCTGGACAGTTGGATTTATGGTAGCTTGATTTTGCCAGAAAGCGAGATGAAAAACATTTCAAATACAAATACATAAAGATTTAAAAATATACAAAATACTTTTTTCTGCAAAATATGTTACCTCTACCAAATGAATGGTGGTTTGGTGTGGCATAAAAAAGTTTTGCTGCCACTCACTGGAGATTATGTGCATTAATCACTTGTGGCTTCATTATTTGTGAGTTATGTGGCTACCTCCAAAGCCTACCAATAAAACCTTCATTATACCCCATCATATATTTCCTCTTAATATCCTTAGGTAACAGAGCCAGATGGTTGGAAACATCAAATTAACTGACTCTGTACATCCTCTGAAGATTCTTTGGATGCAGCAACTGAACAACACAATCTCTTTTGGGGGGGCGTGTGGGATGTTGGTTCTTTTTTGTTTTTACAGGAACAGAACTTAGTTTAAAGACATACAGTAGAATTACAACAAAAGTAGACTTTTTTCTTGAGAAATATTTATCAAAATGCTAGAACAAACAGCAACTATTAATTGTTAATATTTTAACACTTTTTGAGAGAATCCCCCTAACACACAAAAATACACAGGTGAACAGGCCATGTTCAAATTTGCAGAATTACCAGTAGTATGTACATTTATGACAACAACATATGACTGTTAGACAGGGCCGGCCCACAACATTTTGGCACCTGAGGCGCGGAGGTCAAATGACACGCCTATACCCCCTCGCTTGGGCCAAAACTTTGAAAGGTCTCAATTCTGCCTTCTTCCTATTCTACTCCTCTCATAGTATTGCTCTGCTACCTACCCTAATAAAGGAGAACTAACAACCTAAAATGCCTTGTTCAAAAATTTTAAGTAACACTTAACTGTCAAACGCCTGAACAGCAAATGTAACTGTTCTTGTCTGCATAGTAAACACTGGCATTTGTATCTGTTTGAATAATCAAAGTGGTGCTTTCCGTGCCTTCTTGGTTGCAAAGATTTGAACTGCTTCCTGAAGGTCCACAGTCTCGGCCAGCTCATGCTCTATTGAGATGGTTGCAAGGCTGACGAGCCTCTCCTGTGACATTGTGGAGCGTAGATGTGTTTTTATTAACTTCAGCTTGCAGAAGCGGCGTTCTCCACTGGCCACTGTTACAGGAAGTGTTAGAAGTATGCGCAGAGCAACAAAAGCATTTGGAAAGAGGGAGATCATCTTATTTGTGCACATATATTCCAGAACATCCTTTGGAGCTGATCCTGCTGAAATGTATCTTCAAAGGGCTTTCAGTCCATCACCTAAATCACTCGCATCTATATCGCACATGTCATCATGTGTCACTGTCTCTAGTGTCCTGCATTGCTGGTGTAGGTCTTCTTCAGGGATAGTGAGGAGTTTTGGAATATCACACAACATCCCAAATATATTGCTGTGTTCCTTGAGCTGCATGAAACTTTCTTCAACTGACTGTATTGCCCAATCTAGCACCTGGTTAAATAATTCAACTTTGAATTGTTGTTTGGGGTCTCTTATGGGATTATCCCGTGCCTCATAATCAAAATGTTATCTTCTTCAGTGACTCTTGTATTCTTGAATGATTGAGAAAATAGCTTCAGTGTGAAGTTCCTCTGCCAACTTCTGTGCACTCTTCAGAACATTTTGAAATCCCTCATCTGACCGGTAAGACTGTAGGTATGACTTTGCTTTGTCCATTTGTTCCATTCCTCCAGATCAGGGGTAGGTAACCTATGGCACGCGTGCCGAAGGCGGCACACAAGCTGATTTTCAGTGGCACTCACACTGCCCGGGTCCTGGCCACCGGTCTGGGGGGCTCTGCATTTTAATTTAATTTTAAATGAAGCTTCTTAAACATTTTAAAAACCTTATTTACTTTACATACAATAGTTTAGTTATGTATTATAGACTTATAGAAAGAGACCTTCTAAAAATGTTAAAATGTATTACTGGCACGCAAAACCTTAAATCACAGTGAATAAATGAAGACTCGGCACACCACTTCTGAAAGGTTGCCGACCCCTGCTCGAGATATATCAACGTCAACACCTTGGAGTCTCTTGCTTACAGCATTTATTTCAAATAGTATGTCATGACACAACACTAAGCCACACAGAAATTTGAAGTTATGTATGTTTCTGGTGATTTCATTTCCTCTGCCACTGTTCTCCCACGAACAGTTCCTGTCATAGCATTATCCTCCATAATGGCAACTATGGCATCATCTATGTTCCCAATTTGGTGTTTGATAGGCTTTATCGCCTCCACTCGACTTTCCCATCATGTGGCATTCAGTGGTTTCAGTGTCAGAGAGGATGTTCCCAGATGTTGCTTCAAAATTTTCCATTGCTGAATTGATGCAGAGAAAAATACATAGATGCTTTGAATTACATTAAAAAATTCAGCAGCCTCACTAGAAGCAGATGCTGCATCACTGACCACCAAGTTCAATGAATGAGAACTGCATGGGACAAAAAAAGCTCGAGGGATTAACTCTCGGATCCGTGTCTGCGCTCCTCTATTCTTTCCTCTCATGTTGGCACCATTATCGTAGCCCTGACCTCTCATGTCAGCTATCACAATTCCTGTATCTTCCAGCTTTTTAAGAAGCACATTTGTCATACCAGCTCCTGTAGTATCATCAATGTCAATAAATTCTAGAACAGGCTCTGACAGTCACCATTGCAGGGACATTTTCACTAGGTTCTGTTGTTGTTACAAAACGCACAATTAAAGTCATTTGTTCCATATGGCTGATGTCAGGTGTGCAGTCCAGAATAACATCTTGCTGACTTCAGATCTGCCACAATCTTCTGTTTGACTTCTGTTGCCAGTACCTCTATGATCTCATTTTGAATTGTTTTTCCAAGTTAGTGGTGTGTACACATTTCTTGGGTGGTGACTCTTCTTAGATGCTCCTGGAGTACAGCATCAAACTCAGCCATCAGCTCCACAATTTTAAGAAACTTTCCATTGTTTGGCACATACAGCTGATCTGAAGTGCCACGCAGTGCTAGGGTTTGGGTAGCAAGAATTCTCACAATGGCAATGCGCCTTTTCAGAACATTTTGCCAGTAAAGAGACTGATGCAATCTTCTCTTGATGCTGATCATCCTTAATCTTAGTCTCATCTCAAGCTCTTTCCACCTATGGAATGCTCTCTGGTGATTTGCTGCCTTCTCATGGCATGCCAGATTTCTAGCCAGATTTTTCCAGTCCTTTGTTCCTGTAGAACCCAATGTGGCTGGAACATTAGACTGCAAGAGTTTGCAACAAAAACAGTGTGCAACATTCTGTTTTTTGAGTACATAAGCCATGGCCTCTCCACTTTGTCACCATTGGGGATTTCACACCAGTAATGTGTTGGATGGAAACTTCATGTTCCCCAAAGACAATGAAAATAGAAGTTTTTCACTTGCTGTGGCCCATGCAGTACAAGGAAGTCCCTCAGGCTACTGCTGAAGTGGGTCCACAGTCCTGCATCACCTAGACTTAAGGAACTAAACTCAGCAGCAGCTGTTTCTTGCGCCTCCACTACAGTCTTCTCTGATCTACACTTTTCTTCAGGAATGTGCATGGTTACATCCATTTGAGATGGATATATGGATGCTGCAGTAGCTGCCAGCTCACCTGCACTCTGACTAACTGGAAGATCAGGCATCTCACCACCACTCACATTCTCGCTGGGGCCAGAAGGCTCACCGTGAACATTTGTGTCTATGTATCTCAGGAGAGCTCCTTCCTGCTTAGATAGAAAAGCTTCCTTTGCTTTCTTTCTTTTTCTGAATGCTGCCCCAAAGGGGCGTTTTCTTCTTTCACTCATGACTGCTGTTCTGTGCCAGCTATAGTGGCTCTCAACACTCAATTGAAGGGGAAAAATAAGCAGACTGGTAGCAGGGCCTGAGTGAGGGAATATATCAGCGTCTTAAGGGCCTAACTGGCTCCTACTAGTTCAGTTGACTGCCTGTTCTCTTCAAGTGGGTTCAGGGAAGCAGCAGGAAACAGGAAGCTCCCTGAGAAGCTGGTGTTAATCAGTCCAGGCTCCGGGGGGTTCTAGAAAGGTACATAAGAGGCTCCTCCTCCTCTCTCTCCCTGCAGCTCCTGCTGCTTTCTGTTATTCCCTCTCACGTTTTCTCCTGCTTGCCTGTTATGTCTCGTGCCCTCCTTCGTCCAGCACAGCACTCCACCATCTCTGTGCATCTAGAGCAGAGAGAATACATATGCACCAGCAGCAGACACAATTTTCTATACTCTGGGTCCTAGTGGCGCCCCCCCACAGTCTGGCACTTGAGGCGGCCACCTCAGTTCACCTCATGGTAAGGCCAGCCCTGCTGTTAGAGCAAGACTAATTCTGGAGGACTTCATAAAATGCCCAGCTACTAGTATGTCTATTTCGTCTTAGAAGCAATTCTACTAAGAATGAGCTTTCTGTAAAAATCCCTGCACAAAATGATTAAACAAACATGTTGCTTTATATTTACATTCAGGCAGTGAGATATGTATTTGCAAGGAGATGGACAGGATGATCTGATAAGTCCTCTCCACCTCTAACTTCTGTCATTCCATGATCAGTCAGATCAGTGGCCTGAGTGATAGGACAGTACTCTAGCACAATACCAACCTGGATTTAAGAACAGTTTGGGTCAGTAGAGGAGGAGACTATTAAGAGGAAGTGTGTTTTCATTCTTCACAGTATCATTATTACACTGCCACTAGCTGTAAGCCACGAAAGAACATTTCCAGAGGAATAGTTTACTGCACTTTACAAACAAACTAACAAGATCTGTACCCCAAAGATTACAATTAGGCAATAACAAAGGAAGGGGGGAGGAGATGCAGCAACATGTGTGTGTTCTGAATATTTTATATCAATAACATACATTAGAACATATGAATGGCCCTACTGGGTCAGATCAAAGGTCCATCTAGCCCAGTATCCTGTCTTCTGACAGTAGCCATTTCCAAGTACCCCAGAGGGAATGAACAGAACAGGTAATCATTAAGTGATCTCTCCCGTCGCCCATTCCCAGCTTCTGGCAAACAGAGGTTAGGGACACCATTCCTGCCCATCATGGCTAATAGCCATTGATGGACCTATCCTCCATGAATTTATCTAGTTCTTTTTTGAACCCTGTTATAGTCTTGGCCTTCACAACATCCTCTGGCAAGGAGTTCCAGAGGTTGACTGTGCGTTGTGTGAAGAAATACTGGTGATCCGGCTCGCCACTGGCCCGTGTCCCTCCCAGGACCCCGGTGCCCCTTTCACTGGGTCTCCCCCTTCCCAGGGGAACCCTCCACCCACTATCCCCACCTTGCCTCAGTCATAGGCTACTGCCAGTCTCCAACTAGCCCCCGCGCCCTGGGGCTGACTGCAGTGTCAGCCACTCATCATAGGCTAGGTTGGGGTTGGACCTGCTGCCCCTCTCTGGAACCCAGTGCCTTTCTGGGGCCTTGGACAAGGCCCTGCAGCCTGGGCGTTGCCAGCCTGGAGCTCCCCAGCCCCTCTGGCCTTTCCCCAGCCCTGCCTCACTCTAGGCACCCTGAGCTTCCCAGCAGCCAGGCCCTTCTCTCTCTGAAGGCAGAGAGAGACTCCCAGTACCTGTTGGCCTTTGCTAGGCCGCAGCCTGGGGCTTTCCAGGCTAGAGCTCCCCGGCTCCTCTGCCTTTCCCCAGCCCTGCTCCACTCAGGTACTCTGTTCCTAGCTCCCTGCAGCCAGGCCCATCTCTCTCTACAGACAGAGAGAGACTCCTCAGGCTTCTGGCTTCCAGCCTTTTATATAGGCCAGCTGCAGTGTGTTTGGGGCGTGGCTCCCAGCTGGGCCTACTTCCCCAATCAGCCTGGGAGCTGCTTGCCCCAGCCACAGCCCTCTGCTGGGCTGTTCTAAGCCCCGCAGGGCAGGAGCGGGTTTCCACCCCGCTACAAGTTCGGATTATGCTTTCCAATGTGCATTACTTTGCATTTATCAACATTAAATTTCATCTGCCATTTTGTAGCCCAGTAGCACAGTTTTGAGAGATCCTTTTGTAGCTCTTCGCAGTCTGCCTGGGTCTTAACTATCTTTAGTAATTTTGTATCATCTGCACATTTTGCCACCTCACTGTTTACCCCTTTTTCCAGATCATTTATGAATATGTTGAATAGGACTGGTCCCAGAACAGACCCCTAGGAGACACCACTATTTTACCCTTTGTTTTCTATCTTTTAACCAGTTACCAATCCATGAGAGCACCTTCACTCTTATCCCGTGGCAGCTTACTTTGCGTAAGAGCCTTTGGTGACGGACCTTGTCAAAGGCTTTCTGAAAATCTAAGTACACTATATCCCCTTGGTCCACATGCTTACATAATGGCCTACATAATCTGAAGCAAAATGGACATAATTTCACAGCAACGCCTTTTTTCTACAGCTCTATCACATTACATTCTGCAGCAAAGTGGCAGCTTCAAGTTAAATGGAATTAAATATCGAAAAGTATAATCAATGCAATGGTCATTAATTGTGTAGTATATTACACCGATTTTATGCAACACAAACATTTCTGCTGACATTGCACAATCACATGGGAATGTCAGGAAAGGGAAAAAAGCTAGAAGTTTTGGCAACTGGTTTTTGGACCAATGGTGAGTGCTTTTTTGTTGTTGTTTTTTGTTTTTTAAACATCCAGGAAACCTTGAGAGGCTGCTTATGTATTTAACTGATGTATTCAATTGATGCTTTGGGAACCAGATACAGAGAGAAGTTCCTATTTTCTTCTATTTTATGGGGAGGAAAGAGAAGAAGTGATGAGACATTTTGGGATTAGGTTTGAATTTAGATCCTAACTTCAGAGAGACTTAACAGTAACCAGCTGACCCTTGTGCCAGTATACACCACTGCATCCAGCAATAACTGTAGCTGCATTTTCAGAGAGTTTCTGCTCAAATGATTGGAAGGGAAATAATTAACAATGTTGACATTTAAATCATCACTAGGCCTCCGTTAATATCCCATTAAAGTAAGCAAGTCACACCTCTTAAAACTACTGGGTCAAACTCTGCTCTCACACTGAAGAGAATTCTAGAATAACTTCTAGGACTTCATCTGATTTATTCCAGATTTACTTCAGTGTAAGTGATAGCAGAATTGTACCCATTCTTTTAGTCTCTCTGTTTTCAGACTTGGGAAGACAACACTCAATCTGTTCACATTTGGAAGGTTTGCTTAGCAACTCTAAGGCTTAGAACCTTCTAAAAAACAATCTTTGGCCTATGTTTGCAAAAGGTCAGGGTAAAGTTAGGCATCTAAATTCATACTGAGGAACCTACATAACCAGTCTAATGTCCTGAACTATTTAGCACTTATTCAAGTTGCTTTTACATCAGTTTATGAACCTTACTGAAAATGATGGAATGTGAAATATTGGCCTTCCATCCTGCAGCATAGCATTGTAGGAGTGGGTGGATTCCTCAGCTAAAACTGAACATCAGACCTTGGTTTAGGTTAGGCCTAAAGTTATTTGCTACTTTTAAATATAGATATATATGTGATTTATGGGCCCATGGGGAAGTAAGTAGATGAAAAGTATCCTTTTACTCCCCCGTATGGGCTACCAATATCAGAAATAGCAGTGCAGGAGGAAGAACAGCCTTCCTGAGCCTGTTACTCCCTCTGCTCCCCAGGTGAGCAGGAGTGTGGCATGGACAGAGACTTGGCTCTGATTCCCCACCACAAAACAGCTGAGCCTGCACACACTGGTATAACCTGAGGCAGCTGCAGAGCTGGTGCAGATTACTTTCCTCCCCTGGAGCAAGGGGAAGCTGAGTCATAGGATGAACCTTGATCTACTCAGGGGCAGTGCAATTACTTATCCCTCAGATTTTATATTGCATGTTGTTGTGCAGGGTCTGGAGAAAGGCAGTATGTTGCTTTGATGATGCTGTATCTGTACTTCCCAGTGACAAAGTGAGACCCATACAGTATGCAGAAATGCTGCAGGGGTATTACAGCAGGATTACAAGAGGGAAAAGCATAGTTTATAATGGGAATGCCTTCTAAATTAATTTGGAATAGCATAAATAAGGCACAATACCTTGAAGACAGGGCATCAGAACTAACACATATCCTTACACTGTAGGCACAGGACAACCCAAGCCTAGCTAGTGAAGTAGAATATCTATCTAGTATCAGAGGGGTAGCCGTGTTAGTCTGGATCTGTAGAAGCAGCAAAGAATCCTGTGGCACCTTATAGACTAACAGACGTTTTGCAGATAGAATATCTATCTATATACACATAAAACCTGGGTGCATCGGGCATCTTTCTGGAGTGTGTGTGTGCGTGTGGAGAAGGAGGAGGGCAGCTTTGGTCATACTAGACTCTGAAACCTTCACAATATAGTTTTGTTATAGGTGTGCTAATGGAGCAAATGCAAACACAGAACATACATGTACACAGACACCTTTCCCCAAAGATATTGCATTATTTGTGACCTTCAAGACCTCGGCTGAATACTAGGAAAAAAGGCAGCAATTGTTGTTGTTTTATTTCTATTTGAAATTCACAGCCTCCTGATAATGACTCACTTCAAAAATGAGAAACAGGTTATTGGAGTGAACTTTTTCTGAATCCTGGATGACTGAAAGCTATAAATGCATCTTGACTTCCTGATCTGAGAGAGAGAGAGAGAGAGAGAGAGAGAAAAGCAGAAGCCGAAGAATAAGGCCTGAATGGTACTTCTCTGAACACCCAGAGAAGAGGAAATAATTCCTTGAACAATGGTATACAGAGAATCCAGTTGGGTTTTGTCAGGGAGGAAAAATTCCTCTGCATTACAAATGTGCCTTGACAAAGAACACGCGTATCCTACATCCAGTGTTCATTCTGCAAAGAAAGGATGCAAAAACAGTGTATGCTTTTTCCCCATCTGCGCCTGAAAAAAACCTACCAAGACCCCCGTTTTCAGTTTTATTGCGTCATTTGTAATCTTCTATGTGCTCTGTAATTTTCAATGATTTTTTTCAGACTATTAATTTAATCATTGGTGAATTAAATGAAAAAATCAATACTGAAATATAAACATTCTGTCTTCTATGTTACAATAGGTCTTCATGAATATTCTTTCAAACAGTTAACAATTACTTCCTCCCCCTTATCTTTATTTATAAAGCTTACATCAGCATGTTAATAGTCTTAGAATTATGCACCACATGCTGATATGAATGAACATGTGATTCAAAATTATTGGTTAAAGCTACTAACTTATTCTCTATCCACAGAGAAGGAATGGACAGTAGCCAAATAAGTTTAGCCCCCGTTTGCTAAAGCTCCACAAACATTCAGTCTAAATGTCCCTTCAATACCTGGTTTATATACAAAGACTGCAAACAATGGTGCCAATTGTGAAAGTGATTTTTGCAAAGTGGACACCTGTCTTCAAGGAACCGAACTCAGACCTCCAGGTTGTTTAACAAAACCATCAAACTACCAAGAAAAGGTAAGAGCTTTTCATTACTATTAACCTCAAATAGATTAGAACTGGTTACCTACAAGTGAAAGACTTTATTTTTCCCACTATTTATCCAGTGACCCATGCAGTTGCATAAAATCATACTTTTAGTAGAGAAGAGGAATGGGCTATATTTCTCTTTTTCCCCTTTAAAAGCCAAACAAAAATTTGTGATCATTGCAAAACAAAGCCAAACTGCTTCACTCTCTCTCTCTCAAAACAATGCACATTTCTTTCAGTTTGCATTTTTATTTCCTCATACCCTATATAGAGAGCGCCCCAAGGAAACAATAATGTTAGACAATGAAGGCTGGTAACAACTGATAGTGGGCTGGCACACCTAACAAACACCCTTTTACTGAGACTGGGAGTTGAGTTGCTTCCCCACAAAAAACATTGATTTTTAAAACCTGGTGTTTAATTTTTACTATATTTTATATCTAAGATCCTATCATACGCATGTGGGTACATAGCAGGCAGGCCTAACTGAAGGACAAACTAGCGTGACATGCACACAATGAAGGGCCACGTCTTGTTAATTTCCAAAGACATAGTGGGAGAGATGGAGAGGAAGGTGATAAAGCAAAGTATTGAGAACTGACACAGAAAGGAGAAGCAATAAAAATGAAGCTGCATCAGAAGACAAACATGAAAGGAGGAATAACATGGATTGTGCTAAACACTTTCCAACTGCCATGGTCAAAAATTTAAATGAAACAACACTAGCAAGAATCTTTCTGTTTCTTGCATTACAACCAATAGTTGTAACAATTTGGCCCCATATCGAGAAGAGTTGCTATCAGAAAATGATGATGACAGCCACCCTAAATGAATTAAGGGTATGGCTCTAGAAGATAGCTCAATGTGCTCAAAGGACAGTTTCCTCATCTTTAATTTCTAATTACCCACCCGTACACAGAGTAAACCAGTCACATGGCAGAAGAAGCAGATATTCTGTCACACTCTTGTCACTCTTAACACACAGATTTTTAATTTTCAAATGGTACATGTGGAAAATTTCTTCCCATGAACTCTCTTTTGTGTATAACATTGTGAAGACTGAAGTTCTGGGTCTTAGTCATGGTTCTGTTACTGCATATTCTGTCTTGTTTGTTGACTCAAATTTTTTTCTTGTTTTTTATTGTTATTTTTATTTGGTTGTGTTGTCTGTTCATTTTGTGCATTTCCTCCATTTCTTCGGTTCTTTCACTCCCTGTAAACTGTGTTGTAGATCTTCTACTGTTTACATATTTAACATAATAAGTGGTACGTTCATAACAGAGGAAGAAGCCAGGAAAGCCCCTGCAGAATTCCTGCTGTCTGCAAGAGTGCTCACATATTTTAGTGGAATTTTCACTAGTTTTCTTTTTGGCCTCACAGCAGCATGACAACCATTTAGTGAAAAGATCATGTGAAATATAAAGTCACACTTGCCACAAACTACTAACCCATATTTGCTTAATGATCTCTATTTTTCTCAAGACTGATCATAGAACAAAGGATCTTTTCCAAGAGATCCCACAGCCATCAGCTACTTCATTAATGAATAAAACGCAATGATGAACACTAGGGGGAAAAATGTGCTATAAATAGCTAAAAGCATTGGAAACAGAGTGGTCATACACTGACATTAATATTTTCTTACTGAAAAATAATTTCATGGAGACAACAGCAGAAATACCTATGCATTATTTTAGTACTTCACTTATTGGCACTGTTGATTACAAAGATTAAGTATTCTTGTCACACTATAATTTTCTCTTCATCATGTCATATATGCACAACTACCTTACCTTTTAAACAGATGATTGTTTAGTGAGCTATTTATCCTTGTGAGTGCCTGGAATACATGGAAGGTCATAAATCTAATTTCCTTGGCCAGAGAAGTAATTTACTAGAATTCATAAGTGTTTTTGGTGCATGAAGTAGCCCACAGAGTTAAAAGGGACGGTGTAGAAACAATTTCATCCCCCAGATTATCAGTTACTGATTCATCATGCAAAAGATTGGTTCTTTTCGGCTCCAGAAGTATTGTTGAGTTTTAAACATTATTTTAGCCCTGAGGGCTAAGATTTAGGGCTGAGATTAGTCTACGATAAATTGAAAGTGAGTTGAAAGCAGCAACCTCTGGGGCAGAACATAGAAGCTGATCACCAACAAACAACAACCATAAATAGTTCAAAACAGGAATACACTTTACACTTGATATGATAGACACTGTGACATTCTATACCTTGGGGAGCACCATGTAACCCCTATATTCCTCATTTATATATAATTGTGATATTTATATAAAGCATGCCATGTAAGGTATCAGGTGAAAGGTTACTATCTGCTGAAATTCACCATTCTATCTAAATATGTATATCATTAGTGTATATGAAATTATGAGATTGTGTTGTATGGTTGTCACTAAAACATGCTGTAAGTTGGGGGAATTGGCCAGATATTAGCTCCCCAAAGACAACAGCAAGGAAAGTAACCAATGCCTGAGCGGGTGTCAAACTACCATCAACAGCCATTGTCCAGCAAGGGAACTACAATTCAGTGACTCACTTGCATAAGGTCACATCAGGGAAATTGCTCAACCTTGTCTGGGGACTCAGCAATGCCCCCTGACATACCTGGCCTTGTGTTCTCCAAGCACATGGACTAAGGGTATAAAACAGAACACAGGAGCCCCATGCTTGGCCTTTTCTCCTGTCCCACCTATGCCGCAAGCAACAAGGATGCTCAGAAGACAGAAGACTTTAACAGAGGAGACTGGTCCAGGTTTCAAGGGTGAAACCTGTGTACTATGAACTGCAATATCCAGTGGGGTGAGAAAAGCAGCTTAATTTAGATGTTGCCCAATCTAATAAGGTTAGGAGTTTACACTGCATGCTTATATTTTATTCTCTTTTGGTAACCACTGTGACTTTTTGCCTGTTACTCATAATCGCTTAAAATCTATCTTTTGCAGTCAATAAACTTGTTTTACTGTTTATCTTTACCAGTGAGTTTGCCTGAAGTGTTTGGTAAATCTAGTCAGGTTTACAAAGGTTGGTGTATATCCACTTTCCATTGATGAAGCGGTGAACCAATTAATAAACTTGCACCGCTCGTCTTTAGCAGTTGTGCTGAGTGATAATGGCACCTGGAGAGGTTTGCTGCTTGTCAATAGCAAAGCATTGTGAGAGACAGCCCAGGCTGGAGAGTTAAGGGGGCACAACAGTCCCTCAGTCCCAGGCTGCACCCCGGGGATCCCGTCATAGACAAACTACTACAGTGAGATTTTTATGTTCAAAGATAACAATTACCTGGCTGTATTTTGGCCCCAACACTGAGAATGACAACTCTACTCATGACCAAAAAAATAAATAAAAAAATGCAATGAGTTAATTAATAAATATCAGTGGCTAGATTTTACCTAAAATACAGCATGTCTTCTAATATTGTCTTGAGTATTGCTATGGCAATGACTCAAATGAAGTAGTCCAGCAACAGGAATGACCATCACCACTTTCTGCTGCCCTCCGAGGTTTTCCTTGAATCCTCCCATTCAAATACGGATCTTGTTTGGGGTATAGACTGTCGATAGACTAAGGCCAGAAGGGACCATTGTGATCATCTAGTCTGACCTCCTGCACACCACAAGACACAGAACCATCAACACACTCCTTTAATAGACCCATAACCTATGGCTGAATTACTAAAGCCCTCAAATCAGGATTTAAAGATTTCAAGTTTCAGAGAGTCCACCATTTACTCTAGGTTAAATATATATGTGACCCACGTCCCACGCGGCAGAGGAAGGCAAAAAAACCCCAGGGTCTCTGCCAATCTTATCTGGAGGAAAATTACTTCCTGACCCCAAATATGGCGATCAGCTGGACATTGGACAGGTTGGCAAGACCCACCAGCCAGACACTTGGGAAAGAATTCACTGTAGTAACTCAGAGCCCTCCCCACCTAGTGTCCCATCTCTGGCTGTTGGGAATATCTGCTAGTAGCAGTCACAGATGGGCCCGTGCCATTGTAGGCAATCTTATCATACCGTCTACTCCATAAATTTATCAAGCTCACTCTTGAAACCAGTTAGGTTTTCTGCTCCCACTGCTCCTCTTGGAAGGCTGTTCTGGAACTTCACTCCCCTGATGGTTAGAAACTTTCGTCTAATTTCAAGCCTAAACTTGTTGATGGATGGTTTAGATCCATTTGTTTTTATGTCGACTTAACTTAAATAACTCCTCTCCTTCCCTGGTATTTATCCCTCTGATGTATTAATAGAGAGCAACCATATCTCCCTTCAGCCTTCATTTGGTTAGGCTAAACAAGCCAAGCTCCTTGCGTTTCCTCTCATAAGGTAGGTCTTCCATTCCTCTGATCATGCTAGTAGCCCTTCTCTGTACCTGTTCCAGTTTGAATTCATCTTTCTTAAACATGGGAGACCAGAACTGCACACAGTATTCCAGATGAGGTCTCATTGGTGTCTTGTATAATGGTACAAACACTTTCCTATCTCTACTGGAAATACCTCACCTGATGCATCATAAGATTGCAATAGCCTTTTTCATGGCTGCATCTCATTGGGGGCTTATACTCATCATGTGATCACCCAGGTCTTTCTCTTTCTCTGTCGCTTCCAACCGGCATGTCCTTAGCTTATAGCACAAAAAAAAATCTTATTAGTCCCTACATGCATGGCCTTGCACTTTGCACTATTCAATTTAATCCCATTTCTATTATTCCAGTTTTCAAAGTCATCCAGATCTTCTTGTATGATATCCCAGGCCTCCTCTGTATTGGCAATAACTCCCAACTTTGTGTCAGCTGCACATTTTATTAGCACACTCCCACTTTTTGTGCCAACGTCAGTAATGAAAATATTAATTAAAATTAGCCCTAAAATCAATCCCTGGGGAACTCCACTAGTAACTTCCCTGCAGCCTGACAGTTCACTTTTCAGCATGACCTATTGTAGCGTCCCCTTTAACCAGTATGCCAACATTTTTATGGCTGACTTAGAACAACGCTTCCTCAGCTCTCATCCCCTAACACCCCTACTCTACTTGCGCTACATTGATGACATCTTCATCATCTGGACCCATGGTAAAGAAGCCCTTGAGGAATTCCATCATGATTTCAACAATTTCCACCCCACCATCAACCTCAGCCTGGACCAGTCCACACAAGAGATCCACTTCCTGGACACCACAGTACTAATAAATGATGGCCACATAAACACCACCCTATACCGGAAACCTACTGACCGCTATACTTACCTACATGCCTCCAGCTTTCATCCAGACCACACCACTCGATCCATTGTCTACAGCCAAGCTCTAAGATACAATCGCATTTGCTCCAACCCCTCAGACAGAGACAAACACCTGCAAGATCTCTATCAAGCGTTCTTACAACTACAATATCCACCCGCTGAAGTGAAGAAACAGATTGACAGAGCCAGAAGAGTACCCAGAAGTCACCTACTACAGGACAGGCCTAACAAAGAAAGTAACAGAACGCCACTAGCCATCACCTACAGCCCCCAACTAAAACCTCTCCAGCGCATCATCAAGGATCTACAACCTATCCTGAAGGACGATCCATCACTCTCACAGATCCTGGGAGACAGGCCAGTCCTTGCTTACAGACAGCCCCCAAACCTGAAGCAAATACTCACCAGCAACCACACACCAAACAACAAAAACACTAACCCAGGAACCTATCCTTGCAACAAAGCCCGTTGCCAACTCTGTCCACATATCTATTCAGGGGATACCATCATAGGACCTAATCACATCAGCCACACTATCAGAGGCTCGTTCACCTGCACATCTACCAATGTGATATATGCCATCATGTGCCAGCAATGCCCCTCTGCCACGTACATTGGCCAAACTGGACAGTCTCTACGTAAAAGAATAAATGGACACAAATCAGACGTCAAGAATTATAACATTCAAAAACCAGTTGGAGAACACTTCAACCTCCCTGGCCACTCGATTACAGACCTAAAAGTCGCAATATTAAAACAAAAAAACTTCAAAAACAGACTCCAACGAGAAACTGCTGAATTGGAATTAATTTGCAAATTGGATACCATCAAATCAGGTTTGAATAAAGACTGGGAGTGGATGGGCCATTACACAAGGTAAAACTATTTCTCCATGCTTATCTTT